>VWZI01010869.1:902-30789 GCA_013396835.1 Psilopogon haemacephalus
CAGCCAGCACAGGGTTACTCTGGGTGTATGGGCTTCAGCCTCCAGCCAGCACAGGGTTACCCTGGGTGTATGGGCTTCATCCTACAGCCAACAAAGGGTTACTCTGGGTGTATCAGTTTCATCCTCCAGCCAACAAAGGGTTACTCTGGGTGTATGGGCTTCATCCTCCAGCCAACAAAGGGTTACTCTGGGTGTATCAGCTTCATCCTCCAGCCAACAAAGGGTTACTCTGGGTGTATCAGCTTCAGCCTCCAGCCAACAAAGGGTTACTCTGGGTGTATCAGCTTCAGCCTCCAGCCAGCGAAGGGTTACCCTGGGTGTATCGGCTTCGCTCAGCCCCACGGTGGGGCTCCAAGATGATAAAACGCTGAGGTCAGGCTGAGCGGCACCCAGAGGGGGATGCAGGGGAGGCAGCGCAGCTCAGGTGCCGCAGGCGGTGCCTCTCCTCCGGGACCCGCTGCATCTGCAGCTCGTTACCCGCCAAGCGCTCGCCGGCCAAGCAGATGCGAGCCCAGGGCTTCGGCAGGAGGAAAGCTCCAATATTTTTCTGACATTAACACTTATATCAGGTCCTGGGGGACTCCGGGAGGAGCTGGCTTCAGGCCATGAACCACCCACTCCTCTCTTTTCTGCTCTCGGAAGAGCAGGGAGGCGCCGCAGCCCGCTCCGAGGAGCTCACGGGCGGGCTCCAGCCTGTAACCAAGGGGAAAAAGCAAATATTTCTTTCTCCTGCTCATGCCCAGGGGAGCCGGAGCTGTGGCCCGCCTGGTCGTTGAGGCTGCAGAAGGTGGGGAGGCTGAAAGCAGCCAGGACTTGCTGTGTTCCAAGCCCCGGGGCATTGGGGTGGTCCGGGGCTGTTGTCATGGCAAGCACAAAGCTTCTCCTCAGCCCCATGCTGAACCTTCCCCAAGAACTACAGTGGACACAGGTGGTCCCATCCCACTACTCGCAGTGGTAAGGCCACACATCCAATACTAGATTCAGTTTTGGGCTCCTGGCTCCCAGGAGGATATTGAGGAGCTGGAGCAGGTCCAAAGAAGGGCAAGAAAGCTGGCCAAGGGTCTAGAGCACAAAGCTTGTGAGGAAGAGCTGAGGGAACTTGGGGTTGTTTAGCCTAGCTTTGCATCCAAGAGCAGAAGATGGCACAGAGGTAACGGAGGATCCCCTTTGCTGAGGGCATCCTGTACCCAAGGAGCTCTTTCCTTCTGAGGTGGCAGGATCCATCCTGCCTGGAGCATAGACCTTCTTTTCCTTCCCAGAGGTTGTCCTCATGTGGCCAAGAAGCTCAACAGCATCCTGGCTTGCATCAGCAATAGGGTGGCCAGCAGGACTAGAGAAGGAATTGTCCTCCTGTACTGGGCACAGGTGAGGCTGCACCTGGAATCCTGGGTTGAGTTTTGGGCCCCTTCACTCCAAGAAGGACACTGAGGGGCTGGAGCATGTCCAAAGAAAGGCAACAAAGCTGGTGAGGGGTCCAGAGCACAAGTCCTGTGAAGAGCAGCTGAGGGAACTGGGGTTGTTTAGCCTGGAGAAAAGGAGGCTGAGAAGAGACCTCCTCACTCTTTACAGCTCCATGAAAGGAGGTTGGAGTGAGGTGGAGATCAGTCTATTCTCCCAAAGAACAAATTACAAGAGGAAATGACCTCAAACTCTACCAGGGAAGGTTTGGGTTGGGCATGAGGATCAATTTCTTCACAGAAAGGGGGTTGCCAAAGCCTGGGTCAGGCTACTCAGGACAGTGGTGGAGTTCCTGTCCCTGAAGGGCTTGAAAAACCCTGTAGATGATGCTGAGACATGGTTTAGTGGTGACCTGGCAGTGCTGGGTTAATGGTTGCATTTGAGGATATTAAAGGTCTCTTCCAACCTTAATGATGCTACAGTTCTATGATGAAGCTCTCTGAGTTCACCTTGACCCTGCCCTGTACACCTGCAGACAAGGCAACCCCCACTTCCAAACCCCACAGCCTTTCTCCAGCAACCTCTCCCATGGGAATGGAGGTCCTTGGAGGGTTCTGCATCAGGCTGAGTTAGAGATGAACAGATTTGCCCCTAGAGGTCCAGATCAACCTATCACAAAAACACTGAAGACAAGAAGATACTCTGAACCCTCTCTGCCATTGCCCCCCACCAGGGCAGGGGCTCTGCTGGGAATGCAGGACATCAACTGTTCCCTCACATCTGTTCCAGCACCCAGGCTCCATCAGTCCCTGGCAGTGTGGTGAAGCAAAGCACAGACAGGTTCTGGGCATTCCCAGCTCACTCAGTACCTGGATGTGGCTCCCCCTGGCTCTCTACAGGCTTTCAGGATTCTCCACCACATCATGGAGATGTTCCACATGCCTAAAACCAGGAAGGCAAGTCCCACCACCACCTCAATCTCATGCTTCTGGTGGGAGACAGCAGTGCTGAGAAGCTTGCTCAGAACAAGACCAGGCCCCACGGGTCTCCAAGCAAAGGAGATGTCACACCTCTGCTTGAGCAGCCAGCTCTGGCACTCAGACCTCTCCCACCAGATCTACAGCCTCAGGAAAAGTTCATCACAGCTTAAGGACAACACTTGGACCTGGTGAAATATGGACAGCATTTTGTGGGGCAGGAATGGAAGGAAGAGCTCAGCAAGTCCACAGGGGATGATGGAGGCCAGCTAAGATGTGTGGGAAATACAAACAGGTCCTGCTGTGTCCAGCTACATCCCCACTGCAGGGCATCTCTGGACAGCTTCACATGCAAGAGTCAGAGGCATGAAGGAGACAAAGAATCCCAAACACCAACCTTCAGCCAGCAAAATAACATTCCCTGGAGCACATCCCCTGGTCAGTGGCACAGCTAAACAAGGTCTTGGCACCTCAAGAGGCTCACAGTGCCCTGGGTCTGTCATCCTTCTGCCATCAGGAAAGAAGGGACAGAAACCTCCTTGCAATGGGATTTCCCCAGCGAGGCCATGCCAGCAGTAGGGGAGAAGCTTCCTGCTCTGTTTGGGACACACTCATCATGGTGCTTACTTCCACCAAGGTACCCTCACCCTGCACATTCTCCTTCCTCTGCTCTGGTTCCCTTGGGACCTGCATTTAGTGCTGAGCACCTCGCTCAGGCCAGATGCCTTTGCCTGTGGGTGGGGGGGGGGGGTCAAGTTGCTGAACTTTTCCCTGAGCACTCCAAGCTCCCACAGCCCCCCCAAGAAGGCCTCCAGATTCAAAGCTGCCCCAGACCAAGCCACAGACAAAGCCTGTACTCACCATCCTCACAGAGGTTCAGTTTGGAGAGGCTCCTTCCCTCAAAGGACTCCTCGAAGATGGAGCCGTTCTCCCTGTCACTGAAGGTATGAAGGTACATGGCTTTGTTCTCCATCCTCCTGCTGCTGGAACACAACAGGTGGTTATGGTATACCCTGGCACGGCAGGGGCCCGATCCTGACTAGCCCTCTACCCTGCATGCCTCTGGCACCATGGGCCAGTGAGACAGTGTGAGCTGGTGCTTGGAACATGAACCTCTGCTACCACTTGAAGAAGCTGACCACCACATCTTGGCATGGAACAGACTTGATCTTAAAGGTAGTAGTCTTCTGTGTGGCTTTTTGGCTTGCCCGTGACCCAGACTGTGCTTGGTAGTGCCCCAGATGAAAACCAGACCATCTTGTGAATACATGGACAAGCTGGTGGGCAAGCCCAGTAGGTCCACCGCAAGCTTGTCCTGCCCAAATCATCATAGAATGGTTTGAGTTGGAAGGGACATAAAGTATCATCTAGTTCCAACTCCCTGCCATGGGCAGGGGCACCTCCTACTAGACCAGGTTGCTCAAAGCATCATTCAGCCTGGTCTTAAGCACTTCCAGGCATGAGGCATCCTTACAGCTCAGCAAAATGCTTATCACCAACACAGCCTTCTTGATGACCAAGGAGGGACTCCTACCACCCACCTGTGCTAATCTGCATGCTCTGCTCACATCCACCTTGAGGCCCACTTTAGGCACATTCTAGATAACTGTTCCTCCACAAGGCTGAGGATGAATGGACAAGCTGGTGGGCAAGCCCAGCAGGTCCACCACAAGCTTGTCCTGCCCGAGTCATCATAGAATGGTTTGAGTCAGAAGGGACATAAAAGATCATCTAGTTCCAACCCCCCTGCCATGAGCAGGGGCACCTCCTACTAGACCAGGTTGCTCAAAGCCTCATTCAGCCTGGTCTTAAGCACTTCCAGGCATGAGGCATCCTTACAGCTCAGCAAAATGCTTATCACCAACACAGCCTTCTTGATGACCAAGGAGGGACTCCTACCACCCACCTGTGCTAATCTGCATGCTCTGCTCACATCCACCTTGATGCCCACTTTAAGCACATTCTAGGTATCTGTTCCTCCACAAGGCTGAGGAGATAGCTGCCCAGAGTATGCATGCAAGCTCCGCAAGATCTTGCGCCCCTAAGGTTTGGGTTACCCTTGCACCCCCAAGTACCTCTAGACTGCCAAGCATTCCCCCCTCATGGTCTTGAGCTTGCTGTCACCACCTGTCTGGTCAGGAGGCTGGAGGGATGGTGCTCCCAGGGACGAGTCCACGCCCCCAGTGAAAAGTATAAGCCCTGTGGAGGCTTACACTGCCCCCAAGCTCCTATGGAATGAGAAATTAGCCTGCATCTTCCAGTTAGGCTGTGAGTGTGAAAGGAGATTAAATGACTCACTAAGTCACTGAGCACTCCCAAGCTCATCCCCTGAAACTTGCTTGGCTCCAGCTGTCCCTCATCATCTGCACATGGGTGCCATGCTCCATGGGGACCCCCAGCTCCTGCCACACACCCTCAGGAGCCTCCCTTGGCCGGGAGCAGCACCCCCGGCCCCTGGTCTCACTCCCCCCGGGGGACACTTCACCTGTGTAATCCCAGGGATAGGTATCAGAGGAGGGTGGGCTCAGACCTCCTGCATCCTAAGGCTGGATCCCCCACAAACACGCTCACAGGGACACCAGTGCTGCTGCACCTACTCACCATGGGGTGGAGGGGGGTTGGTGTCCATCTCCACACCCCACCGCACTCCCCTCTCCCGCCACCCTCCCCCTCCACTTACCTGCTGGACGGATCCAGGCGGGAGCAAGTTTCTTGTGACCCCTTCCCCTCCTTCAGTCGCCAGGCTGGGTCATCGTGGCCGGGCAAAGGTGGTGAGGACAACGAGGGGAGCCTTCGACCTCACCACCAGCTCCGCAGGGGTGCAGAGGGGCCGCCGCTCCCCGCCAGTCTCCCATGGGTGGGGAGGGTCCCCGCGGCTGAGGGATGCACGGAGGCGCTGGAGCAGCTGCGGAACCCAGAGACTGCGAGCGAGGAGCGCTCCGGCCGAGAGGGTTTTGTAGGAAGCAGCGGGAGGAGGGTCCAAGCTCCACACACACACCCCCTACCCACCCTCTGGGCTGGCCCCCGCCGTCTATTTGCCGGTCTCCGGCCGCGGAGAACCGGGCAGCGGCAGGAGGAGCCGGGGCTAGAGCCTCAAGATGCTACGAGAGCTGCGGCTCTGCAGCCTGCAGAAGAGAAGGCTTCGAGGAGACCTTAGAGTAGCCTTCCAGTGTCAGAAGAAGGCTACAGGAAGGCTAGAGAGGAACGGTTCACAAGGTCTTGTAATGACAGGACGAGGAATGGGTTTAAGCTGGCAGAGGGGAGATTGAAAGTGGATGTTAGGAGGAAGTTCTTGACAGTGAGGGTGGTGAGACACTGGCACAGGTTGCCCAGGGAGGTTGTGGCTGCTCCCTCCCTGGAGGTGTTGAAGGCCAGGTGGGATGAGTGACCTGTTCTAGTGGGAGGTGTTCCTGCCTATGGCACAGGGGGGTTGGAACTGGATGATCTTTGAGGTCATTTCCAATCTAAACCATTCTATGATTCTATGCAGGGGGCAGGAGCATCCTCTCGGGAGATGGAGCAGAAGAACCTCCGCGGGGAGCCGGGGCAAGAGTGTGCCCTGAGGGGACCGGGACAGAAATATCGCCAAAGGAGAGGGGGCAGGCGCAGGGGTAAGCCTAGGAAGGTGCACACCCTGAGCAAACCAAGCTCCAGGCAGGGGCAGCCTGTCTCATCATCCTTGCAAGAGGAAGTGAGTGGGGAGCTGGCCACCTCCCCAGGAGGAGGGGTTGAAACTCACTCAGGCATTGCTGCAGTTTCGCTTCCGATCTGCGAGGGGAGACCCAGGCTGCCCTACAGAGGCCGTGTAAGTTTGCATCCGTTTCAACTCCTTTTCTAAGGGGGCTTCTTTTGGTGGGAATGCCTTTTCTGCCTACGTGATACCTCAGTGTCCGTTGCTGGCCTGAAATAAGCTGCTCTGTGATTTCAGCCTGATTAATTAATGAGCACTCTGTTTGCTGTGGGTAACTGGGGGGGAAGGACTCGTCTCTCCAACTCTTTACAACCACCTGAAAGGAGGTTGTAGCCAGGTGGGGGTTTGCCTCTTCTCCCAGGGAACCGGTGGCAGAATGAGAGGTGGTGCCGGGGGAGGCTGAGTAAGAGCCAGTAGTGTGCCCAGGTGGCACAAACATCCTGGCTCTAATTAAATGCTGTGCCCAGCAGGAGCAGAGAGCTGATTGTCCCCTTGTATTCTGCTCTGGTGAGGCCACACCTCCGGTATTGTGTCCAGTTTTGGGCACCTCAATACGAAAGTGATGTGGAGGTGCTGGAGCCAGTGCAGAGAAGGACAAGGAAGCTGGGGAAGGGCCTGGAGAATAAATCTTATGAAGAGCAACCGAAGGAGCTGGGGGTGGTTAGTTTGAAAAAAGAAGAGGGTGAGGGGAGACCTCAGCACTGCCTGCAGCTACCTGAAAGGAGGTTGTGGAGAGGCTGGTGCTGGTCTCTGCCCATAGGTAATTAGTGCTAGAACAATGGGAATGGCCTCAAGCTGCACCAGGGTAGGTTTAGACTGGACATGAGGAAAAATCTCATGGAGAGAGTGTTCAGGCATTGGAATGTGCTGCCCAGGGAGGTGGTGGAGTCACCAACCCTGGATGTGTTTAAAAGTCATTTGGATGTGGTGCTTGGGGATATGGTTTAGGGTGAACCTTGTCGGTTGGTGTATTGGTTTGAAGCCAGCTACCCCCAGCCCAAAAAGCCCAATTAAAAAAAAAAAAACTTGATCCAATTCGGTAGTGAAAAGGGCATAAAACTTTTAACAACAAATAGGAGGGAAAGGTGGGGGGGGTTTTTTGTTGTTTTGGTTTTTTTTTCACATAAGGTGGGAGAAAAGGGGAAAACTAAAGGCAGGATATGGGGAAGGAGGGAGAAAATACAGAAGGAGGGGAGAAGGGGGAGCAAAATACAAACACAACCCACGGCAGGCGATTGAGTCCCAAGGCTGAGGTCAATGGTTTTGGTGCCGAATGAAAGCAGGATGCAGGAAATTCTATGGTGAGAAGCGGTTAGTCCCAGTTCCAGATGGAAATAATGATGCTCTCCACATGGTGGCAGGGAGCACGTGGTTGGGCAGCAGAGAGCAGCAAGCAGTTGCTCAAGCAGTTGCTCAAGCAGCCAAGACGAGGAGAAGAGAGTGAGGAAAAACAAGCTGGTTCCTCCCTTTTTATAGCCAGGTCCTAGCAGGAAGTGGGAGTAGTTAACCATGACACCTGGGAAAAGGTCAGACCACCCCTTGGGAGGAGTCAGGGGGTGCCCAGTTGGGCTTAAGCCTTTCCAGTTGGGCTTGGTGATGCTGAGAGGCTTTTCTGTGGATCTTGAGCATGTTCCTGTGATTCTGTCATCTTGCTGTCATCTTGTATCCTGCATCTCCTTTCTACCTGAACCTATGGTTTCTCGGGGCAAACACGCAAGGTGGGCATCGTGTCCCTAGGAGAGGTCCTTCTAAAGGCACCATGAAGTGGAGAAAAGATGGAAGGTCTGCTCTATCCTGTGTTTGAAAGTGGTTTGGATGTGGTGTTTGAGGTGAACCTTGTAGAGCAAGGCTGTTGGTTGGACTTGGTGATCCTGAGGGGCTTTGGGAACCAGAATGTTTCTGTGGTTCTGTGTTAGGAAGAAGTTCTTCACAGAAAGAGTGATTGGCTGTTGGAATGGGCTGCCCAGGGAGGTGGTGGAGTCACTGTCCCTGGATGTGTTTAAAGAGGGACTGGATGTGGCACTTGGTGCCATGGTTTAGTTGATTAGATGGTGTTGGGTGATAGGTTGGACTCGATGATGTTGAAGGTATTAATCAGTATTGAGACCCCACCTGGAGTACTGTGTGCAGTAATGGAGCCACCAACATAAGGAGGACATGGAATTGTTGGAGCCAGTCCAGAGGAGGCCACGAAGATGCTCAGAGGGCTGCAGCACCTCTGCTATGAGGACAGGCTGAGAGAGTTGGGGCTTTTCAGCCTGGAGAGGAGAAGGCTTCCAGGAGACCTTAGAGTAGCCTTCAAGGATCTGAAGGGGCTTACAGGAAGGCTGGGGAGGGACTATTCACAAGGTCTTGTAATGACAGGATGAGGAGGAATGGGTTTGAACTGGCAGAGGGAAGGTTGAAACTGGATGTTAGGAGGAAGTTCTTTTTCAATGAGGTTGGTGAGACACTGAAACGGGTTGCCCAGGGAGGTTGTGGCTGCTCCCTCCCTGGAGGTGTTGAAGACCAGGTTGGATGAAGCCTTGAGCAACCTGTTCTGGTGGGAGGTGTCCCTGCCTATGACACAGGGGGATTGGAACTGGGTGATCTTTGAGGTCACTTCCAACCTAAACCATTCTATGATTCTATGAAGGTCTTTTCCCACCTGGTTAATGCTGCCATTCTCCAAGGGGAAGCTTTAGGTCTCTCAGTACCTCTGCTTCACATTGTCAGACCTGGTTTCCTTAGAGAAACCTACTCTGATTAAACTAAATCCAAGAAGCTCTTTGAGCTCTCAGGAAATGGAGCTGAGATTTATATTTTTTTTTCATCTGACTCACACCCCTCAGCACCACACCTGCATGACTGTTAAACCTCTCCAGGGATGGGGAATTGCCCACTGCCTGGGGCAACCTGTTGCAGACCTTGATGCACCTTTGGGGGAAGAAATTGTTTCTCCTGCCAGACATAAAACTCCCCTGGGTGCAACTTCAGGCCATTTCCTCTTGCTCTGTTGCTTGTTCCGCGGGAGGAGGGCTCAATGCTCACCAAGCCTCCTGCCTTACCTAGCTTCAAGCACAGGAGAAGGCACTGGTTATGTCCTCCATAAATCAAGGACAATCAAGTCAACAACGTGTCCACACACTTTCTGTTCCTCTCAGGAAGATCTTGCAATACTTCCTGTTCCTGGAGCCAGCACCTCCTGATCCACCACCAGCCTCGCTCCCAGGTGGAGTTAGGTCCACTCCACCTACTTAAGGTGACGCCCAGTCTGGTGTTAGGCTGCTAGGATGGAAGAAGGAAGTCACAGGAAACGAGGTGAGGAAAAAAGGGACTCTGTGGAGGGAGTCCCCAGCACAAGAAGGACATGGAACTGTTGGAGAGAGCCCAGAGCAGGGCCATGAAGATGCTCAGAGGGCTGCAGCAGCTCTGCTATGAGGACAGGCTGAGAGAGTTGGGGCTTTTCAGCCTGGAGAAGAGAAGGCTTCCAGGAGACCTTATAGTAGCCTACCAGTATCTGAGGGGGGCCTACAGGAGGGCTGGGGAGGGACTATTCACAAGGTCTTGTAATGACAGGATGAGGAGGAATGGGTTTAAACTGGCAGAGGGGAGATTGAAACTGGATGTTAGGAGGAAGTTCTTTGGAGTGAGGGTGGTGAGACACTGGCACAGGTTGCCCAGGGAGGTTGTGGCTGCTCCCTCTCTGGAGATGTTGAAGGCCAGGCTGGATGAGGCCTTGAGTGACCTGTTCTAGTGGTAGGTGTCTCTGCCTTTGGCACAGGGGGGTTGGAACTGGATGATCTTTGAGGTCTCTTCCCAACAAAACCATTCTATGATTCGATGCTTCTATGATTCTCTGCCACTGTGAACCTCGCTGGGAGGGAGTCCTGTGGTTCTGCTGCTCTTTGAGGTACACCTGTTGGAGAGGAGACCCAGACAGTTCCTCTGTTCAGGGGTTCAGGGAACATAGTTACCTCCTCCAGCAGCCCTAGACTGGGGTACTTGAGCCCAGCCTGGTGCCCAGGACCTGGTGTGTCTGTTCCAGCCGAGGACTGCTGCTGCTGCTCACCCATTTGCAGTGTCACAGAATCATAGGATGCAGATACTGGGACTGGGGAGGGGGGTTGCAGGCACTGGGACTGGGGAGAGGGATGCAGGCACTGGGACTGGGGAGAGGGATGCAGGCACTGGGACTGGGGAGAGGGATGCAGGCACTGGGACTGGGGAGAGGGATGCAGGCACTGGGACTGGGGAGAGGGATGCAGGCACTGGGACTGGGGAGAGGGATGCAGGCACTGGGACTGGGGAGAGGGATGCAGGCACTGGGACTGGGGAGAGGGATGCAGGCACTGGGACTGGGGAGAGGGATGCAGGCACTGGGACTGGGGAGAGGGATGCAGGCACTGGGACTGGGGAGAGGGATGCAGGCACTGGGACTGGGGAGAGGGATGCAGGCACTGGGACTGGGGAGAGGGATGCAGGCACTGGGACTGGGGAGAGGGATGCAGGCACTGGGACTGGGGAGAGGGATGCAGGCACTGGGACTGGGGAGAGGGATGCAGGCACTGGGACTGGGGAGAGGGATGCAGGCACTGGGACTGGGGAGAGGGATGCAGGCACTGGGACTGGGGAGAGGGATGCAGGCACTGGGACTGGGGAGAGGGATGCAGGCACTGGGACTGGGGAGAGGGATGCAGGCACTGGGACTGGGGAGAGGGATGCAGGCACTGGGACTGGGGAGAGGGATGCAGGCACTGGGACTGGGGAGAGGGATGCAGGCACTGGGACTGGGGAGAGGGATGCAGGCACTGGGACTGGGGAGAGGGATGCAGGCACTGGGACTGGGGAGAGGGATGCAGGCACTGGGACTGGGGAGAGGGATGCAGGCACTGGGACTGGGGAGNCAGACACTGGGATTGGGGTTGGGGGGGGGATACAGACAGTGGAATTGGGGGATACAGATACTGGGATCAGGAGGATACAGGCAGTGGAATTGGGGGGATACAGACACTGGGACTGGGGATACAGACACTGGGATCAGGAGGATACAGGCAGTGGAACTGGGGGGATACAGACACTGGGACTGGGGATACAGACACTGGGATCAGGAGGATACAGTGGAATTGGGTGGGGAGGCAAATATAGACACTGGAACAGGGGGGGATACAGACGGTGGAATTGGGGGGATACTGACACTGGGATTGGGGATACAGACACTGGAACTGGAGGAATACACACACAGTGGAACTGGGGGACACAGATACCAGGGGATGCAGACACCAAACTGGGGGACAGATGCACTCGGCTTCCCCTGCTCCCACTCCAGGCACCAGCAGGGAGTTCTCCGGATGCTGTTCCGTATACACATTGTCCCTACACCCAGTGGCTGGAAGTTAAAGACTCCCACTGGCTCCAGTCACTGTACTGGGATCCCATGGGCCCCATTACCTGACAGTATGGTCCAGGGTTCTCCTTGGACTGACAGCGGTAGCTGGCCCCAAACCCAGGCACACGAGTAGCACTGAGGCCCTGCAGCACACACTCACAGAGTGCAGAGGATGGGATTTAGGGTTTGGGCTGTGAAGGCATCCTCTGTGGATGATGCAAAAATGGAATTTAACATAAACTGAGACAAAAAAAAGAAAAAAAAAAAAGGAGGGGGGAAGGGGTGTTTGTGCCTTTCACAAAGCTTCCTGTTCAAAGTGGGAGGCTCAAGTTAGATGCAAGGAGACCTCCTCTGTGTTTATCTGGTTTAGATTGAAGGGGTTTTGCTTCCGACAGCAGCAGCCAACAGCCAAGGGCATTGGTTAAGTGGAAGCTTCCTTGGGGCTGTTAGAAATGGTCTTTGGTTGGCCAAGCCTCTAGAGATGACCTGGAGAGCTGATGAGAACTGAGAAGTCTGCTTTCATCTGAAAAGGTGGCGGTGCTGGTTCACCGGGAGTGACTGGCCGGAAAAGACTGTGCAAGAGAGACACAAACCCTGAAGATGGGATGGATGAGGCTCTGAAGGACTGTGAGTATGGAAGAGCCGTGGTGCCTGCTGATCATGGTGACCTGCTGTTGGAGAGAGTCCAGAGGAGGGCCACAAAGATGATCAGAGGGCTGGAGCACCTCTGTTATGAGGACAGGCTGAAAGAGTTGGGGCTTTTCAGCCTGGAGAAGAGAAGGCTTCCAGGAGACCTTATAGCAGCCTACCAGTATCTGAAGGGGGCCTACAGGAGGGCTGGGGAGGGACTGTTCACAAGGTCTTGTAATGACAGGACGAGGAGTAATGGGTTTAAACTGGCGGAGGGGAGATTGAAATGGGATGTTAGGAGGAAGTTCTTTGGAGTGAGGGTGGTGAGACACTGGCACAGGTTGCCCAGGGAGGTTGTGGCTGCTCCCTCCCTGGATGTGCTCAAGGGCAGGCTGGATGAGGCTTTGAGCATCCTGGTCTAGTGGGAGGTGTCCCTGCCTATGGCACATAGGTTTAGAACTGGATGATCTTTGAGGTTTCTTCCAACCTAAACCATTCTGTGATTCTGTGACCACTGCTTGCAACTCCCTGAAATGAGGTTGGAGTGAGGGGGGGATTGGTCTCTTCTCCCAAGGAACACATGAGAGGACAGGAGGAAATAGCCTCAAGTTGTGCCAGCAGAGGTTTAGGTTGGACATGAGGAACAAATAATTCTTCCCCAAAAGGGTTTCCAAGGCCTGGAATAGTCTGCCCAGAGCAGTGGTGGAGCCTCCATCCCTGGAGGAGTTTACTACCTGAAGGGAGGTTGTAGCCAGGTGGGGTTGGTCTCTTCTCCCAGGCAGCCAGCATCAGAACAAGGGGACACAGTCTCGGGTTGTGCCAGGGGAGGTACAGGCTGCATATTAGGAAGAAGTTCTTGCCAGAGAGAGTGATTGGCATTGGAATGGGCTTTCCAGGGAGGTGATGGAGTCACAATCTCTGGAGGTGTTCAAGAAAGGACTGGATGGAGCACTTAGTGCCATTGGCTAGGGCTGGGAGATAGGTTGGACTGGATGAGCTTGGAGGTCTCTTCCAACCTGTTCTGTTCTGTTCTGTTCTGTTCTGTTCTGTTCTGTTCTGTTCTGTTCTGTTCTGTTCTGTTCTGTTCTGTTCTGTTCTGTTCTGTTCTGTTCTGTTCTGTTCTGTTCTGTTCTGTTCTGTTCTGTTCTGTTCTGTTCTGTTCTGTTCTGTTCTATAAGATATAATAGGTGGGGTGCTGAGGGTTATGGTTTAGTGGTAACCTCTTAGTGCTGGAATTGATCTTGGGTATCAGAGGATGTCAGGAGTTGAAAGAGACCCAAAGAGATCATTGACTCCAACTCCCCTGCCAGAGCAGGACCAGACAATATAGCTCAGCTCACACAGGAACACATCCATACAGGCCTTGAAAGTCTCCAGAGAAGGAGACTCCACAACCTCTCTGGGCAGCCTGTTCCAGTGCTCTGTGACCCTTACCGTCAGGAAGTTCCCCCTTGTGTTGAGCTGGAACCTCCTGTGCTGGAGATTCTATCCATTGGTCCTCATCCTATCCCAGGGAGCAAGTGAGCAGAGCCTGTCCCCCCCTTGCTCACCCCCAGCCCTCAGATATTTATAAACATTGATTAAATCCCCTCTCAGTCTTCTCTTCTCCAGACAGACTTTTCCTGAGATCTCTTCCAACCAAAATGATTCTGTGATAGGTGATAGATGGATAGGTAAATAGGTGGGTGGGTGGATAAGAGTGTGCAGAGGAGGAAAGAGCAAGGCATGGATACACAGATAAGCTCAGAGTTGCCCTGGGGCAGGTAGATAGTGGATAAGGACAGGACAGGGATGAAGACCTGCAGTTTTCCTTGATGCTCTCCAGCTGTCAGGATAAGGGATGGCTTAGAATGGAGAGGACTGCTGCAGACTCCAGTGTTCACTGGAGGCCTGAGAGAGACATGGTGAGTGGTTTGTCGCCTGCTGGAGATGGCCAGGAGTTTGCTGGTGCCCAAACCCAACCCATTCACGTCCCCAGGCTCTGGTCTGGGAGAGCAGTAGAGCCAGCAGATGCCACACGAGACAGGAATCTCCACCAGTGGGCTACCCACCATGTCAACCAGTTGCACTATGGAGAGCTCAAACTTTATGATGACCACACCAGAGGTGCTGGGCACTGACTGTGACCAGCAATTGTAGCTGGCGAAGAGGAGCTCAGAGTGTGGTTGTGAAGCTGGAAGGCAGTGGTAGAGTCACCATCCCTGGAGGGGTTTAAAAGCTGTGTAGATATGGTGCTGAGGGACATAGTTTAGTGGCAGACTGGCAGTGCTGGGTTAATGGTTGGACTCAATGATCTAGTGGTGGGATGAGAGGATATGGTGGGAGTCTCAAGGAGGGTAGATTTGGACTGGATGTTAGGGAGAAATTCTTTACAGTGAGGGTAGTGAGACACTGGAACCGGTTGCCCAGGAAGATTGTGGATGTCCCCTCCTTGGAGGTGTTCAGAGACAGGTTGGATGAGGCCTTGAGCAACCTGGTCTAGTGGGAGGTGCCCTTGCCCACAGCAGTGGGGTCAGAACTGCATGATCTTCAAGATCCCTTCCAACCTATGAATCTTAAATCTCTGAACCTATTCTATGAATCTTAAAGCTCTTTTCCAATCAAAACAATTCTATGACCGTGGGGAGACTTCTCAGCTTGGGAGATGCCTCTGTAGGACCCTCTAACCATATGCTCCCTGCAGATAAACAGATGCAAAATGAGCTGAAGAACATTCTAGATCAGTCTGTGGAGAAGCTGTCGAATTTCCTCTCCAAGCCCTGCCTGCCTGAGACGAGGAATGGGATCATGCATTTCATGTGAGTGGTCAGATGGGTTTCCCCCTGCCCTCCCCTGCAGACCACCTTTCAGTTCTCCTGTGGGAAGGGATGATCCAGAGTTTTTGCCACTCAGGAAGGCTCTGAAGCCCTTTCCAGGAAGGCTTATTCACTCAATCAGTGGATGCAGCTGCTGTAGTAGTCCTTAGCAACCCAAGAGGCAATTACAGCCACTGGAGCACCCCTGGCACTGTCCTGCTTGGAGCTAAGGCCAGAGGTCTTGTAGGCACACAGGTCACGGGGCCAGGTTATCCTGGCTTTGGGGATCTTCCAGGAAATCTCCAAGGGCAGGGAACGTTGTCTCCTCTGGGGATGAAATGGCCATTATGGCCTTCAGGCCATTGCACCTGGGTCAGAGCAATGCCAAGCACAACTCCAGGCTGGGTGGTGAGTGCTTGGAGAGCAGCCCTGAGGAGAAGGCCCTGGGGGTCTGGGGTGATGAAAAGCTCAAGATGAGCTGACAGTGTGAGTGCAGCCCAGACAGCAACTGTGTGCTGGGCTGCAGCAAGAGCAGTGTGGGCAGCAGGGCAAGGGAGGGGATTCTGCCCCTTTGCTCTGCTCTCCTCAGACCCAACCTGCAGTACTGTGTGCAGTTCTGGAGCCCCCAGAACAAGAAGGACATGGAACTGTTTGAGCCAGTCCAGAGGAGGGCCACAAAGGTGCTGAGAGGGCTGCAGCAGCTCTGCTATGAGGACAGGCTGAGAGAGTTGGGGCTCTGCATCCTGGAGAAGAGAAGGCTTCCAGGAGACCTTAGAGTAGCCTTCCAGTATCTGAAGGGGGCCTACAGGAGGGCTGGGGAGGGACTATTCACAAGGTCTTGTAATGACAGGATGAGGGGGAATGGGTTTAAACTGGCAGAGGGGAGATTGAAACTGGTTGTTAGAAGGAAGTTCTTTAGAGTGAGACACTGGCACAGGTTGCCCAGGGAGGTTGTGGCTGCTCCCTCTCTGGAGATGTTGAAGGCCAGATTGGATGAGGCCTTGAGTGACCTGTTCTAGTGGGAGGTGTCCCTGCCTATGGCACAGAGGGGTTAGAACTGGATAAGCTTTGAGGTCACTTCCAACCTGAACCATTCTATGACCTGTTCTCGTGGGAGGTGTCCCTGCCTATGGCATAGTGAGGTTGGAACTGGATGATCTTTGAGGTCCCTCCCAGCCTGAACCATTCTATGATTCTATGACCTTTTCTAGTGGGAGGTGTCCCTGCCTATGGCACAGGGAGGTTGGAACTGGATGAGCTTTGAGGTCCCTTCCAACCTAAACCCTTCTATGATTCTATGATTTGATGATTAGTAGGTGACAATCCATACAACAGTGTCAGGAGGCTGGAGCTGAGGTGGTGGCCAGAGTCCCGTTGAGGTTCTGTCCTTGAGCTGGGCACTGGAGATACTCTGCAGGTTCCCCTACAGAATCTCTTTTGCATGACACAACTTTTCCCTCTCTCTCCATCCCCAGGAACCGTCTCACAGGCTTGAAGCCAGACATTCTGCTGGATCCCATTTATGTTGGTCTGTTTGGCAGCACTGGGGCAGGGAAGAGCAGCTTGCTGAATGCCATCATAGACAAGAACTTGTTCCTGCCGGTGTCTGGCTTCACAGCCTGCACGTCCTGCGTGGTGCAGATCAACACCAGCCACAGCAGACTCTACGAGGCAAAGATCTACCTCCTCACTGATGAGGCATGGGGCATATTCCTGTTCTTACCTTAGAAAGGGAAGCAGTCTGAGTCTTAGCAGACTTCTCCAGAGGGAATTTTGTGCTTCTGGGGCAGGTTGCAACTCTGATGGCCAAAGTGTCCCTAGAGAAGAGATGGGTGCTGGTGCTGGTTCCCACCAGTTTAGCTGTGCAAGGTGGGAAGAAGTGGCCAGCAGGACCAGAGAAGTGGTTGTCTCAGGGCAGTCTTGCTCGGGCTGTGTCCTTTTCCTCTCTCTTCCAGGCACACGAGACTTTACCTCTTCTGTGTATCTGCTCTGTCTTGATAGGAGTGGAAGGATGAGCTGAAGAACCTGGTGGCACTTGTGGGTGTGGATGATGATGAGGATGACAACGAAAGAAAAGAGGCTGTCTTGAAGATCTCTGCTATCTATGGGAAAGGTGCTGAAACTAAGAGTTATGAAGAACTCTGCAGGATGAAACCCGTTGTCTCCATCCCCAATTCAAGATGTATCACCCTCAGGGAAACAGATGTGAGTAGCCTGTGTCTATCTCTTCCAACCTGGCTTCTATTCTATTCTATTCTATTCTATTCTATTCTATTCTATTCTATTCTATTCTATTCTATTCTATTCTATTCTATTCTATTCTATTCTATTCTATTCTATTCTATTCTATTCTATTCTATTCTATTCTATCCCACCCTACCCTACCCTACTCTATTCTATTCTATTCTATTCTTGGACAGTACAACCACTCACCTTGTGCCCTTGCAGTACAGACAAGGATCTGTATCTGAAGCATCTTCCAGTAACTGAAGGGGGCCTACAAGAAAGCTGGGGAGGGACTATTTTAAGCTATCAGGCAGTGACAGGACTGGGGGGAATGGAGCAAAGCTGGAGGTGGGAAGATTCATATTGGATGTGAGGAGGAAGCTCTTCACCATGAGAGGGGTGAGGCCCNTTGTTGAGCATGGAAGTGGTGAGAGCCTGGAATGGGTTGCCCAGGGAGATGGTTGGGGCCACATTCCTGGAGGTGTTTGCAGCCAGGTTGGATGAGCCTGTGGGCAGCCTGATGTAGGGTAGGGTGTCCCTGGGCATGGCAGGGGGGTTGGAACTGGCTGATCCTTGTGGTCTCTTCCAACCCTGACTGATTCTATGGTTCTATGATCTGAAGATCCATTTGTAGCTCAGCACCAGTAAGGTCAAAAAGAGTCTTTGAAGCTACTGCATCTCTCTAGGGAGAACACAGAAGCTTGAGGGGTAGGTTTCTCTCCAGATCTTATAGAATCAGGGAACGGTTTAGGTTGGAAGGGACCTCAAAGATCATCCAGTTCCAACCCCCCTGCCCTAGGCAGGGACATCTCCCACTCAAGGCCTGATCCAACCTGGCCTTGAACACCTCCAGGGCAGGAGCAGCCACAGCCTCCCTGGGCAACCCCAGTCTTGTTCATCCGAACTTTCCTGTTGCCCCATGGTAGGAAAGCAGCAGCATCCAGCACATTGCTGAGGGAGAGGCTGAACCACAGGTTCCTGAGTTGGGGGCGAGGGGGTGTCCTGTTGCCCACCAAGAACGGGAAGTGACATCTTTCCTCTCTCTTAGTTTGCTGGGCTCCTCATGGTGACAAGGGTGTAGGCTTCCTGGGTTGTCCCACATGTACTGGCATTGCGAAGCTGTTTCCCCTCTTCGAGCCATGGTGCCCACCGTGGGGCTTTCAGTGGTCTCCTCCAGCTGTGGCAGGTCAGGATGTTTTTCTGGTACCTCTGAAGTCCCTTGCTAAGGAGGTGTGATTGTGCCCCAGGGTGAAGAGCTCTCCAAAAAGATGGCCCCCTATATCCGGATTCAGGGCATTGGTGGTGGGGCAAGAGGAGAAGCAAGCACGGAAGATGGGAAAGCACTGCTCTGGCCTCTGATCAACAATGTGGAAGTGACTGTCCCGAGGCTGCAAGTGGTTCCAGAAAGTGTCATCTTTGTGGACATCCCAGGGATGGGCGATTTCAACAGCAAAAGGGATGCGATGTGGAAAGAGGTGAGCGGCACAGCTCTCTGCTGGGGGAGGGTGGCATTTACCTGGGCCTGAGCAAAGCCTTTGACACTGGCCCACACCACATCCTGGTCTCCAAGCTGGTGAAACATGGGTTTGATGGGTGGACCACCAGACAGATAAAGAACTGGCTTGGTGGCCACACCCAAAGAATGGCTGTCAATGGCTCCATGTCCAAGTGGAGACCAGTGACCAGTGGAGCCCATCAGGGATCAGTCATGAGACCAGTCTTATTTTGTGGGTGCCATGGACAAAGGCATTGAGTGCACCCTCAGTAAGTTTGCTGATGACCCCAAGCTGTGTGGTGCAGCAGACAGGCTAGAGGGCAGGGATGGCATCCAGAGGGACCTGGACAGGCTGCAGAGGTGGGCACAAGCCAAGCTCAGGAGGTTCAACAAGGCCAAGTGCAAGGTCCTGCAACTGGGTTGAGGCAATGCCAAGCACAAATCCAGGCTGGGCAGTGAGTGGCTGGAGAGCAGCCCTGAGGAGAGGGACTTGGGGGTGCTGGTGGATGAGAAGCTCAACATGAGCCAGCAGTGTGCACTTGCAGCCCAGAAAGCCAACCAGAGCCTGGGCTGCATCAGGAGAAGTGTGGCCAGCAGGTCGAGGGAGGTGATTCTCCCCTTCTGCTCTGCTCTGGTGAGACCCCACCTGGAGTACTGCATCCAGTTCTGGAGTCACTATTGCAAGAGGGATGTGGACATGCTGGAGCATGTCCAGAGAAGGGACATGAAGATGCTCAGAGGGCTGCAGCACCTCTGCTATGTGAACAGACTGAAAGAGTTGGGGCTGTTCAGTTTGGAGAAGAGGAGGTTCCCAGGTGATCTTCTTGTGGCCTTCCAGTATCTGAAGGGGGTCTACAGAAAAGCTGGGGAGGGACTTTTTAGGCTCTCAGGTAGTGACAGGACTGGGGGGAACGGAGCAAAGCTGGAGGTGGGGAGATTCAGAGTGGATGTGAGGAGGAAGTTGTTGAGCATGAGAGTGGTGAGAGCCTGGAATGGGTTGCCCAGGAAGGTGGTTGGGGCCACATCCCTGGAGGTGTTTGCAGCCAGGCTGGCAGAGGCTGTGGGCAGCCTGATGTAGGGTAGGGTGTCCCTGGGCATGGCAGGGGGGTTGGAACTAGATTATCCTTGAGGTCCCTTCCAACCCTGACTGATTTTATGATTCTGTGGTTCTGTGACTCTCGGATGGGCATGATGCCAAGGTACTGGCCCAGGCTGCCCAGAGAGATGGTAGATGTCCCATCCCTGGAATCATGCCAGGTTAGATTCGATGGGGATCTGAACAATCTGCTCTAGTTGAAGAGGTTCCTGCTGACAGTCGTTGGAATTGGCTGCCTGGGGAGATGGTGGAGTCAGTGTGCCTGGAGGTGTTTAAAAGGAGGTTGGGTGAGGCACTTAGTGCCACAGTTTGGTTAGTTAGAAGGTGTTAGGTAATAGTTTGGACTTGATGATCTCAAAGGCCTTTCTGTGATACTGTGGGTTGGATTCTAGATGATCTTTAAGGTCCCTTCCAACCCAAGCTATTCCATGGTTGCCCATCCTCCTCCTGCCACTGTATTTACTGGGATTTAAAGGTAATGTAAAGCTCAACATGAGCTGACAGTGTATGCATGTGGCCCAGACAGCAACTGTGTGCTGGGCTGCAGCAAGAGCAGTGTGGGCAGCAGGGCAAGGGAGGGGATTCTGCCCCTTTGCTGTGCTCTCCTCAGACCCCACCTGCAGTACTGTGTGCAGTTCTGGAGCCCCCAGCACAAGAAGGACATGGAACTGTTGGAGAGAGTCCAGAGGAGGCCACCAAGATGCTGAGAGGGCTGCAGCAGCTCTGCTATGAGGACAGGCTGAGAGAGTTGCGGCTCTGCAGTCTGGAGAAGAGAAGGCTTCCAGGAGACCTTAGAGTAGCCCTCCAATATCTGAAAGGAGCCTACAGGAGGGCTGGGGAGGGACTATTCACAAGGTCTTGTAATGACAGGATGAGGAGTAATGGGTTTAAACGGGCAGAGTGGGGATTGAAACTGGATGTTAGGAGGAAGTTCTTCACAGTGAGGGTGGTGAGATGCTGGAATGAGTTGCCCATGGAGGTTGTGGCTGCTCCCTCTCTGGAGATGTTGAAGGCCAGGCTGGATGAGGTCTTGATCGACCTGTTCTAGTGGGAGGTGTCCCTGCCTATGGCACAGGGGTTTTGGAACTGGCTGATCTTTGAGGTCTGTTTCAACCTGAACCATTCAATGATTCTGTGATCTCTGGCATTCATCCTTTGCCGAGGGTTTCTGTCTTCTCCTCCTGGCACTTCTCCTCCTCCCCTTGCAGAACATCAACAAATGCTCTGTCATTTGGGTGGTCAACTCCATCGAGCGCATCCAGGGACACCGACTGCACGAGATGCTGCTGAAGGAGGGCATGAAGGCTTTCCAGCGTGGCCTGTGCAAAGACATCTCCTTGGTGGTCACAAAGTCTGATCAGATCGATCTCAACGAATACAAGAGGTAAGGAAGCAAGCTGAGCTCAGGGCTCCAGGGGCTGTGGGGCACTGAGTGGGTGATGCTGGCTCTGGCCCCACCCGGACTGTATTGGCATGGTCCTCCTCTGTCTCTCCTCACAAGAGCAGAGGATTGTCCCTACGTTTGCCAGAGCTCAGTACCAGGACCAGTTCTGCACAGTATTTTTATTAGTCACCTGGGAGAGGGCATGGAGGGCACCCTGTTGTTTTGCAGATGCCACCAAATTGGGTGCAAGTGCTGATTTGTTGGAAGGTAGTAGGGAGGGATGCCTCTGCAGAGGTCTTTCCCAACCAAAACAGTCCCATGATTTGTGGATCAATGGCCCAAGGCCAGTGGGATGAGGTTCAAACAAGATCAAGTGCTGTGTTATGTGCCATGGACATTCCAGCTTTGGAGAAGTTTGCTGATGACACCAAGCTGTGTGGCACAGTCGACTTGCTAGAGGGCAGGGATCCATCCAGAGGGACCTGGACAGGCTGCAGAGAAGAGAAGGCTTCCAGGACCTTATAGTAGCCTTCCAGTATCTGAAGGGGGCCTACAGGAGGGCTGGGGAGGGACTGTTCACAAGGTCTTGTCATGACAGGATGAGGAGTAATGGGTTTAAACTGGCAGGGGGGAGATTGAAACTGGATGTTAGTAGGAAGTTTTTCACAGTGAGGGTGGTGAGACACTGGCACAGGTTGCCCAGGGAGGTTGTGGCTGCTCCCTTCCTGAAGGTGTTCAAGGCCAGGTTGGATGAGGTCTTGAGCATCCTGATCTAGTGGGAGGTGTCCCTGCCTATGGCACAGGGGGGTGGTACTGGATGAGCTTTGAACCTAAACCATTCTATGATTCTGTGATTCTATAAGAGTGTTTGAAATATGTCTGATGGAAAAGAACCTCAGGGTGTTGATCAAACAACTGACTGAGAGTGAGCCAGTGGGTGCCCAGGTGGCCAAGAAGGCCAAGAGCATCCTTGGATCAGCAATAGTGTGGCCAGCAAGACGAGGGCAAGGATCACTCCTCTGTGCCTGGCACTGTTGAGACCACACCTCAAATCCTGGGTTCAGTTTTGAAGCCCTCACTCCAAGAAGGTCATTGAGGGGCTGGAGCACGTCCGTGGAAGGGCAACAAAGTTGATGAAGGGTCTAGAGGACGAGTGTTATAAGGAGCAGCTGGGAACTGTAGTTTAGCCTGGAGAAAAGGAAGCTGAAGGGGGACCTTGTAAGTCTTTCCAACTCATTGGAAGGAGTTTGGAGTGAGGAAAGAGTCAGCCTCTTCCTCCACCAGGCTGAGAGGAAACAACCTCAAGTAGTACTGTGAAAGGTTTGGATTAGGTAGGAGAAACTTCACTGAAAGTATGGTTAAGCACTGGGACAGGCTGCCCAGGACAGTGCCCAGGAGAACTCATCCCTGGAGAGACTGAAAAGCTGTGTAGATGTGGTGCTGAGGGATAGGGTTTAGTGCTGACCTGGCAGTGCTGGCTTAAGTGTTGGACTTGGACCATCTTAAAGGCCTTTTCCAACCTTTGTGATTCTGTGGCTGCTGCCTGCTGAGATAATTCATGCCTGTAATTTCTGTTCTGGTTTTGTCTTTTCCAGAGAAAGCGAGGAGGGTGATGTGAGTATTTGCAAGGCTCTCCATACCTTTCAGGTCACTCAAGAAAACTGGAGAGTTGTCCAGATGATACCATGTGACTCCAGCAGAAATGGTTGACCTAAGACAGAAACCAGCAAGTCTGTATTAGGGAAATACTCTACTGGGAATGAAAAGCTTTGGGACATGGTCAGGAGCTGTCAGCCATAATTCCTCTCGTTTTCCCCAACACAGATAAATGAACATGAAGCCATCCTGAAAAGGAATGAAACTGTGAAGCAAGAGAAAAGAGAAATGATGAAGAAAAACCTGGAGGTAAGGGACTTTGGAGAAACTGGAGAGGGTTTGTGTCATGACATCACAGAATGAACCAGATTGGAAAAGACCTCTGAGATCATTGAGTCCAACCTGTCACCCAACACCTTCTAATTAACTAAACCATCCCACTAAGTGCCTCATGCAGCCTCCTTTTAAACACCTCCAGGGACGGTGACTCCACCACCTCTCTGGGCAGCCCATTCCAATGCCAATCACTCTTTCCATGAAAAACTTCTTCCTAACATCCAGCCTGAACCTGCCCTGGCACAGCTTGAGACTGTGTCCCCTTGTTCTGTTACTGGGTGCCTGGGAGAAGAGACCAACCCCACCTGCCTACAACCTCCCTTCAGGTAGTTGTAGACAGCAGTGAGGTCTGCCCTGAGCCTCCTCTTCTCCAGGCTGCACACCCCCAGCTCCCTCAGCTCCTCCTCAAAAGGGCTGAGGGAACTGGGGTTGTTGAGCCTGGAGAAAAAGAGGCTCAGAGGAAACCTTTTAACTCTCTACAACAGGCTGCCCAGGGCAGTGGTGGAGTTCTCACTCCTGCAGGAGCCATGTAGATGTAGTGCTGAGGAACAGTGTCCAATAGTACCTGTTGGTGCTGGAGTAATAGAATCATAGAATCAAA
This sequence comes from Psilopogon haemacephalus, assembly GCA_013396835.1. Taxonomy (NCBI): domain Eukaryota; kingdom Metazoa; phylum Chordata; class Aves; order Piciformes; family Megalaimidae; genus Psilopogon; species Psilopogon haemacephalus. The sequence continues at coordinate 24,496 of VWZI01010869.1, forward strand.
GAATGGTTTAGTTTGGAAGGAACCTCAAAGATCATCCAGTTCCAACCCCCCTGTGCCATAGGCAGGGACACCTCCCACTAGAACAGGTCACTCAAGGCCTCGTCCAACCTGGCCTTCAACACCTCCAGGGAGGGAGCAGCCACAACCTCCCTGGGCAACCTGTGCCAGTGTCTCACCATCCTCACTGCAAACAACTTCCTCCTAACATCCAGTTTAAATCTCCCCTCTGCCACTTTAAACCCATTCCTCCTCGTCCTGTCATTACAAGATATTGTGAATAGTCCCTCCTCAGCCCTCCTGTAGGCCCCTTCAGATATTGGAAGGCTACTATAAGGTCTCCTGGAAGCCTTCTCCAGGCTGCAGAGCCCCAACTCTCTCAGCCTGTCCTCATAGCAGAGTTGCTGCAGCCCTCTCAGCATCTTGGTGGCCACCTCTGGACTGGCTCCAACAGTTCCATGTCCTTCTTGTGCTGGGGGCTCCAGAACTTCAGACAGTACTGCAGGTGGGGTGTGAGGAGAGCAGAGCAAAGGGGCAGAATCCCCTCCCTTGCCCTGCTGCCCATGGTTCTCTTGCTGCAGCCCAGCACACAGTTGCTGTCTGGGCTGCACTCACACTGCAGCCTCATCTTGAGCTTTTCATCACCCCACACCCCCAGGGCCTTTTCCTCAGGGCTGCTCTCAGCCATTCCCCACCCAGCCTGGAGTTGTGCTTGGGATTGCTCTGACCCAGGTGCAGACCTTACACTTGGCCTTGTTGAATGTCATGAGGTTGGCCTGGGCCCAGTGATTGGGCTCAATGATCTTAGGGGGTCTTTCCCTACCAAACAATTCCATGATTTGTAGATCAGGTAGTTCCTTAGTGTGGCTCTGGTGAGCAGACCTTGTTGAGCTCAGCTGGTGTTTGTGTTTTTCAGAAAAAGCTTCCAGGTGACTCTGAGGTTCTGCAGAAGGCTGATCTGGTCTACACAGTCAGTGCCAGGGAATACTGGAATGGGAAGACACTCAGCAAGGAAGAAACAGGTGACATTGGGACATCCTCTTGGCACAAGGCACACAGGGGTGCTTTGGGCACTGTCTGAGCAAAGCTGACCCTGTGGGATGTGTCAGAATAGCACTGGGGTTTAGAGAAGTCCCTGGTAACTTCTTTTCCACTACCTTCTCCTTCCTCCCTCCCTCTGAACACTTCATTTCCAATATCTTCCCCTTCCCCTTCCTCTGAAAACTTCCTTCCCACTACCTTCTCCTTCTGTCCCCCTGAAAACTTCCTTCCCACTACCTTCTCCTTCTGTCCCCCTGAAAACTTCCTTCCCACTACCTTCTCCTTCTGTCCCCCTGGAAACTTCCTTCCCACTACCTTCTCCTTCCCCTCCCCCTGAAAACTTCCTTTCCACTACTTTCTCCTTCCCCTGAAAAGTTCCCTTCCACTACCTTCTCCTTCCCCTTCCCCTGAAAGCTTCCTTTCCACTATCTTCTCCTTCCCTCCTTCCCCTGAAAACTTCCTTTCCACTATCTTCTCCTTCTCTCCTTCCCCTGAAAACTTCCTTTCCACTACCTTCTCCTTCCCTCCTTCCCCTGAAAACTTCCTTTCCACTACCTTCTCCTTCTCTCCTTCCCCTGAAAACTTCCTTTCCACTACCTTCTCCTTCCCTCCTTCCCCTGAAAACTTCCTTTCCACTACCTTCTCCTTCCCTCCTTCCCCTGAAAACTTCCTTTCCACTATCTTCTCCTTCCCCCTGAAATCAGTGGTTAAAAATAGCACAGGTGGTCCCTCGAGCTTGCACCACCACAACAGTTCTTTACAAAAGGCCGCAGAAAAAAAGATCTTAGAATATCAGAATCGTTGGGAAAAGCCTTCCCAACTATCAACAGCAACTGTTAGCCCAGCACTGCCAGGCTACCGCTAAAACGTGCCCCTCAGCACCAAATCTCCACAGCTCTTCCACCCCTCCAGGGATGGGGACTCCATCGCTGCCTGGGGCAGCCCCTTCCAGGCCTTGACAACCCTTTCCATAATGAAATTGTGCCTCATGTCCCATCTAAACCTCCCCTGACACAACCTGTTCTGTCCTATTGCTTCCATTTCATAACCACCTCCTTCCACAAAGAAGGTCTCTCCTCAGCCTCCTTTTCTGCAGGCTGCACAATGCCAGATCCCTCTGCTGCCCCTCACCAGATTTGTGCTCTAGACCCCTCAACAGCTTAGTTCTCCTTTTTTGGACTCATTGCAGCCCCTCCGTGTCCTTCTTGGAGCGAGTGACCCAAAATTTAATGCAGGATCTGAGGCATGGCCTCACCAGTGCCAAAATCCCTTCCCTAGTCCTGCTGGCCACACCATTGCTGATGCAAGCCAGGATGGTGTTGGCCTTCCTGGCTGCCTGGGCATGTGCTGGCAGCACAGCCTGGCTGTTGGTCAGCGCAGATTGTCAGGTCTTTTGGTTTCCCCACCTCCTTCACCTGTTGGTATCTCCTGTATGGAACCCATAACATCCCTGTCTTGCCGTGCCAAATAGCTTATGTTCCTCCTGGCACTTCATACAGAGTCACCTTAAATCCATGTGAAGAGTCTTTGCTGTTGCCTTTGCCAAAACCCTTCTGGCCTGGATTTTTTTGCCCCTACTCCCTCCTCTCATGGAGTCATAGAATCAGTCAGGGTTGGAAGGGACCACAAGGATCATCTAGTTCCAGCCCCCCCTGCCATGCCCAGGGACACCCTACCCTACATCAGGCTGCTCATCCAGCCTCATCCAGCCTTGCTGCAAACACCTCCAGGGATATGGCCCCAACCACCTCCCTGGGTAACCCATTCCAGGCTCTCACCACTTCCATGCTGAAGAACTTCCTCCTCACATCCAGTCTGAATCTCCCCACCTCCAGCTTTGCTCTTCTTCAAGCCTTCTCCTCTCTTTCACTTCACTTCACTTCACTTCACTTCACTTCACTTCACTTCACTCAATGTTGGAGTTCAATAATTAATCTCTTAACTTTTAAGCCAAATATTTTTTTTTCCCCTCACTCCTTCAGAAATAAGACCCTTTGCCTTAACCAGGATGAGACCTCCTGCATGACCCTGCCCTGGCTATGAACTGATCTGGTCCTTTGCTTATCTACAACTGTATTCAGTGGTTGGTTTGGTTTAGTTTTTACTCTCATGCGAAGTCCACAAGGTGCTTGTGTAGTGCTGTGGAATCAGCCTAAGTTCTGGTGGCCTTAACATCCCCACCTCACACTCTGGTGGATCAGTGCTTGCATCTGTGTGCTGAACAACACCAGGAAACTGCAGTGGCAGTGGATCACAGAGCCATGGAATGGTCTGGGTTGGAAAGGACCTCTGAAGGTCGTCTAGTCCAACCCCCTCTGCAGTCAGTGGGGGGACCTTCAACTAGATCAGGTTGCCCAGAGCCTTGTTGAGCCTCAGCTTGAACATCTCCAGGGATGGAGCCTGGAATGGGTTGCTGAGGAAGGTGGTTGGGGCCACATGGCTGGAGGTGTTTGCAGCCAGGCTGGCTGAGGCTGTGGGCAGCCTAATCTAGGGTAGGGTGTCCCTGGGCATGGCAGGGGGGTTGGAACTAGATGATCCTTGTGGTCCCTTCCAACCCTGGCTCGTTCTATGGTTCTAGGTCCAGATGCTCTTTGAGAGGCTCGTTGTCCTTTCACACTAATTCCACCTTGATTTCCTGGTTTCAGAGATCCCAAAGCTGAGAGACTACCTCCAGATGTTCTGCACAACACAGACCAGGAACATCCTGAAAGAATACGTGTCGGAGGCTTTGTCCATTTTGTCCCTGATCCAGAGCCTCCGGTCCCACCAGACTGCACAGGTTTGTCCAGAATTGCTTCAGGGAACGTCACCACTTTGCTCTCTGCTGGGCTGCTGCTAAGGGCTCCAGATGGGAATTTCTCCTTCCAGCAGGCACCTTGCTGCACTCAGCTTGGCTTCACCACATCTCCTGCAGCTTCCCCATCAAGGAAGCGCTTGCTGGTGGCATGACAGAATTGATTTTGACTGGAAAATACTTTCTGTGTGTGGTGGTTTAGCAGTTAACCTGCTCCTCCACCTTTTCATATAACCCCAGCTAGGACTCAGAATCAGCTGGAAGTTGATAAATGAAGCTTTATATTTACAGCAATGCTCAAGGCAGTGGTTTAGCAGTTACCTGCCCCCCCACCTTTTGAAATAAACCCTGGCTAGGACTCAGGACACTGGAAGTTGATAAATGAAGCTTTATATTTACAGCAATGCTCAAGATACAGGCAGATATTTACAATGTATGGCAGATATTTACAACATATAGCAGATATTTACAGACATATACAGTGAAAAGGTAATACAGAAACACCACAGCCCTCCCAGACACCAAAATACCTAAGAGGGGTTTCTAACCACCCCCTACCACGCTTCCCCCCTTCCCCAATCTTATCTCGCCACCTGTTGATGCAGCAGATAGGTGAAAGCAGATCGGTCAAGAGGGGTTAGCAATTGGGAAAGAAGTTAGTGGAATTATTGAGAATTAGCCACAAAAGGCAGGGACAAAGGAGCCATGCAAGAGGAGCTCAGAGAGGCCTGAAGCACTCTGACTTATCTATATTTGGGTTACAACTCTTAAAACATTTTTTTTTCCTCTTTCCCAGTAGAGCTCTGAGGGAAGGGGCATCATCTGTTTTCACCTCTCAGCCTGTAGTCTAATTTTCTCACTCAAATCCTCCAATTAGTTCAAACCAGCACACTATGATCATAAAGTCCAACCCTGAACCCAGCATTGCCAGGTCACCACTAAGCCCTGTCCCTTAGCCCCGCGTCACAGAACCACACAGCATCACAGAATGTTAGGTTGGAAGGTACTTTGAAAGATTACTGAGTCCAAACCACCTGCCAGAGCAGGGTCACACAGGAATGTGTGTGCCCTACTCCACAACCTCTCTTGAGTAGCCTGTTCCAGGGCTCTGCCACCTTCACAGCGAAAAAGTTTACCCTAATGTTCACATGCATCATAGAATCAGTCAGGGTTGGAAGGGACCACAAGGATCATCCAGTTCCAAGCCCCCTGCCATGTCCAGGGGCACCCTACCCTACATCAGGCTGCTCACAGCCTCATCCAGCCTGGCTGCAAACACCTCCAGGGATGTGGCCCCAACCACCTCCCTCAGCAACCCATTCCAGGCTCTCACCACTCTCATGCTCAACAACTTCCTCCTCACATCCAGTCTGAATCTCCCCACCTCCAGCTTTGCTCCATTCCCCCTAGTCCTGTCACTCTCTGAGAGCCTAAAAAGTCCCTCCCCAGCTTTTTTTGTAGGCCCCCTTCAGATCCTGGAAGGCCACAAGAAGGTCACCTGGGAGCCTCCTCTTCTCCAGACTGAACAGCCCCAACTCTTTCAGTCTGTCCTCATAGCAGAGGTGCTGCAGCCCTCTGAGCATCCTCGTGGCTCCAGCATGTCCACATCCCTCTTATAATAGTGGCTCCAGAACTGGATGCAGTACTGCATGTAGGGTCTCACCAGGGTGGAGTAGAGGGGGAGAATCACCTCCCTGGCCCTCCTGGCCACACTTGTGATGCAGCCCAGGCTCTGGTTGGCTTTCTGGGCTGCAAGTGCACACTGCTGGCTCATGTTGAGCTTCTCATCCACCAGCACCCCTAAGATCTCCTGTGCTCCAGCTTGCACCCACTGTCCCTTGCCCTGTCATTGGACAGAGCCTGGCTCTGTCCTCCTGGCACTGCCCTTCATGTCTCTATAAACAAGAATGATGTTATCCCTGAGTCTCCTCCAAGCTGAAGAGCCCAAACTTGCACAGCCTTTCCCCAGCAGGGAGATGTTCCACTCCCTTTAGCATCTTTGTGGCTCTGTGCTGGACTCTTTCAAGCAGTTCCCTGAGGTCTTTCTTGAAATGAGAGGCCCAGAAATGGACACAGCATTCCAGATGTGGCCTCACCAGGGCAGAGTAGAGGGTGAGGAGAACCTCCCTCTGCCTACTCACCACACCCCTTTTAATACAGCTCAGGTTGCCATTGGCCTTCTTGGCCACAGGGGCACATCTACACAGCTTCTCAGTCCCTCCACGGATGAAGCCTCCACCACTGCCCTGAGCTGTTCCCAGCAGACACAGAGGGACTGTAGTTGGTTTGCAGTTATCTGCCCCCCTCACCTTTTATAAACCCCAGCTAAAACTCAGAAAAAACACTGGAAGTTAATAAATGAAGCTTTCTATTTACAGCAATGCACAATATACAAGCAAATATTTACAAGATGTAACAGATATTTACAGATATATACAGTGAAAAGGCAATACAGACACCAC
>VWZI01010870.1:0-27614 GCA_013396835.1 Psilopogon haemacephalus
GAGCTCTGCAGAACACTGTCCATGCTAATCAGAAGCATACTAATTGGTTGGAATAATTAAGGACAGACTCCTCATTATCTCACGATCCCACAGTCATCTATGCAATCCAGGAGCATCCTGAATTGCTGATGCCTTGCTGTGCTGTCCCTCCAGCAGATGTCAGGGTGGTTGAAATACCCCATGAGGACCGGGGCTTGTCACCTGGAAGCTGCTTCTATTTGCCTGTGAAGAGCCTCATATGCTTGGTTCTGCTGGTCAGGTTGCCTGTAGCAGACCCCTATAGTAACATCATCCTCCCCTATGTTCCCTTTAATTTTAACCCTTACACTCTCACCCAGCTCATCATCCTTCCCCAGGTGGAGCTCCACTGATTCTAGCTGGTCACTGATATAGAGGGCAACTCCTCCTCCTCTCCTTCCCTGACTATCCTTCCTAAAGAGCTTGTACCCATCTATCCCTACATTCCAATTGTGGGAATCATCCCACCAAGTTTCAGTAATAGCCACTATGTGATGGCAACCCAGCAGTACAGGGGCCCTTAGTTCATCCTGTTTGTTGCCCAAGCTCTGTGCATTTGCATAGAGGCACTTGAGCTGGACTGGCCCTGTCCTCCTTGTGTGCCTATTTCCCCTGATTTCCTCAGATTGTCCTGGTGCATCATCCCTGGCTTGCCTCAGGGCAGCAAGTTGAGGGCCCTCATTAGCTCTCAGTCCCTCTGCCTCTGGTGAGCTGCTCCACTGTTTGTCTCCAGCCAGCAGGAGACTGTTAACCCCTTCCTCCTCCATATCTAGTTTAAAGCCCTATCAATGAGCCCTGCCAATTCCTGCCCTAGGATCCTTTTCCCCCTCTGGGACCAGTGCCTCCCATTAGTTATTTGCAGCTCTGGTGCCTTGTAAAGGGAGCCATGATTGTAGAATCCAAGACCCTGTTGATGACATCAGCCCCAGAGCCATGAGTTGATCTGTTGGCTCTTCCTAAATGTTCCCTCCTTCATCGTTGATGTTAGAGGGATAGAGTAGAACACCACTTGAGCTTCTGATCCTTTTAGCAGATGCCCTAAGGTCCTGAAGTCTCTTTTAATTGTTTGTGAGCCTCTCCTTGCATTGTCCCTACCCATTTGAAAGACCACAAATGGGTAGTAGTCTGAAGGACTCCTACAATGCTGCCTTCATCTGGGCACCAGGGAGGCAGCAGACCTCTCTATGAAGTGGGTTCAGTCATGTCAACTGCATCCAGTTTTGAAATAAATGTAGCCAGTTGAGATCTTGAACACAGCCTCTTCCCTGACACAGCATCAGCTTTTACTGTAAGCAGTGGCCACAGAAAAGGAGAGGGCATCAGATATATGTGGAATTTGACAAGACAGGGCCACCTTGAGAGTACTCTCAAATATGACAAAATCATTAGGGTAGGAAAAGACCTCTGAGGTCATTGGGTCCAACCATCAGTATCCTACCTCAATTCTCAGGAAAGACAACAAACACCACTGGCACTGCAAGCAGTTCTCAGAGTTGAATTTCGTTTCTATCTCTTTCTTCCGAGGGAAAGCAATTGTTTCACCTGATGCAGGGCACCAGTAGTTCACTCAAATCTGGGTTCTGCTGCTGCTTTAGTGTCAGCCTGTGCTGTATTCAATTATTATTATATGCGGTAAAGCATAAGAGCAATAGAATAAGAAAACGCTGGAGATGCCCCTTGGTTTTCTGACAAAGCTGGATAACTTTTGAGCACGCTGGAAATGAAATGGACATTGTTAAGCAGCATTTAGGAGACGAAAATAACTCTTGAGAGAAAGATGATGACAAATTTAAACCCAAAAGTAAACTACCCTTCAAGAAGTTCATCTAAGCTGAATTTCAGAGCTGGCATAGTTTAAGGATGTCTCATTCAGCTCTTTTGCCTACATTGCACTTTGAGGCAAAGAGGATCTTAGGGTCCTCAGTCACCAGCTTGTGCAGTACTGGTGATAACAACACTACTAATGGAACATAGAATGGCTTAGATTGGAAGAGACCTCAGAGGTCATCTACTCCAAGCTTCCTACTGTGGGCAGGGACGTCTCTCAGCTAGACTCAGATGTTCAAGGCCTCATCTGACCTGGCCTTCAACACCCCCAGGGAGGAGGCAGCCACAAGCACACTGAGCGTCCTGTCCAGAGTCTCCCCACCCTTGTTCTGAAGAACTTCTTCCTAAGATCCAGTCTAATGCTGCTCTCCCTCAGCTTCAAACCATTCCCCCTTGTCCTGTCCCTAGACACCTTCAATAAAAGTTCCTCTGCAGCCTTCCTGTAGGATCCTTTCAGGGATTGAAAGGCAGCTCTAAGGTCCTCCTGCAGTCTTCTATTCTCCAGGCTGAACCACCCTGGCTCCCTCAGCCTGTCCTCCTAACAGAGGTACTCCAGCCCTTGGATCATCTCTGTGGACTCCTCTGGACTCTCTTCAACAGCTTGGTGTCCTCCTTATGCTGAGGACACCAGAAATGGAGGTAATACTGTAGGTGAGCTCTCTTCACAGCAGAGTCAAGAGGCAGAATTCCCTCTCTTGCCCTGCTGCCCACACTCTTCTGGCTGCAGCCCAGCACAGGACTGCCTTGTGGACTGCATGAGGGCACTGCTGGCTCCTGGGGAGCTTCTCAGCAACCAACACCCCCAAGTCTCTTTCTTCAGAGCTGCTCTCAACCCACTCTGCACCCAGCCTGGCTTTGCACCTGGGATTGGCCCAATACAGATGGAGCACCTTGCACTTTGGCTTGTTGAATCTCATGCAGTTGTCACTGGTCTGCTTTTCAAGCCCATCAAGATCCAACTGTATGGATCCCTTCCCTCAACTGAGTCCACCACCACACACAGCTTGGTGTCTCATTGAAATATTCCAATTAGCCTCAATGACAATGGCTATGTCTGGATTTTTCTGCTTGACATTCCAAGGCATGGTTTTGAAGATTTTGTGGAAAAAAACTCCAACAACAAAACAAAACAACCAAAGCCCAACCCTGAGAAAACAAAACCAGACAAATAGACTTATAATTTCCTCCACGCCTAAACAACCTCCTCCCTCAAACAACCAAGCAAGCAGCTAGCCCCATCCTAGCCTGAAACGCAGAAAAGCTTGCAGAGATGCAGCTAGATTTAGTCTATGGGATTAATTGGCACTGTTTGGTGACATAAAGGTGCCTCCCATCTGACATATATTTTCTGTCAGCTGTAAAGGACAAAATTAGCCAAAATAACATGATAGTAAATTAATCAATGCAGAGGGCTGCCTTCTTTCTCTGTCTCCTATTATCCTCACCTCTGTCTGAAAACATTTCATATATCGTATGATATGTCATAGAATAGTCTGGGTTGGAAAGGACCTCCAAAGGTCATCTAGTCCAATCCCCTCTGCAGTCAGCAGGAGCATCCTCAACTGGATAAGGTTGCCCAGAAGCTTGTTGAGCCTCCAGGGATGAGGCCTCTAACACCTCCCCAGGCAACCTGTTCCAGTGTTTCACTACCCTCATAGTACAGAACTTGTTCCTAACATCCAATCTAAATCTTCTCTTCTCTAGTCTGAAGCTATTGCCCCTTGTCCTGTCACTACCATCTGTTGTTTCCTTGCGTTTGTTGTATTTCCCACAATCACATTTATGCCATATGCAGCTTATTTTAATGTTAATGCTTTTCATGTTATAAAACAGTGGAATTCAAATGGCCAAGGGTAACATTTCTTTAGACAGACCTTTTTTTTTCTTTGACAGGCTTTATTTTTTTTTTAATTATTTAAAAGTTTATGCCTATTGCTTAATTTAGTAGTAATTAAGAACCTGGAAAAAAATTATATCCTTCTCAGGAATATCTCAGTATGATTTGTGGACAATTCCAAGAAAAGCATGTCATGCCCTTAGTAGATGTAAAACATCTTGCAGAAACTCAGCATGAATGCTGCATTTGTCTCCAAATGTTCATTCGTCTGAAGTGGATAAGAAAGCTTAATAGTGGCTAATGTTAACTTCAAGAGGATAGGGAGATGTAATAGGAGTCTAAGACATTTTTTTCATGTTAATGAACACCTCCCAAACCCAAAATGCTTGCAGAGTAGCGTAGCATAGGGAGCAGAGTGGGAACTTATATTGTATTTGGACTTTGTATTTCACTCTGTCTTAGTACAGCACTCAGAACAAGGCAACACTTCTTTGGGGCTTCTGAGTGTACCAGTTCTATAAATATTTGATGACTGTTTTTCAACAACTCTAGTCACAGAAGCATTAATTAGCTAGAACCTCTCCTGCTCCTGTGTGTTACTTATATGGGGGTGAAATGTAATACACAGCTCTTATTAAATTAAACTTGAAGAATTAAGGCAAGGCAAGTGAGTGTGATGAAAATATTGGCAAGTTGATTAATTATTGAGAAGGAAAATATGTCTCCATTTTCACAGAATCACAGAATGTTAGGGATTGGAAGGGACCTGGGAAGATCATCCAGTGAACCCCCCTGCCAGAGCAGGGTCACTTAGAATAGGTCACTCAGGAACACATCCAGCTGAGTTTGGAATATCTCCAGAGAAGGAGACTCCACAACCTCTCTGGGCAGTCTGCTCCAGGGCTCTGCCACCCTCACAGGGAAAAAGTTTTCCCTTCTGTTCCCGTGGAACCCGCTCTGCTCCAGCTTGCCCCTACTGCCTTCGTCCTGTCATTGGACATCCCTGAGCAGAGCCTGGCTCTGTCCTCCCAACACTGCCCTGCACATCTTTATCCGAATGAATGAGGGAAGCCCTCAGGTTCCTCTGCTCCAAGCTCCAAGCCCAAGCTCCCTCATCCTGTCCTCACAGGCAGATGTTCCACTGCCTTCAGCAGCTTTATGGTTCTGTGCTGGACTCTCTCAACGAGTTCCCTGAGGTCCTTTTTGAACTGAGGGCTCCAGAACTAGACACAATATTCCAGCTGCAGCCTCACCAGGGCAGAGTAGAGAAGATTATTTAGAGAGTCCCCAAATGCAGATGTTGGTGTGGCTCAATCAATATGAAAAGAAGGATCCATGGCAGCATGTGTCTGAGTATAATGGCTGTGATGTCAAAGCTAAAAATCCCATACTGTTTTCCCTGTTTGAATAGATGAGTAGGCAAACAGACTCTGTATTTTAATTAACATCCAGAAAATTAATGCTTGGCTATTAGGTATCTTAGTCAAAATGGCTCCCAAATGATTTAGAGATGTACAAAAATGGGCCAGAATCCTATCAATAACATTTATACAGCTCTTGGGCTGACAATGCTAAATCTCATTGTTCCTCTGCAAGGTAGGAAACAGAGGCATCAATGCCTTGAATTTCAGATATTGGTTAATTCTAGGGTGTGCATTCTGGTCAGCTTCGCAATGGGAGCTAGGCAAGAAGCTCTTATTCTGACATATATTTTTACATAATGCTGTTTCTGTCAGATTTGCCTGGTAGAAACAGTAACTGCCCTCCTGAATTTGTATTCCATGTTGGGTTCTGTCACCTGCTGGAGGAACTGTTTCCATTTGTACAAACTGGTAGGTAGATGAGAAGGTCACATGAATGTCTTCTACGTCTCTGCTGGGGCATAACAGGGAGAGAACTGGACACATGCATGACAGGGGATGAAAAATAACCTGGACAGGAGCCAGCAATGAGTGCTTGCAGCCCAAAAGGCCAATGGCAGCCTGGACTGCATCAAAAGCAGCATGGTCAGAGATGGAGAGAGGGGATTCTGTCATGTTATTCTGCTCTGCTGAGGCTTCACCTGCAGTACTGTGTCCAGCTCTGGAGCTCTCAACACAGAAAGAATATGGACTTGATGGGGCAAGTCCAGAGGAGGGCCATGAAGATGATCAGGGGGCTGGAGTACCTCTGCTATGAGGACAGGCTGAGGGAGCTGGGGCTGTTCAGCCTGGAGAAGAGAAGGATCCAGGCAGACCTAAGAGCAGCCTGCCAGTAGCTGAAGGGGGCTGCATGAAAGCTGCAGAGGGACTGTTTGCAAAGGCCTGCAGGGACAGAATGAGGACATTGGTTTGAGATGAGAGAAGAGCAGATTGATATTGGATGTTAGGAACAAGTTCTTTCACATGAGGATGGTGGAAAACTGAAAAAGGTTGCCCCCAGGAGGTAACTGAGACCTGATCCCTGGAGATATTCAAAGTGAGGTTTGAGAAGCCTTTGAGCAACCTGCTCTCCTGGAGAATGTCCCTGCTGACTGGAGGGGTGTTTGGACTTCATGAGCTTTGAAGGTCCCTTCCAACCCAAACCATTCTATGATTCCATGAAAATCAGCTCCTTGGTTTGTTCAGAGATGTATTGACAAAAATATTTTTAAATATCAGTGGTCTTGTTTGCTGCAAGAGTTTCCATCTGCATATTAAATCCTTGGAGGCAATTCAAAGAGCAATAGAGGAAGTCCTGGGGGATGCTGCACTATACTAACAACGCTGCAGTGCTTTGAGTGCCTGCAGAGGGGACTTGGAGGCTGAAATGGTGATAATTTCCATAAGCAGTTTAGGTCAGTGCGGCTTGAAGAGTAGTTTCATGAAAATAAAGAAGCAAATTATGAGACAGCTTGGGAATTTTGGTCCTTTTTAAAGACAGAAATCATGCTGATGTTGAGGACTCCTGATGAGGAATCAGCTCCTATGGATGCTGGGTGAGGACAGCCCCAGTTGCAGTAGCTGTTGCCTGATGCATCCCAATCTATTCTCTGGTAGCAGAAGAAATCCTCAGCTTCAGAGATTCCTTTGTAGCAGAAATGGAACTTCCTTTGCTTCACTCTCCTCAGGCAGTTGCTTACTTTGTCTATTGCAGCAGACAGCTCTGAAGGTGTCTCTGATACCAGTAGACTGATCACTTCCACATTTCTTGTGATTAAACAGTTAATATGTTGGAGGATCACAGAATTGTCTGGGTTGTCAAGGATTATCTAGTTCCAACCCCACTGCCATGGGCAGGGACACTTCACACTAGATCAGGTTGCTTAGAGTCACATTCAGCCCGGCCTTAAAAACTTCCAGGGATGAGGCTTTCATCACCTCCCTGGGCAACCTGTTCCAGTGTCTCAGCACCCTCATGGTGAAGAACTTCTTCCTAATGTCTAATCTAAATCTACCCTCTTCTAGCTTGGATCCATTCCCCCTAGTGCTATCACTACCTGACATCCTAAAAAGTCCCTCACCAGCTTTCCTGTAGGCCCCTTTCAGATACTGGAAGGTAAAATAAGGTCTACTCAGAGCCTTCTCCTCTCCAAACTGAACAACTCCGGCTCTCTGAGCCTGTCCTCATAGAGCTGCTCCAGCCCTCTTATCATCCTCATGGCCCTTCTCTGGATGTGTTCCAGCACATCCAGATCCTTCTTGTAATAGGGATTCCTGAACTGGACACAGTACTTCAGGTGGGGTATCAGAAGGGCAGTGCAGAGGTGGAGCGTCACCTCCCTCAACCTGCTGGCCACACTTCTGTTGAAGCCCAGGATATGGTTGGTTCTCTGGGCTGCAAGTGTGCACTGGTGGCTCATATTGAGCTGCTCATCCACCAACAATGATTGTACTGTTTTATATTGTCATAAAGGATCTGAGCTCAGATGGTGCCTCTCTGGTCTTGCTTTGTGCTTTCTGGCTTGTATTAAAGCAGATTAAAAAGGATTCTCTATCTGAAAATTGTGTCTAGGAGAGAAACAGAGTCAACAATAAAACACAATTCTTTCTGCTTATGTTGCTGGAAAAATAGAGAACAGGATTTGTTCTTGAGTCACTTCTTTCTTTATGGAAGATGAAAGTGAGCAGAGATAGCATTCTCTTCCAGAGTCTGGGAGAGCAAAACAGAGGTGCCAAAACTTCTCACTGCAGAGCAGAAGAAATTTCAAGTGAAGCTTTGAATAGTTTCTTAGAAATAGATCTTCTATCTCTTCTACTTATGTTTTGGCCTCTGATGCAACCAGCTATTGATAAATTTTCACTGACCTGAGCTTCTAGATTGTCATCAATCCAGTGTTCTTCTCAACTCAGAGATCAGAGAAAAATCCCGTCAACTTTTTATGGCAGTGACAATGGGTACTCAGGAATGGCTTAGCTAGAGGTGAGGATAAAGAAAGAGTTAGAACTTTAACCTGGACAAGAGTAATTAAAAAGAAAAAAAACATGATCAGGAAAGAAAAATCCTTCCAGCCAACCAAGCAACCAACAAAGCAACCAACAGTACAGAGGCATCCGTGCCAGGGGAATGCCATAAACTGACATTCACCAGCCTCTGCCAGTGTAAATGAGTGAACTAAATTGATTCCAGCCAAGAAAAGCCTGGGAGTTACCTGACTATGGAAATTAGTCTTTGAAGGACAGGAATGTCTTGTGGGGAAAACACAACTTACTGAGGCTGTGTGGAGTGGGGAGGTAGAATTTGCTATCCTTTAGCAGTTCCAGGGAGAGGTAACATAAATAGTGACTCAGACTTGTGGGATTCTGTTCCTATGTTTTGGACTCCTAAGATCTCTTTGTTTTGCTGGTGACTCTAATGGTTATGTGAGTCATTCTGCTCAAATTTATATTGAAAGGTCTCTTGCTTAGGACATTGTAACTAAATAGGCAATCCTGCTTTTTCCAGGAAGAGAGCCACTACAGGGAAGAAATTATTCCATTCTAGATGCATTAGAATGGAATACAGTGTGTACATTTTAAAATGTTGTATTGCATATCAAAAGAAAATATTTTTAAATTAGAGCTGCATTCATAGCCAAGCTGCTGAGCTTGAATGCTAGTAACAATAGATGTAAACTACAGCACAGGAAGTTCCACCAAATATGAACTTCTTTACTGTAAGGGTCGCAGAGCACTGGAACAGGCTGCCCAGAGAAGTTGTGGAGTCTCCTGCTCTGGAGACTTTCAAGACCCACCTGAATGCATTCCTGTGTGACCTGCACTAGATTCTATGGTCCTGCTCTGCCAGGGAGGTTGGACCTGAAGATCTCCAGAGGATCCTTTCAACCCTTAAAATACTGTGATCCTGTGAATAGTGGAAGGGTCTTTTAAAGAAAATGAAAGAAGTAATTTTTCCCTAGAAACAAAGACTGACCACAACATAAGATGTTTCTCAAATCCTTTGTAGCCCCAATTCCTAGTTAGGGCCTGAACTCCAACAACTAGGTAGTAGCCTCTGTGAATAAGCATGTGAATAAGCACAGATTTAGTGGAGGGAAGCTTTCATAGAAGGAAGGATTAATTGACCATTACTGCCAAATAAAAAGAATGTGGAGGGAGAAGCAAAGATATTGTCATTTTTAGTAGTCACTATGATGGCATCTCCATTGGCACAGTGTTAAGATATATCTGGAAAATTGCTTGCACAAGTTCCTCTCTCCCCTTCACCATGAACTGGCAGCTCTATGTAGAGGAAAGCAGGGCTCAAGAACCAGGGTGACTTTGAAATCATAGAATGGGTTGGGTTGGAAGGGACCTCCAAATCTCATCCAGTCCAAACCCCCTCCAGTCAGGAGGGACATCCTCCAGGAGAGCAGGCTGCTCAGGGTCTTGTCTAGCCTGACCTTGAATATCTCAAGGGTTGGGGCCTCAACTACCTCCCTGGTCAGCCTATTGCAGTGTTAGATCACCTTCATGCTAAAGAACTTGTTCTTAACATCCAGTATCAATCTGCTCTTCTCTCATCTCAAACCAATGTCCTCATTCTGTCCCTGCAGGCCTTTGCAAACAGTCCCTCTGCAGCTTTCATGCAGCCCCCTTCAGCTACTGGCAGGCTGCTCTTAGGTCTGCCTGGATCCTTCTCTTCTCCAGGCTGAACAGCCCCAGCTCCCTCAGCCTGTCCTCATAGCAGAGGTGCTCCAGCCCCCTAAGCATGTTCATAGCCCTCCTCTGGACCTGCTCCATCAGGTCCTTGTCCTTCCTGTGTTGAGAGCTCCAGACCCAGACACAGTACTCCAGGTGAGGTCTCAGCAGAACAGAGTCAAGTGTCAGAATCACCTCTCCATCTGCTGGCCATGCTATCTTCTTCCTTTAGCTCTGTAATCCAGCTCTATCATCCAGGAGTTAATTCATTAATATGCTACATTTTTTTCTTATACTTCCTTCAATACATTGATTCCTGTAATCATTTCACATCATTGTTGAATTCAGTAAGAGTTGAGACCTCTGTACTATGGTTTGTGGAAGTTCTTCAAGTGGTATTAGGTACCTTATCTTGGTATTAGGTACCTTATTTTGCAATTCCACATGATGGTAGAGCAAATGAAGAAAACCTATTTGAGGAAGCATGAGCTACTTGTAATTAGGGGGAGGGGAGGGGGAATGACAGTAAGTAGACTGATGTTCCTTCCAATCTTTGGAAACAGTCACCTTTCCAGAGGGAACACAAAGATACCACTTAGAATCATTCTTCTGAAAAAGAAGAGAGGTGCCCATTACTTTGTACAGATCAGTGCCAACACAGAGTGTACTGGAAGAATTCCAACATCTTTCTCTTCCACAGGAGCAGAGTTGCACTTCCCTTACTCATGGCATCACTTCACCGTCTGGGAGACAGGGATTTGTCTGCAGGCTTTTTTATGTGTTCACCAAACTCACAGAACTTCACAGAACTTTAGAGATTGGAAGGGATCTCCAGAGGTCATTGAGTCCAACCCTCCCTGCCAAGGCAGAATCACCCAGGGTAGTCCACACAGGAAAGCATCCAGGCAGGTTTTGAAAGTCTCCAGAGAAGGATGCTCCACAACCATTCTGGGCAGCCTGTGCCAGGGCTCTGTCACTCTCTTTGTAAAGAACTTTCTCCTCATGTTGAGGTGAAACCTTCTGTGTTCCGGTTTGTATTCATTGCTCCTTGTCTTACTACTGCTGACCACTGAAAAAAGATTTGCCCCATCCACTTGACACTCACCCCTCAGATACTTGTACACATTGATCAGATCTCCTCTCAGTCTTTTCTTCTCCAGACTAAACAGCCCCAGGGCTCTCGCTCTCTCTCCATAGATGCTCAGCTTCCCCAGTCATCCTGGTGGCTCTCTACTGGACTCTCTCCAGCAGGTCCCTGTCTCTCTTGAACTGATGAGCCCAAACTGGACATAGTATTCCAGTCCTGGTTTATCTGGAGGAATTTAGTTGTACAAAGAAAATATGCATATTGTTTTTTTATACTCTCTATATCTCTCAGAGATAAGGAATACATTGAAGGTCTTGCAAATACTTAAGTAGAATTCCAAGCAGGCCTCCCTACAATGGTAGTTCAAACTAATAATAATTTTTTCCTTCAGCCCTTCAAAACAGGGAAGGATCCTTGTTCATCCCATTGGAATTTCCTCCAAATAGCTCAGAGTCCTAACTGCTGCCATTGAAACTGGCTGCAGACTGTGAAATATTTATCATGTTTCCTAATGCTTTGATACAAAGTTTCAGCTGCACTGTATGTTCTGTAATTGGCTTTATTCTTCTGGATGTGTAAACTAAAGGCACTTTCTTGCCTTTAGTTATCTCCCATTACCCTCACTCACCTGGCAGTTATGTACTTCTGATCATGGAGCCCAACTGTCCACCTAACACCCCCACGGCCATTAAGCCATGTCCTGAAGTGCCATGTCTGCACTCTTCTTGAACACCTTCAGGGATGGTGACTCCACCACCTCCTTGGGCAGCCTGTTACAATGCCTGGCTAATCTAGCAGTGAAGAACTTTTCCCTAATATCCAACCTAGGCCTCCCCTGGCACAACTTGAGGCCATGTCCTCTCATTTTATCACTTGCTGCTAGGGAGAAGAGGCCAAACACTGCTGCACTATGACATTCTTTTGGGTAGTTGCAGAGAGGAAGGTAGTCTTCTCTCATTGTACTTCAGGCTCCCAGTTCCCTCAGCTACTCCTGGTAAGACTTGTTCTCCAGGGCTTTCACCATTTTTTTCTCTCTTCTGAAGATGCTCTAGGTGTACTTTCAGGCTTTTGCAGGACAGGTATAGTGGTTTAAGACTTATTGAAAGATTACAACCAAGAAACCAGGACTTTCCCAAAAGCCCAGTGCAGAATGTAAATAAATGAGAGGATTTTTGGTAAAAAGAATAGTGATGATAAAGTCTATATTGTTCATTGGTTTGCTGATTGGGATAAAAACCGGTGCATAAACAATTCTTCTTTCTGTCCTTGGCATCCGCCTCCTTGCAACTCTCTGCTTCACAGAATCACAGAATGTCAGGGACTGGGAGGGACCTCAAAAGCTCATCCAGTCCAATGCCCCTGAAGAGCAGGATCACCTAGACCAGATAACACAGAAATGTGTCCAAGTGGGTTTTGAATACCTCCAGAGAGGGAGACGTGGTCCACAACTCCCTTGGGCAGCCTGTGCCAGTGTTCTATCACCCTCACAGTGAAAAAAATGGTCCTCATGTTTAAATGAAATTTCCTATGCTTCAGCTTCCACCCATTGCCCTTTGTCCTGTTGTCAGGCATCACCAAGCAACGCATGACTCCATTCTCCTGGCACTCACCCTTTACATATTAACAAACATTGATGAATTCACCTCCCAGTCTCCTCTTCTCCAAGCTCAAGAACCCCAGCTCCCTCAGGCTCTACTCATAAGAGAGATGTTCCATTCCCTTAATCTCCTTTGTGGTTCTAAGATGGACTCTCTCAAGAAATTCTACATCCCTCTTGAAATTGAGGGGTCTAGAACTGAACACAGTATTCCACATGTGGCCTTACCAAGGCAGAGTACAGGGGCAGGAGAACCTCTTTTGACCTACTAGCTACAGCTCTTCCAACACATCCCAGAATGGCATTGGCCCTCCTGGCCACCAGAGCACATTGCTGGCTTATGGTCAACCTTTCATCCACTAGGATGCCCAGATCCTTTTTCCCTTCACTGCCTCCAACTGGTCAGTTCCCAACCTATACTGAAGCCTGGGGTTGTTCTTTCCCAGGTGCAAGACTCTACACTTGTTGAATTTCATTAAATTTATCTCTTCCCAACTCTCCAGCATGTCCAGGTCTCACTGAATGGCAGCACAACCTTCAGGTGTGGCAGCCACTTCATCCACTTTGGTGTCATCAGCAAACTTGCTGATAGTGCACTCTGTACTTCTCACTGCTCCCCTTACTCTACCCAAACGTTCTCTCTGGTAGAAACCAGCTGGGAGGCAATGAGAGAAGGGGAAGAGAGGAAGGAGGGAGTGGATCTGGGTGCTGGAAACCCTTCTGGGTTGTCCAAGGGGTTTGAAAAACAATTTCAGGCCATCCCCATGAGGGTCCTTTTGTTATTTCTACCTTGTAAATAATTATAAATATTGTATATATATTCTTGTACATATGCATTGCGTTACATGCTTTTAGATTTTAGCTTGCTGCAAATATGTATCTTCATTTGCTTCCAAGCTTTCTGAGCTAGTCTGATGATTTTATTTGGCAGTAATTTTTCAACCCGCCACCACAGGTCAATATGGTGTGGTGCCATGCACCTCTGACAAAGCATCTTTGCCACAGGTCTCTGTAAGTTCACTGGATACTGTTTGCTCTCTACCTCTGGTTGCACCACTCAGCTTTCACTGGTCATTGTAGGAATGGCCTCTGTGCATTCATCGCTGCACCTCCACACCCTTCTCTTGCAGGACTACTGCTCTGTCCACCACAAGCCTCTGCTCATTTCAGGCTTCTCCGTTTCTGTCCATGATCTGTTTTCATCTTCATGTTCTATACCTGTAGCAATGCTGCCATTCCTCAGCAGGGCTGTGTTCTTTTCTTGTGCCTACATGAAGTCAGTCCTTCCTTTCCTTCTACCCATCAATCATAGGCCTATGTGAAAGTCATGTCTGCTCCTCTGTGAAAACCTGGGGACTGCTACATATGCAAGGACTTCATACTCCATGATTTCTTCTTTCTCAAAGACTCCTGTGCAGTCTCCCCTATTCTCTCCTGTTGTGAAGTAACACTGTCTTTAAGAGACTGCTCACCTGAAGCTGCCAAAGCTCAGCTTTAGTTAGGCGCCAAAGTTTTCTCATTAGAGGACTGACTTAACTTTTCAGCTCATCTGTTGCAGGAGGCATCTGAAAGCACCATGGTAACCACATAGGTCATAGCTTGCACCACAAGGGATCTCAGTTTGTTTTTCACCTGTGAGCCACGGTTCACAAGTGACTCTTGTGGAAAGAATTCGTTGGTTTAGGGACATTGTGTCTCATCTGGACATTGTGTCTCATCTGGACATTGTGTCACATCTGGCCACCGACTGGCAAATCTCTTCACAGATAAGTTTTTAAATCCTCCAACATCCAGCTGTAAATTGTTGCTAATTTCCAGATCTTTATAATGCTCTACTAGCAGTATTAGACTCACTTCCTGGCAGGACAAAATCCACATATCAGGAGATCTTCTGGGTTATGTTATTAAAGACAGCTCATTCTAGGTAGTAAAAAGTGGGCGTAGTTTATACTCTAGTTATTGGCAACCTTCCTGATATCAGTATAGCTACTCTTTAGAGATGTACTCTGCTTCTTGTCATTAATTCTCCATTTCCATTATTTGATAAGGGATCTAAATGTCATTATAGTGTAAACCCAATCTGTCTGATGATGTAGAATTTTAAGCAGCAGCAAAGATTGAGAATTAGCTCTATAATGTCTGCCTTCTTTTGTGTCTGTCAGTGGTAATTGACAAAGAAAGTAATTGGCTTATAATTACAGAGCACTCCGGTGTAATTAAAATCACAATAGTAAGTGTAGCCAAGGAACTATATAGCAAAGCTGGATCCAAAGCCAAATGCAGAAAGTGAGGCTGTGGTCATGTTCCTGCTACTTGAACACCTGAAATTAGATGGGAAGGTGGGAGAAATGCAAGAGCCATTCCCTCAGTACAAACCTAAGTGCTCTCACAAGTGGAAACAGGATAGAGTATATTCATATTGCCTAATATCTGAGGTGAGTGTCTGTATTTGGATTATGCTCATGGTAAAGGGGTAGGCACCTTTGAAAAACAAAGTTAATCCTGGCTCTCAGCAGCCTGCCAAGTCCCATCACCTCACTGAGACAACTAGCAAGAGCTTAAAGGGCTGCTCTTACCTCCTGCACTTGAACTACTCCTGCAACTTCTCCTTTAGATTCTCTGAAATAGTAAAGACTGAGTGATAGACTGAAAATCTGGCAAGATTCATGTCTGTGTCAATGTCAAAACTGCTATGAAATGACTTTTAGGAGCAGAGCTTAAGTCAATATTACTGTGCTCTCATATTGCTAAGTACATGAGGAGAGGGGCATAGAAACTAACTGGCCAAAAACTCTGAAGATGTCAGTGGAGACAGAACCTTCTGTCCCTGTGTTCCCTGACCATCCTTCTGGGTTCCTTCTCGTTCTGATTGCCAGCTTTGATGGACAGGAAGCAACAGAAAAATGGAGGTGAGAACTAAGTGAATGTTAACTCTTGTCACTGGCAAATGGGTTTTCAGATACATATAAAGGGGAACAAGGATAAAAAAATGGTTTCTTAGTAGCATGTCTGCACTGTTTTACAGATAGTTCTTACAACTGAAAACTTCCTTTGTATGGCTTCTGTTCTTAACATGACTTTTTTTTTTTTTAAACCTGTCACACACCCTCTGCACTCCTGTGCATGTAACAGCTGTGTTCATTATAGACTGCTTTTTAGAAATCATAAAACATATTAGTTATAAGAAAAATAATAGTTTATAAATGTATAGGTATTAAATATTCCTTACTGATCTGTTTGGTTCAGTTGATGGGAAATAGGCACCACATCCATAAATTTAACATTAGTTCACTCTTTTCTGGTTTTGGCAAATAGATCTTCCTTAGACATTGCTCTATGCCTATTAACTACAGGAAGGCAAAATATACTGGAGTAAGATTTTAGTGGAAAATACTTTTATGACTGATCAAAAGTGCTTGGGGATTTGTAAAAATTCACTGATTAATTGGAGGGAAATCATTTTGGGGAAAACAATTTATTCCTTTTTTATAGATTTCATTTTCTGTCTGTTTCAAAAGCAGATTTGTCTAAATCATTTTCAAAATCAGACATTAAAAAAAAAAAAAACGAAACAGAAGCAAAAGAGCAGATCACTTGATGTAGGAACGCTAAATATGGATGATTTGTTGTATCAGGATANCTTTGGAGATTAAATTTGAGTCAGAGAATCATGGAATCGTTTAGGTTGGAAGACACCTCGAAGATCATCCAGTTCCAACCCTTTGCCACAGGCAGGGACACCTCCAACTAGAACAGGTTGCTCAAGGCCTCGTCCAACCTTGAACGCCTCCAGGCAGGGAGTATCCACAACCTCCCTGAGCAACCTGTTCCAGTGTTTCACCACACTCACTGTAAAGAACTTCTTCCTAACATCCAGTTGAAATCTCCCCTCTGCCAGTTTAAACCCATTACCCCTTGTCTTGTCATTACAAGACCTTGTGAATAGTCCCTCCCCAGCCTTCTTCTAAACCCCCTTCAGATACTGAAAGTCAAATGTGTGGGGTTTTTTTTCTTGCAATTCTTTTCATTTTTGTAAGCATCCTGAAGGCATGGGGCAGGCTGATCCAAGTTAAGAGATACTGTGAATCTGCCCTCTTCTTTCCTACCCTGAGCAATGTGTTTTGCATATTCCTCTGTCTTGCAGTGCTGCCAGGACTTGATCATTCAAAGGGTGGCTCTGCTTAAAAACAATTTTCTCTTTAACTGTAGGATTTAGTTTTCAGCAAATTCAAGAAATTCACTTTCCATTTATATAAACGTCATTTGTGGCTCACAGGGTGGATGGTGGGAAGAATTTGGGACCACAACCTCTGCAACTTAGACCAGCCTAAATTAACATAAAATAGCAATTTTGCAACTGCCTGCAGGTGTTGAGCCTGCTTGGATGAGGTGCTCAGGTGAGTCAGAGAGATTGGAGCAGCAGAGGCTGCCTTTCAGAATGAGAAAGCATGAAGCCCCTGCTCAGGACTCCATCTCAATGATACCTCTTGTATCCTCATACAATTCTGCATGAAGTCCAAAGGCTGATGTTTTTTTTTGCTTTGATGGTAACAAGGGGAGAAGGTTGAACAACCAAGGCTGTCTCGCTGCAGGGTCAAAAGTCAGGCAGGAGTTTGATTGCACAGACAAAACTGTGGCTATGTGTAATGTTATAAACTCATGAGAGTTTTTGCTTTTAGTCAAAAGGAAGCATTGTAATTAGTTCTTTCATGGTTTTTTTCTGTTTTGGTAAACCATCTTTATAAATATTTGGAAAGAGCTCACACATGGTGCAAATATTTAGTTAGCAGCCTTTGTTAGATGAAATTTAAGAAACCTCTAAACTCATAATATCCTACTGGTATTAAGAGGTAATTTTGTGTATGTGTGAATGTTCCAGTTGAAGCCTGTTTCAGCAAAAACATCTGCTGAGTTGTCTGTGGTTGATATGTGATTTTTTTTGGTGTGTTGTTGTGTTTCTGCAAAAGCCCCACTCAGTATTTTTAATGATAAACTTCAATGTGTTTCTTTAAAGTATTTTACCCTGTGTGCAATTTAAAGCCCCAGAACTGGTTCTATGTATTTACTGCTATTTATACTGCTGTAGGGATGTGCAACAGATGGGAATCTGGTGTGTTCTGAACAAAAAGACAACAAAAAGATGGAACCTGTAGTGCCAAGATTGTAATCTGAATGTAAGGAAATAGAACAGAGTAGCTGAGCTAAACTACAATGAGAGTACAAAGAATCAGTAATTACAAGAAAGATACCTATTACAGGAAAAATCTAGATGTGCTGGAACATGTTCAGAAAAGGGCCATGAGGATAATCAGAGGGCTGGAGCTGCTCAGCCAGGCTCAGAGAATTGGAGTTGTTCAGTCTGAAGAGGAGAAGGCTCTGAGGAGATCTTATTGTGGCCTTCCAGTATCTGAAGGGGGCCTATGGGAAAGCTGGTGAGGGACTTTTAAAGATGTCAGGTAGGCATAGGACTAGGGGGAATGGATCCACCCTAGAGGAGAGGAGATTAAATTAGAAGTTCTTCAGCATGAGGGTGGTGACACACTGGAACAGGTTGCCCAGGGAAGTGGTGGAAACCTCATCTCTGGAAGATTTTAAGGCCAGGCTGTATTTGACTCTGGGCAACCTGATCTAATGTGAGCTGTCCCTGCCCATGGCAGGGGCCTTAGAGCTAGATGATCCTTGAGGTTCTTTCCGACCTTGACAATTCTCTAATAACAGGTGCTTTCTTCTCAAACTTGCTTTAAATGCCACCTCCATCTGGCCAAAGATCTTTATGGTTAACGATGTTGCAATGCATGTCAATGAACCCTGACTTGAAATACAATATTTGTGTAATATAAATGCCAATAAGGATATGTTGTAATAGAAGGCAAACCAACAGTTTTCTCTATTGTTTCTTTAGGAAGCTAAAAGATGCAGTGAATTTATTGCCATGACTTAGTCTACTAATTTCTTATTGTTTTCTAATTACAGCTCAAATCTACTGATACTTTCTTGTGGTTTGTTTTTCTTGCTTCCAGTTTCTCAGATAAGTCCTGAGGCTCTCATTTCAGAACATTCTTCCTACTGCATACCAAAACCAAAAAGGCATCTTGTGATCAGTATTAAACAGATTCTGTGATGCCCTCTGCAAATGGAGCAGCCTGGGAGAGCTGAGGAGTGAGGACAGTAAATGCTGTAGCAGTTTCTGAGACCATGTTCTGATGTTCTTTCTCATAAAATAATAATTTCAGATGCAAGAGTGCAACCATTATCTAACCCGACCAAGTCTAAACCATGTCCTGCATGTCTTTTAAATACCTCCAATGATGGGGATTCAATCACCTACAAGGGAGCCTAATTGAGAGAAATTTGGTAGTGAAGATATTTCTTCTAATATCCAATCTTAACCTCCCCTGGTGCAACTTGAGGCCATTTCCTCTTGTTCTATTACTTGTTACTTAGGAGAAGAGACTCCTAAGTACACCTCACTACAACCTCATATATATCAGGTAGTCACAGAGAGCAATGAGGTCCCCCTAAGCCTCCTCTTCTCCAGACTGAACAATCACAGTTCCCTCAGCCGTTCACTGAGGTCCTTAAGAGCACATCCTGCTGAGGCACTCAAACTTAGCATAGTATGTTTTTGATACAGGAATGACTTCCTATATGTTCAGTATTTGAATGCTCTTAAAGTACTCAAGATACAAGCTTAAGTATGTGACTCAAACCAGGGCTTTATAAACCATGTCTGGATTCTGCAGTATAGTGAGACCTTTTCCTCCTCTACATTGATTTCAGGAAGTTTTGACTTAGCTCTCATGAATAACTATCATGACACACTGGAGAGTAAGTGGAATACAAGACATGGCTAAGGATTGTTGTGCCTAATCTCCAGAGAAGATTTGGTTTCAGCATCCTCAGCCTCTGAGTAACAGGCAGATGTCACAGAACTCTCCTGAGAGTAGCTGGCTTTTGCTCTGCAGGATCTGGGTATTCTGTTGCTGAATGGATCTCCCCATTTCCCCCATACCTCCCAGCAGATGGAGAGAGGTGATTCTGACAGTGCTCTGCTCTGCTGAGACTTCACCTGCAGTGCTGCTTCCAGCTCTGGAGCCCTCAACACAAGAAGAACATGGACCTGATAGAGCAGGTCCAGAGGAGGGCTATGAAAATGATCAGGGGGCTGGAGCACTTTCCCTACAAGGACAAGCTGAGGGAGCTAGGGTTGTTCAGCCTGGAAAAGAAAAGGCTCCATGCAGACGTAAGAGCAGCCTACCAGTAGCTAAATGGGACTGCAAGAAGGCTGCAGAGGGACAGTTTGCAAACTGATAGGATGAGGGGCAATGGTTTGAAATGAGAGGACATTTGGATGTTAGGGAAAAAGTCTTTAGGATGAGAGTGGGACTGGTTTTTGGTTTGGGTTTGTGGGTGGGCCTTTTTTTTTTTTTTTTAAATCCTTTTGTATTTTTTAACCTGATAGATGTTGGATCAAATAAGCAATATAGCTGATGGGTAATCTCTCTTTCATTTTTGTGTTACAAATGAGCAAAAAAAGCACCTGTAAATCCTTCCTGACTGCCTTTCATTGTTATTCCTTTTTTCCTTAGAGTGATTCCAAAGTCATGGTGATGAACATGAGAGCTAAATCTGGCCAGTAAAGGTTATGGCATGTACAAAGCAGTGCTGCTAGAATGGACGAATGCGGTATGGCTTGTAAGAGATGTTCTACTGGTATCTACTGGTCCTTTGGACCATCATTTTTAGGGGAGCTGAAGCTAACACTACAGCTGAGAGAGACACCAGTTGTGATGATAGAGTGTAATGAAGGCTGTGTTTCAGAACTGTTGATAATTTAGCATGTTCTACAGAAAGAGCTGACTCCTTAACATTTCTGACAATTTCATCCTGCCCATTTACTGCCTGATCTTAGTGGTGACCATCATGTCCCTGAGGGAAGTTATTATTTCCAGCCTAGGAATCACATTAGCTGAGAGTTGGCTTTCTTAGAGCTCTAGATATATTATACCGCACTTTTCACTTATGAGCAAGGTGGACACTGATTCCCAGCCTGTTTGCGAAGCTCAGCTGCAATGTTGCAAGCAATTGTTTCCCTTTGCTTGAAGATTTGCTCAGATTTCAGGGCTGCTGCTGTTGCTGCCTTCTAATTTTCTGTGGAACCTATAAGCATCCAGCAGAGTTTATCAGCTTGGCCTCCACACTTCATCTGAAGCATGCTTGTGCCTCATTGCTTGGGAAGTGATTTTTTTGAGTGCAGGAAACTAGCCACATTTAGTTGTCTTTCTTGATAAAGAAGTACAAGGTGTGCTGCTGTACTCTTGCAGCCTGTCTTTGCTCTTCTTCAAACCTGGCTGTACAACCTAAAATGAATAGTGCCAGAAGACAACCTAATGCTAATCAAAACCATAACGTCATTGTAACAACCGATGGACATGAACCCACTTCAAGAACACACACTTTCAAGGTTAATTCCCAACACTGTCAACGTAGGAAAGGTTTGGTTTTTTTTAGTCAGTGCTGTGATTTTTAGTGCCAAAGTGTAGGAGGGAGCTATACTGATACACCTGTTTTCTAGCATCACCTTTCCACGTTTAAAATATAATCCCAGTAGCTAGTCAGCCTTTGCAGCATCCAGATTGCATTTTTTCACTGTTGGTGTCATAGAATCTTAGAGTGGATTGGGATGCAAGGGACCTCCACAGGTCATTCAGTCTAACCCCCTGCAGTAAGCAGGGACATCCTCCACTAGATCTGGTTGCCCAGAGTGCTGTCCAGCCTGACCTTGAATATCTCCAAGGATGGAGCTGCAACCACCACCCTGGACAATGTGTTGCAGTGTTCCACTTCCCTCATGGTAAAGTACTTGTTCCTAGCATCCAGTCTAAACCTCCTCTTCTCTAGTTCGAAGCCATTGTCCCTCATTTTTTGCCTACAAGTCTTTGTAAGCAGTCTCTCTCCCTTCTTCTTGTAGCCCCCTTCAGGTACTGGAAGGCCACTATTAGGTCTCCCCTGACACAACCTTGTAGCATATAATTAGAAGAAAACATTTAACAAAATACATTTTGTGCCATCTGTTAACAGTTTTAAATTGAAGTGAACCAGCTAAAAGATTTTTCCTAAGAAACAAAATTCAATCACCCTTTTGTACAGTTGTTTGTTAATACCCCAGATCAAGGGTTGAGGTATGAAGCAATATTTTAAGGTTTACGTTTCACTTTAGTGTCCTAATCACTTTTTTTTTTTTCCCTCTCCAAACCTTTTGTCTTGAGACTGAGTCATGTACAGTGGAGCCTTAGTCTTTCTTTTATGAATTGCTGTATTTTGTGTGACTGTGTGTGAGGGAAAAATCCTTTGGAGTTGTTGGGGTTTGCTACTATCAGATATTTGTAATACTGTTGCAAGAGAATTTGCAATCAGTACTAAGGATTTCACTATAAAGTGCCTCTGCCCTTCAGTGTTCCTCTTTTCTGTTCAGATAGACAACCGAAATCTATTTCTTTAGACAAGTATTGTAAAATAACATTTTCCTTTAATGTATGGTGACTAGATGACTTTTAAAGGTCCCTTCCAATCCAAACCATTCTATGATTCTATATATTATATATAGAATGGTTGGGGTTGGAAAGGAGAATCTATAGAATGGTTTGGGTTGGAAAGGATCTTCAATAGTCATCTAGTTCAACCTGTGTCTCAACAGAGGCATCTTTATTGAGATCAGGTTTCTCAGAGCCCTGTCCAGCCTGATTTTGAATGTTTTCAGTGATGCAACATCTACCACCTCTTTGGGCAACCTCTTCCAGTATTTCAGCACATTTATGGTAAAAAATGTCTTCCTTATATCTAGCCTAAATACATCCTCTTTTAGTTTAAAACCATTACCCTCTGTCCTGTCGCAAGAGGCTTTGCTAAGAAAAGATTCACAGATTGCACTGGTTTGGAAGGGACACTCAGAGATCTCCTTGTCCAACCCCCCTGCAATCAGCAGGGATACCTCCAACTACAGCAGGCTGCACAGGGCTGCATCAAGTCTATTCTTGAATGTCTCCAGGCAAGGGGCCTCACCATATCCCTGGGCAACCTTTTCCACTGTCTCACCGCTCTCACTGTGCAGAGCTTCCTCCTGATGTCCAACCCAAATCTCCCTTGCTCCAGTTTTAAACTATTGCCACTCATTCTATCGCTACACATACCTCTGACCAGTCTTTCCCCAGCCTCCTTGTAGGTCCTCTTCAGACACTACAATGTAGCTACAAGGTCTCTTCGGAGCTTTCTTCTCTCTAGGCTGAACAGCCCCTGTTATTTCAGCTTGTCTTCATAGGGCAGATGCTCCAGCCTTCTGATCATCTGTTTGGCTCTCCTCTGGACCTGCCCCAGTGGTTCCACATCCCTCTTCTGTGAGGGTTACCAGAATTGAGAAACTGTGAAATGGAAGAGATAAATTAAAGCATGGTATTCTTATGGAATACTTTTGAGCCACTATGTTTCTTACAGTTTTAAATCAAAATTTCAAGAAAATTCCAGGGTACATCCCAAAAGGGGCTGAACAGAACATAAGAGATAAATTTATCCCATTTCATTGGTTTGTTATTTTTCTATACAATCTAAAACTCAGAGTGTTCTTTCTCTTGCTTTCTTGCTTGCCTGCTTTTCCCACTGTTTCCCTATGGCCTTGCCTGCCTTGCACCGAACATTGCTTGGGTTACATTGCAGTAGCAAGGGTCCTAGTCAATGGGAAGCTGACCATGAGCCAGCAGTGTGCTCTGGTGGCCAGAAGGGACAATGTTATTATAGGATGTATTAAAAGGGCAGTGGATAGTAGGTCCAGAGAGGTTCTCCTGCCCCTCTATTCTGCCCTGGTGAGGCTGCATCTAGAGTACTGTGTCCAGTTCGGGGCTCTCCCATTCAAGAAGGACCTCATCTCAAAAAACTGCTTGAGAGTGTCAAGCTCAGAGCCACAAAGATGATTAAAGGAATGCAACATCTCTTTTATGAGGAAAGACTGAGAGAGCTGGAGCTCTTTAGCTTGGAGAAGAGGAGCCTGAGGGGTGATCTAATTCATAAAGATTTGCAGAGTGAGTGCCAGGAGGATGAATCCAGGCTCTACTCAGTGATGCCAAATGGCAGGACAGGGGGCAATGGGTGGAAGTTGAGGCATAGGAAATTTCATGGAAACATGAGAAGGAATTTCTTCACTGTGATGGTGACAGAACATTGGAACAGGCTGTGCAGGGGGATTGTGGAGTTTCCTTCTATGGAGATATTAAAAACCCAGCTGGATATGTTCCTGTGTGATCTGGTATAGGTGATCCTGCACTTCAGAGGGGTTGGACTGGATGAGCTTTTGAGGTCTCTTCCAGTCCCTGACATTCTGTGATTCTGAGAGGTATGACAACATGGCCTTTCAGGCCGCAGCATTCAGGGGGACAGGTGTTTGACTTTTTTACTATCAAGTCCTTGGGCTTTATTTGGATTATTGTCTAGTTTCATATGTATATATGCATTTTTATATGCTTATCACCTTTTATATTTAGCCTACTTTGTAAATAAGAATTTTATTTTACTTCAAATTTTCTAAGTAGTGTGGGAATTTACGTTTGGGGGATAAATCCCAAACTCTAAGCGGTGTAAACCCACCACAATGTCACAGTTGGATAAGTGTATCTTTCAAAGTGGGTGAGAAATACAGATATGGAATGACAAAAGTATGTCTTAAGACATGTCATTTGTACAGATGTAAGCTCAATGACAAATCTAAATTTTTGGGCAGGGAGAGCTGTTCTACTTAGTCCAGCTGTTATGCTTGTCCACTTGTGTCTCAAAACATTCAGCTTTTAGTTAAACAGAAGAAACAGCTTTTGAGTTCAGTAGTCAAATCATAATGAACAGGAGGATATTTTATATATATATATATATATACACACACACCTCATGAGACCTTTCATAGTTTCGAGCCAACATTTTTTCTTCCATGGCCTTGATGATGATAAATTTGCAATAAATCTTAGACTTGCCATTGATGCAGGTGCTGATGTATTTTAGTGTTAAGGCATGACAGATAGAAAAAATCTCCTTGGAGAAGTTCAAATTTTATTCACCCTATATATTTCCACTATAAGACAGGGGAAAAAAACCCAAAAAACCCCAAAGCAACAACAACAAAAAAACCCAAACAAAACCAAACCATAGCCTATTGTTAAAATCCTGCTTTAAAGTACATGACAGGCTGAAAGAAATATTTGCTATATTTTCCTTCATGTGCTGACTGAAAAGCAAACCAGACCTTCTGGGCTTTATTCCACTTGACTATGTGCTGAGTTTTCCTATTGAAAGGAGAAGCCCCAGGTCACCCCTGCAAAACAGAAAAGAAGTCAAAAGATAAATATCTCTTGAATAATTCAGAACCAATTTGTTGAAAACCTTCCAATCCTGAAATTTATTGAGAAAACTCTGTAAAATGGAGTATAGACTTGATGAGGAAGGGATCATGAAGGAAGCAAATCTGTTTGTCATCTGCATGGCAATACTCAGCCACTTGAGTAATGTAACCAGGTAGCACGATGATACAGACGTAGAACAATGCAGGGCCAAGAAGAACGTCCTGTGGGACATCAGCTGTGAGTGGAAAAGGACTTGATTAAGGGTGGTTGTACCAAATAACCAATGAATGGCCAGGCAAAAGCAGGTGAGCTTTAAACACAACGCCCTAGCTTCAGCTAGGGTACAAGGAATAAGCGATGGTGATTGTGAGGACTCACAACAGGAGACTGATAGCAATTCATCAGAGCAAATACTGAAGTGTATTCATGGACACATGAACCTTGATCATCTCAGGTTATTAATCAAATGACACTCCAGCAGGCAGTTTGTTGATTCATAGAATGGTTTAGGTTGGAAGGAACCTTGGAGATCATCTAGTTCCAACCCCTCTCTGTAGAGGAGATCTTATTGCTCTCTATAGTGGCCTCAAAGGAGGTTGGGATGAGGCTGGTGTTGGTGTCCAACACCAAGAATAGAAGGAGAGGAAATATATTTGAGTTGTGCCAGGGGAGGTTTAGGTTGGACAGGAGGAAAAACATCTTGAGTGAGAGTGGTGAGGGCTTGGAACAGGATGCTCAGGGAGTTGGTGGAGGTGCCATCCCTAGAAGCATGTAGATGTGGTGCTTCAGGACATAGTTTAGTACTCACAGTAGTTGGGTTATGTTTGGACTTGATGATCTTGAAGGTCTTTTTCTACCTTAATGATTCTATGATCTTTTAAAGGGAAGGTCACTTTGGAGCCTGTTACAGAAGTTGGTTATTAGTTATGATTGCCTACTGTTGACTTAGTTGGAGCTGACATCTTAAAACCTTATTACTGTATTCTACTGAATAATACCAAAATGCATTGTTTTCATTATTTTGTCTTTCAGAACAAGAGCCAAGGACTGAGTTTTGTCCGTATACATGCACCATGGCAAGTACTCAGTCGAGAAGCTGAACTCCTTAAAATCAAAATGCCCACTAAAAAGGTAAGCATCTTCCTGTTGTGGTTTGCAAACAGCCAACAGAATGAAGCACTAAAATTAATTGGAGAGAGAACAGAATTGTGTTTGGAAAGAGAGATACAGAAAGAAATTGAAAACCAGATACAAAATCTACAGCAAACGCCTTGAATTTCCCCCCAACCCCAAACTACATCTATAATCCCCAATGTTCCAATCCAACCCCCCCACAACGCTTCTGCCATCCATAGGCCTAAACAAAGGCCTCTGGAGGCCCCAGAGCAGTCCTGCTTCTTATATGTGGTTGTCCTGATAAACAGCTCCTGCCAGACACAAGGCTGGAGAGGGAGGAAAGGAGAGCAAGCTGGCCTCACCTTGCCCCTGGTTTATAAAGACATAGCAGAATTATGGGATTGAATAACAATCTTCTAGTCTCTAGAGCATGTTTAACCCTATATTTCCCAACCTGGGACACTTCTGTGTCCTGTCAACTAGTTGCATGATGGAAGGGAGAGGGATCAGAATGCTAGCTAAATGTAGAGAAACCTATGGAGCTATTTCCAAATCAGCATAAATTAACTGTCAGCCTTCTGTTGTCACATCATACTGCTTAGGTTTTATTCTTTCACATTACTATTTATTTGGACATTACTTAAGATTCAGATTCATTTTTGAATGGGTTTTCAAAGGCCACAGAAGCAGCTGACTGATACACTGCACTCAGAAGAGTGATCACAGAGGTGAGGTTTAAGGAGGGCTTGAAAAGCTGAGAAGGCAGAAGCTAACTGGATTTGTGTCAAGTTCTGCAAATTAGTAAGCTCCACTATTAGTAAGTTTGCAGATGACACCAAGTTGGGAGCAAGTGTTGATCTTTTGGAGAATAGGAGGGCTCTGCAGACAGACCTTGACAGGGTGGATAGATGGGCAGAGTTCAGCAGCATGAGATTTAACAAGGTTAAGTGCCAGGTTCTGCACTTTGGCCACAGCAACCTGATGAAGCGTTACAGGCTGGGGACAGAGTGGCTGGAGAGCAGCCAGACAGAGACCTGGGGGAACAGGTTGACAGCTGAATATGAGCCAGCAGTGTGCCCAGGTGGCCAAGAAGACCAATGGCCTCTTGGCCTGGATCAGCAATGGTGTGGCCAGAAGGACCAGGGAAGTCTTTCTGCCCCTGTATTCAGCACTGGTTAGGTCACACCTTGAGTACTGTGTCCAGTTCTGGAGCCCTCAGTTTCAGAAAGATGTTGAGGTGCTTGAATGTGTCCAGAGAAGGGCACCAAGGCTGGTGAGTAGGCTGGAGCACAGCCCTGTGCAGAGAGGCTGAGGGAGCTGGGGGTGTTCAGCCTGGAGAAGAGGAGGCTCAGGGCAGACCTTATTGCTCTCTACAACTACCTGAAGGGAGGTTGTAGCCAGTTGTGCCAGTTTGAGGTTAATTTGAATATTTTAATAAGAGAAATTAGATTATAGGCTGAGAAAGGGAAACATTGATGATGTTTCTTTCACTCATAGGTTTGCTGAGTGATACAAAACTTAGAACCCAAACATAGATAAGACAGAGCTGCTTGGGTCTGAGCTCTGGGCTGTTGGTCTCTCCCTTGCTTTGCCTTCCAGCTGGATCTGTGTAACCCAGATAATACATTCCTGCTTCTAACCCTCCCTGGCTGATCTTCCCTGTTTACCTGGCACATAA
>VWZI01010870.1:27808-38852 GCA_013396835.1 Psilopogon haemacephalus
GTGCAAGGGGCAGATAACTCCTGAAATACCACAGTGAATGGAGCTTGGTTTCTTCTTCTAGGCAAGCAGTGGCAGAATGAGGGGACACAGTCTCAAGCTGCACCAGGACAGGTTTAGGCTGAATGTTAGGAAGAAGCTCTTCATAGAAAGAGCAATTGGCATTGAAATGGGCTGCCAAGGGAGATGGTGGAGTCACCATCCCTGGAGATGTTTAAAAAGATGCTGGATGAGGCACATAGTGCTATGGTTTAGTTAATTAGATGGTGCTGAGTGATAGGTTGGTCTTTTCCAACCTATGGAAAAGTTTGTGATTCTGTGAAAGGTGGGGTGCAGTGTGGGAGTCTGGACATGCTGAGGGAGTCTGTTATGGTGATGTTAACAACTTAGTGAATGTAGAGTCTACTATTATTAAAACTTTTACTATTTTTGCAGTCTGCTTCCAACAGAAATGCTGGCAAACACTGTAGATTCTGAGTAATAGATCCCCAAATTTGTGGTCCTGCAATGACTCAGCATGTTGGCTAACAACTCAATTGAAGTCAGTGGAGCTGTCTTGTGCTTTCACTTAGTGACACTCATTAGCTGCAATAGAATCAAAGAATGTTTCAGGTTTAAAGGGACCACCAAAAGTCATCTAGTCCAACCCACCTGCAGTCAGCAGGGACATCCTTCACTAGAGCAGGCTGCCCAGAGCATTCTTGAGCTTTTCAGTCTTTGAAAATTATGTGTAGACCCTTCCTAGAAATAGACCTAGATACTCAACTCCTCTCTTTGATCCCTTCCCATCTTTGTTCCTTTTGTACCTCCTTTTGAGTACCTCTCCTGTGAGGACAGGTGTAGTGGGTTTGCAGTGACCTGCCCCCCCACCTTTTAGAACCCCGGCTAAAACTCAGAAAAACACACTGGAAGTTAATAAATGAAGCTTTATATTTACAGCAATGCAAATATACAAGCAAATATTTACAAGATATAACAGATATTTACAGAAATATACAGTAAAAAAGGAATACAGACACCACACCCCTCCTGGAGACCAAAATCCCCAAGAGAGGGAAACCAAACCGCCCCCCCCCCACCTCCTTCCCCTCCTTCCCCCAGCTTTATCTCACCACTTGATGATGCTGCAGATAAGCTGAAGATCGGTCAGAAAGATTAGTGGCAGGAAGGAATGAATGGTTTTAGTGATTTTACTCTGAATTAGTTCAAAGGCAGAAAGACAAAGAAAAGAAGCTGCTGAAGCCAGCACGGACCCAGAGCCGACTGACTGGGCAAGCACACTGGCTTATCTGGATGTTTTGGGAACATTCTCAAAACAACCTTTTTTCTTCTCTCTCAGTCAAACTGGGTGAAGTGACACAGTGTTTAATTTCTCACTCAAATTCTCCAATTAGCTCAAACCAACACAATAGGTTGAGAGAGTTGGGGTTGTTCAGTATGGAGAAGATCAGGCTCTGTGGAGACCTTATTGTGGGCTTCCAGTGTCTGAAGGGGGCTACAAGAAAGATGCTGAGGGACTTTCTAGGATGTCATAGAGTGATAGCACTAGGGGGAATGGATCCAAGCTAGAGGAGGGTAGATTCAGATTAGATGTCAGGAAGAAGTTCTTCACCACGAGGGTGCTGAGACACTGGAACAGGTTGCCCAGGGAGGTGGTGAAAGCCTCATCCTTGGAAGTTTCTAAGGCCAGGCTTGATGTGGCTGTGAGCAACATGATCTAGTGTGAGGTGTCCCTGCCCATGGCAGGAGGGCTGGAACTGGATGAGGTCCCTTCCAACCCTGACAATTCTGTGAATATTTCTCCCTCTTTCTTCCCTCATGGAAATTTTCCCCTGAAAGATTTAAACATGGGTATGGGAAATTCTAGTCTTTAAAAAACAAACCACAACAAGTGGAATTTTGGGAGTGCCATGCTAATGTGTAATATTTTATTTACTCAGATGTATGAAATCACAGAAGGAGGAGGAATACTCAAAACGTTAAATGAAATCTGGTGCAAGCTAACAGAGCCTCTGCAACCCCAGGTGCCAAGACAAGAAAACACCAACATGAAAACCCTGTCTTACCCATTTTCTAGAGAGAAAATCTATTTGTGAGTACTTCAAATTATGAAAAGCAATCAAATAAGATGGAACTTTTTTTTTTTCTGTTGGTCAGTTTTTCTGCCAGTATTTCAGTCAAAATTCAGAAATTCATTGAATATTTCTGTAAATTCTGAGGAAATAACCAAGCTGTTACATTACTCCTGGATAATATTGCCAAGTGATAAAAGCATAAAGCATATGTCTGCTTAAAACTAAATTGAGAAAAAGCCAGATAAATAGATTTATAGGAAATAAATTTGCACTGACAAATTCAGTTTCAGTAGATTAACAGAAATGAAAGTTGCAGAGATTTTTCTACTAAGGTTCTTCTGCTGACTAAGGCACTGGAAAAAATGCAACTGTAAAAATCCTACCTCTAAACTCCTGATTACTTGGTTAAAAGTATTAACATTTTGAAAAAAAAAAAAGTAGGAGAATGATATTTTCTCTATTTACAGATTTAGTATGATCATTGAAATTTGACTAATAACAGGTTGCCAAGTGAGGTGGTTGAGGTTCCTTTCCTGGAGATATTCAAGGTGAGGTTCGACAGGGCTCTTGGCAGCCTGTTCTAGTTAAGGATGTCCCTGCTGACTGCAGGGAGGTGGGGGGCGGAGGTTGGACTAGATGAGCTTCGGAGGCTACTTCCAACCCAAGACATTTTATGATTCTACACAGATAGGGAATTCTTGAGACCTGCCCTTTCACTCAGAATAAAAGTTTTGGAGTCCAGTTTGGCTGTTTTTTTCCTCATGACTATCTTATTGTATTTCTAACCAATAAATAAATTATGGTAATAAATATAATGACCCACCAGATAATGTCATGTGCTTTCTGACAATTTTAATTAGAATCAAATAAAAATCAGAATGGTTAAGAGGAAGAAACTGGGAAACTTAATTTCAAAATTATGATTTTAAGGTAACGCATAAGTAAGTCAAAGTTGTGGTCAATGGCGTGGAGTCCATTTGAAGGCCTATAGTTAATGGGGTCCCTCAGTGGTCAGTACTGGGACCAGTGCTATTCAATTTCTTCATCAAAAGCCTGGATGAGGGCACAGAGAGCACTGTCAGCAAGTTTGCCAATGACGCCAAACTGAGTGGAATGGCTGCCACACCTGAAAGCTGTGCTGCCATTCAGCAAGACTTGGACAGGCTGGAGGGATGGGAAGAAAGAAATTTAATGAAGTTCAACAAGGGCAAGTGTAGAGTTTCACACCCGGGAAAGAAGAACAACCCCATGGACAACTATAGGTTGGGGACTGACCTGCTGGAGAGGAGTGAAGGGGAAAAGGACCTGGGGGGTCCAAGTGGATAGAAGGATGACCATGAGCAAGCAATGTGCTCTTGTGGCCAAGAGAGCCAGTGCTATTCTGGGGTGTATTAAAAGGGCTGTGGCTAGTCAGTCAAAAGAGGTTCTCCTCCCCCTCTACTCTGCCCTGGTGAGGCCACATCTGGAGCACTGTGTCCAGTTCTGGGTGTCTCAGTTCAAGAAGGACATAGAACTACTTGAGAGAGTCCAGCTCAGAGCCACAAAGAAGATTAAGGGAATGGAACATCTCTCTCAGGAGGAGAGCTTGAGGGAGCTGGGGCTCTTGGGCTTGGAGAGGAGGAGCCTGAGGGGTGACCTCATCAATATTCATAAAGATGTGTCCAGTTCTGAGTCCCTCAGTTCAAGAAGGACCTTCAGGAACTGCTTGAAAGAGTCCAGCACAGAGCCACAAAAATGATGGAGTGGAACATCTGCCTTATGAGGAGAGATTGAGGGAGGTGGGGCTCTTGAGCTTGGAGAAGAGGAGTTGTTTAAAAAGTTGTGCAGGGTGAGTGCTGAGAGTGTGGAGCCAGGCTCTGCTGGGTGATGCCCAATGACAGGACAAGGGACAATGGGTGGAAGTTGAGGCACAGGAAGTTCCATGGAAAAATGAAGAAATTATTTTTCCTTGTAGAGGTGGCAGAGCTCTGGAACAGGTTGCCCAGGGGGCTTGTGGAGTCTCCCTCTCTGGAGATATGCAAAAGCCACCTTGATGTATTCCTGTGTGACCTGGTATACGTGATTCTTCTTTGGCAGAAGGGATGGACTGGATGAGCTTTTGAGGTCCTTTCTAGCCCCTGAGATTCTGTGATAATTCCAGTGGAATGGTTATTTGTAAGCAAATGAAATGTTGGCTTGTTAGTCACCTGGATAAAAAGTAATAAAGTTATTAACATAACCTCAGAACCTGGTAGGGTTGAGGGCATGTTATTGGGGAAAGATTGGGAAGTCATCTTGTGTAAACAATAGACAAACTCTCCTTATCCAAAAGGCATTTTTTGTTAGTTAATATTTTTGCATTTTTATGCTCACCATCACTGCAATCCAGGAAGAACTCTCAATGACTCCATCTTAAATAGCCTGCTCTATTATCATAGAATCATAGAATGGTTTGAGTTGAAAGTGACCTCCAAAGGTCATCTCATCCCACCCCCTCTGCAGTCAGCAGGGGCATCCTCAACTAGATGAGGTTGCCCAGAGGCCTGTTGAGCCTCACCTTGAATATCTCCAGGATTGGGGTCTCAGCCACATTTCTGGGCAGCATTCCTCTATCTCCATGTAAATGGCTGTGCTATATCATCTATATTGCCTTTAAACATCATTTTTTTTCTTTCTTGCTGTGGTTTCCAGCTGAATTTTAAATCAGAATATTTTAAGTTACCTTATTACTACTATGTCTGGAAGGATACATTTTTTGGGGGGTTTGTTTGCTTGTTTGGGTGTTTTTTGGTGTGATTTTTTTAAATTGTTATCTTTTTCCCCCCTCTCAATATTTTAGGTATAACATTAAAGACAAAGACACCTTTTTTGACAATGCCACCCGCAGCCGAATAGTAAGTAAAGTTACGTTCTTATTGACTTCTTGTGCTGAATGCGATTTAGCAACGAGTGTTGCTGACTACTTTGATAACTTCATCATGTTAATGCATGCCTTTGTTCCTGAAAAATTCAAAGTAGTCATAAATGTGAAAGAAACATCCTTGTTGGAGCTGCCCAATGGTCCATGAGATGATGTGCAGTGAAATATTTCTACTGACTCCTCTCAGTTGTTCAAATCTATTATTAAGCCTTGCTTCCTAGTCTTTAACTAGATCTTATTCATAGAATAATAGAATCACTAAGGCTGGAAAAGACCTTTAAGATAATTGAATCCAACCATAACTCAACTACCATGACGACTGAACCCTCTCCTGAAGCGTCACATCTACAGTTTCTTCCACACTTCCAAGGATGATGACTCCCTGGGCACCCTCTCCCCTGTCTCACTAAAGAAGTTTCTCCTCCTGTCCAATCTAAACGTCCCCTGGCACAACTCAAATTCTTGTCCTGTCACTGGTTACTTGTGGGAAGAGACCAACACCAGTCTCACTCCATCCTTCTTTAAAGGAGCTGTAGAGAGCAATGAGATCTCCCCTCAGCCTTCTCTTCTCCAGACTAAACAACCCCAGCTCCCTTAGCCACTCATCATATGGCACCCACTAAGCCCCTCCCCAGCCTCGCTGCTCTTCTCTGGACACCCTCCAGCCCCTCAATGTCTTTCTTATCCTGTGGAACCCAGAACTGAAACCATCACTCAAGCTGTAGCCTCACCAGGGCTGAGTATAGGGGAACTATCACTGTCCTGCTCCTGCTGGACACACTGGGTTTGATACAGGCCAGGATGCCATTGACCTTGGCCATGTAGGCACACAGCTCCTTGTATGGGTTCCTCAGATCCTGATAGCTCTTCAGCAGGCTAAGGCAAAATTTCTCTTTACATATGCAATGCCACTCCTCCTTAACACGCTATGTCCATACACACCTGGGTTTCATAGATAAAGCATCCTTACAGATCACTTTATGTGCATCCTGATGTTATAGTTCCAAATATGAAAGCTAAAAGTTTCTTTCCCCACCCCCCCTCCCCAAAATCAGATTTTAATGTGATTTTCTTTAGTGTAAAACTGACATTCTGCCTGAAGTCCTTACATTTAATATATTTTATGTGACTCAGCAGGATTTAGGCTACAAACCTTAGGGCAGGTAATCCACTAGTAAGACTTTTCAAGTGTTAACGCACAGCCTCCAGCCATGAATTTATAGATGAGTGAAGCTTATGACATAAATTTATGTGCAAATGAGCTCTACAGAAGTCTCTAACTTAAACATTTTGATTTTATTGCTAGCAACATGATGAAAACACTGCTAACAGCCAATCTGTCACTGTTCTTTGCCACAGGTACATGAAATCTTGAAGCGCACATCTACAAAGGCCAGAAACAGCATGGGTAAGAAGCAGGAAGCTATTTATAGGTTGATTTGGAAAGAATTATTTTGGTGCCTTATAGAATATTTTCTTGTTTTGTTTATTTTTTTCCTAACAAAAAAGAAAAGTATGCTGGGACATTTTAACAAAAGAATAGAGATTGAAAAAAATGCTTTGTTTTGTTTTCTGAGGAATAAATTCAGTCTTTCTGCTCCATGGTTTTACAGAATCACTGAATCACAGAATATATCTGGTTGAAAGAGACTTTCAAGTTCATCCAGTTCAGGCTTTGACTCGGCACTCAAGGGTCAACAATAAACTATGTCCCTAAGTGCCACATCCACGAAATGCTTGAAGGCCCCCAGGGATGGTGAATCCAGCATTGCCCTGGGCAGACAATTCCAGTGTTTAAGAACCCTTTCAGTGAAGAAATATTTTCTAATATGCAGCTTGAACCTCCCCTGCCACAGCATGGAACCATTTCGTCTGGTCCTGTTCCTTGCCACCAAGGAGAAGAGGCTGCCCTCTCCTTGCTCCCTTCATGGAGTTGTAGAGAGCAATGAGGTCTCCCGTCAGACTCCTCTTCTCCAGTCTGAACACCCCCAGCTCCCTCAGATGCTCCTCACAGCCCAGGTGATCCAGGTCTTTCTCCAGCCTCATTGCCCTTCATCTGGACATGCTCCAGCCCCTCAATGTCCTTCCTGTAGTGAGGGGCCCAGAACTGAACACAACAGTTGAGGTGTGGCCTCACCAGTGCTGATGATTACCTCCCTGTCCCGGCTGTGTTTCTATTGCAAGCCAGGATGCCATTGGCTTTCTTGGCCACCTGGACTTACTGCTGGCTCATGTTCAGTCAGCTATCAACAAATACTCTCAGGTCCCTTTCCAAACACCCATCCCCAGGTCTGTAGCTTATCATGGGCTCGTTGTGATCCAGGTGCAGGACCTGGCATTTGGCCTTATTGAACTGCATGCAATTAGTCTTGTCCCATCACTCTCAGCTGACCACTGTAAAGCTTCCCTGCCCTCTCACAGATGGGTACAGCCACCCAATTTGGTGTCATCTGTAAACTTACTGAGGGTGGTAACTGGCAATGGGAGCTTTTTGCTCATTTCTCCAGGTGCAGGCTGTGGTGTAGAACTTGCATGTCATTATGAAATTATCTGCTCCTGAAAATTCAGATGTCAGCTATATTGTGTTATCTCTGCCAGGAGCAGATTTTTCTTGCCATTTGAATCTACTGATCAGCTGTTCTAGTGTGAGCTGTCCATGCCCATGGCTGGGAGGTTGGAACTGGATGATCTTTGAGGTCCCTTCCAACTCTGAAAATTCTGTGATTCTGTGAATAGAACAAAAACCTAATTTAACTCCTGAAACAAAGAAATGTTGCTCCAAACTCAGAAGGATGGCCAGAGATATTGATATGAGGAAGGGTAGAAAAGCCAGCACTTGATGCAATGAAAACAAGACCTGATTGAGTATTAGTCAATAGAGAATAAGAGTACCTTCAGTCACAAACTTCTGTGAAACATTTTTGATTTTCTCTTTTTTTATTGTTTGGGTGTGCCAGTGGAGATCCATGGTTCCAATCATTATCAGGCTTCAAGAAGCTCTTGCCAGATGCTTTCCAGTCACATGTCTCTGTGCTGGCAGGATGACAAAGTGGCCAAAACAGTCTTTGTACCATACTATTTCACTCAAGAAAAAGCCCTCTATGGAAACAAGCCTTTCTATGACAACATGTTTCCCATAGCCATGTACTTCTAGCTTGGTATATACTCATCTTGACTTGATTTTGAGTATTTTTAGTAGAACAGCTCAGTCTCCTTTGTGCTGTCACGAAATGAATTCTGTAATTATTTCTTCTGTTTAACTGTGCAAATATGTTGAGCAGTCCTGTGGGTTTTTTTCTCCTTCTCTTTCAGGTATCAGCACATTAATAGCAAACAATGTTTATGATGCAGCATATCCACTCCATGATGTATGTATAGAATGTTCAAAATCTAGTTCTCTGATGGTGTCACACAGTAGTGCATAGAAATCAATGACTATTGCTTGTGAAAACCAATCATAGAATAGTTTGGATTGGAAGGGATATCCAAAGACCAGCCAGTCCAATCCCTCCGCGGTCAGCAGGGACATTGTCCATTAGATCAGGTCCCCCAAGCCCTTTTGAGCTTGACCTTCAATATCTCTAAGGATGGGGCCTCAACTACCTCCCTGGGCAACCTGTTCCAGAGTTCCACCACCCTCATGCTAAAGAACTTGTTCCTAGCATCCAAGCTATATCTCCTCTTCTCTAGTGTGAAGCCACTGTCTCTTATCCTACCACTGCAGGTCTTTGCAAACAGCAGTTTTTCTAAGTATTGCTCTTAGGTCTTCCTGGAGCCTCCTCTTCTCCAGGCTGAACAGCCCCAGCTCCCTCAGCCTGTCCTCATAGCAGAGCTGCTCCAAGCCCCTAATCATTTCTTGGCCATCCTTTGGACCTGCTCCATCAGGTCCATGTCCTTCCTGTGTTGAGTGCTCCAGAGCTAGACACAGCACTGCAGGTGAGGTCTCAGCAGAGCAGAGTACAGTGGCAGAATCACTTCTCTGCATCTAAAGTATGAAAATATATTGTAGGTGTGTGATTCCAGTATGCAAATATCTTTCAGTTTGTAATCCAAAAATAAAGTGAAGGATGTAGGAACAGCTGAGGAAACTTTTACTGAATTAAATCTATTTTTACATCAGTTATTAAATCACTTTCTTTCTCTAGGGAGAATATGAAGGCCAGAATGATGACATGAATGAAAGAAAGGTAAAATATATTACAAAATCAGTTTCGTATTAGATATAATAATCAATGTAGTAAACACATTTTTACAAATACATGTATTTTTTGCATTATTTATTTTGCTTTAATTCTGAATAAATATATATATGTGTGTATATATATATATATGCACACAAGATTTTTTATAAAGTCTTCTCATGAAGTATTTCAGTGAATTTAATGTTATATTTACATTACAAAATGCTTCAACTTTCCCTTCAGATTCATAGGCAAGATCAACCTGTTGGGAAGCAAGAGCTTGTAACTGACTTTTAAATCATTTTCTTTTCATTAGCTGATGGTAATGTGGAATAATCGATGCAAGGAACAAAACCCCATAATTGTATTTTTTATTTCATTCTACATTCAATTAAGTTCTAGGCAATTTCTAAACATCTGCTTTGAATGATTTAGTAAATCAGAAGTTTCTGGCTATCAAAAGACTTCTGAAAATACATCACCCATCAGCTGTCTGAAGAAGAGAAATGAATCCATAATAAAAATGATGTGAAGTCAAACTTGTTGAGACATACTTGCTATTAGAAACAAGAAAACATATTTAATTACCATAATTCATTAAGATTAATTCCATATAATTTTTTCCTAGCATTCGCCTTTTAGTTTTCTCTTGAAAATTGCAGGGATATAAAGGAGGAGGCGAAGGGAAGAGAAGAAGGAAAAAAGACTGTTTGGATGACTAAAACGTTTACTGTGCTAGAAATTAAGTTGCATGTATTGTTGCTTAACTGCAAATGGCTTAATTAATGTTTTTTAACTCTTAATATATTTTTATTTAGTGCTTTATAAATGCTTTTAACCTGTATTATATGTTGAGATGTCATCTGTTGCTTGAGGTGGAGAGAAAGTGTTTTTATTTAGGCCAAATCTGTTTGCTTGAGGTAAAGTGCTGTTAATTGGGCCAAATACTGCTTGCCTGAGGTACAGATAAAGTGCTGTTAATTTGGCTAAATACTGTAGTGCTCAAGAGTGTAATTTCCATGAGTAGTTATGTGAGCAAACAAAATGAAGACTGAGTTCAGAGGCCATGCAAATAAATTGTGTTTCTTTCCGGCTTTGCAAAGCTTTGGAACCCTCATCTCAGTGGTTTTTGGTAAGCAGTGATAAGATTCAGCCACTAGATGTCTTCATATGCCATACACACTTTAACAGATGGACCTTGG
Organism: Psilopogon haemacephalus; assembly: GCA_013396835.1. Classification (NCBI taxonomy): domain Eukaryota; kingdom Metazoa; phylum Chordata; class Aves; order Piciformes; family Megalaimidae; genus Psilopogon; species Psilopogon haemacephalus. The sequence continues at coordinate 38,163 of VWZI01010870.1, forward strand.
TAAGGGAAAGAGACAAAGCTGGAAAGCAGACTGTAAAGAAGCTTGTATATTCCTGCCTGCAATTTTGGACTTTTAGTTGATGAAGGACATTACCTGCTCAGCACTTGTAGAGTTTTCTCTGAGTGAACTGCTCTGAAAGTAGTTGCACAGTTTCCTGACTCATAAGGCTAGCAAAATATTGAGAGAAGAACTCTAAGTGAGTGCTAATCAATGAAAGAAGATTGAGTACTGTGGAATAGAGGGAAAGAGTGTCTAAAAGAACTAATGTCTGGAGAAATAGTCACTGCTGTATTTTGTGGTGCCTTCTTTTTATTTTTTTTTNCTTGTGTTTTTTTTTGGGCCTTTTTTTTTTTTTTTTTTTTTTTTTTTTTATTCTGCCTATTAGGCTCAGTTATGAAGTGTTAAGTATTAAAAACATAAAAGCTTCTTTCCAGAAATACTTCATTGATTATTCACATATGTCTCTGCTTGCCTAGCTATTGAATCTGCTGTAGTATTTCTATGCATAACATCATCTGTTTTCTATCTGAATCTAATAGTCTTAGTGTTTAATTTCCTGAAAACCCCAGATCAGGTTTAAAGGAAAGGGGGGCAGAGAGGGTGAGGAGTATTTTGCAGATTTTGGTTTTCCTCTGCCCCTTTTTATTTTGTCAGTATAACTTATCTGTATCTTGTATTTCAAGTGTCTGC
>VWZI01010870.1:38884-64828 GCA_013396835.1 Psilopogon haemacephalus
CCTCCCGCCAAACATGAATTGAGCCCATATGGGGTACTTACGCAATAAGGCAGCCAAAATAATTAAGGTTTACATTCCAGTTCATAAGAGAAAAGGTTAATCCTTATTAACCCTCTTCAGGATTTCCTTGGAGCAAACACACAGTGAAATGATGCTTTGGTCACATTCTATGAGAACTGGAAATCTGCAGTCAACGAAATTTTCTCTTTTCCTGAAGACTGTTGATTGGAGTAAAGGCAGTTCCCTGTTTCAGTGTCATTTTTGCTTTAAGGCAAAAAAAAAGTATTTTTAAGAAAGCTGTTGAATGGGAACACAGTACTAACTCACCACAAGGATAAACATTGATTTGGTCTTTAAGCTTCTAGCCCACTGGCAACTTGTAAAGCTTCGTTGCTAGCAATATGTTAGACATGAGAAATACACGAGAACTTTGTTACCTCTGCTGTTGTCAGATGCTACAGCATCATCTCTGCAATATTAGAAGCAGATTGGGGAGTGTTCTTACAAGCTTACAGAAAGTACTGCTTTTAAGTGAAGCTGGTAAAGTAGGAGGAACTGTACTACAAATGTCCTTCTAGAATTCCTTCCAATTGATGAAGTATCATGAAGGAAGCACATTTCATCTTGTAGACTTAGCTTAGTCTTGCAAAATTACAGTGTTGGGACCTAGGTTTAGTGTGGGCAACAACACATGAATGGAAACTATTCAGGCCATAACTTAAGCTTCAGTTCTAGGGCTTTTGGAACTACAATAGCCCATGGGATATCATTTGAGATAATGCCAGAGCAACCTGTTCCTGAACTGTGACTTCAGAAGGACCTTTAATTTTTGCCCTTCAAATTCCATTCTGTAGCTAGGTTCACAGAATCACAGAATGTCAGGGGCTAGAAGGGACCTCAAAAGCTCATCCAATCCAATGCCCCAGCCAAAGCAGGATTACCTATACCAGATCACACAGGAACACATCTGGGTGGCTTTCAAACATCTCCAGAGAGATGTTTGATGTCCCTGGGCAGCTTGTTCCAGGCCTCTGTCAAACTCATAGGGGAAAAATATCCTCTTCATGTTTCCATGGAACTTCCTGTGCCTCAACTTCCACCCATTGTCCCTTGTCCTGTCATTGGGCATCACCCAGCAGAGCCTGGCTCCACACTCTCAGCACTCACCCTGCACAACTTTTTAAACAACTCCTCTTCTCCAAGCTCAAGAACCCCAGCTCCCTCAGGCTCTCCTCCTGAGAGAGATATTCCATTCCTTTAATCTTCTTTGTGGCTCTGAGCTGGACTCTCTCAAATAGTTCTACGTCCTTCTTGAACTGAGGGACTCAGAACTGGACACATCTTTATGAATATTGATGAGGTCACCCCTCAGGCTCCTCTTCTCCAAGCTCAAGAACCCCAGCTCCCTCAGGCTCTCCTCCTGAGAGAGATATTCCATTCCTTTAATCTTCTTTGTGGCTCTGAGCTGGACTCTCTCAAATAGTTCTACGTCCTTCTTGAACTGAGACACCCAGAACTGGACACAGTGCTCCAGATGTGGTCTCACATCTGGAGACCACATAGCAGAGTAGAGGGGGAGGAGAACCTCTTTTGACTGACTAGCCACAGCCCTTCTAATACACCCCAGAATGGCATTGGCCCTCCTGGCCACCAGAGCACATTGCTTGCTCATGGTCAACCTCTCATCCACTAGGACCCCCAGGCCCTTTTCTCCTTCGCTGCCTTCCAACAGGTGAGTCCTCAGCATACACTGATCCATGGGGTTGTTCTTGCCTAGGTGCAAGACTCTACACTCATATTTCTTCCTGCCCTGCCCTCCAGCCTGCCTAAAAGCTTTTAATTAGTTTTAGAACTTAACAGCTTCAACAATCTTGTTTTATATACTTCAGTGAATGGATTTATTAGTATGATTGGATATGAACATAAATAATATGTTAATAGCAACCAGTGCTTTGTCCAGTCCTGTTTAATATCTTCATTGATGATCTGGATGAGGGGATTGAGTCCAGCATCAATAAGTTTGCAGACAACACCAAGTTGGGAGCATGTGTCAATCTGTTAGAGGGCAGGAGGGCTCTGCAGAAGGACCTGGACAGGCTGGATGATAGGCACGGTCCATTGCTGGGAGTTTTAACAAGCCCAAGTGCCAGGTTCTGTACTTTGGCCACTACAACCACATGAAGTGCTACAGGCTGGGGACAGAGTGGCTGGAGAGCAGCCATGCAGAGAGGGACCTGGAGGTACTGGTTGACAGCTGAACATAAACCAGCAGTGTGCCCAGGTGGCCAAGAAAGCCAATGGCATCCTGTCCTACATCAGGAATAGTGTGGCCAGCAGGACCAGGGAGGTAATTCTGCCCTTGTACTCAGCACTGGTCAGGCCACACCTTGAGTACTTTGTCCAGTTCTGGGCCACTCATTTTAAGGAAGATGTTGAGGTGCTTGAAAGTGTCTCAGAAGGGTACCAAGGCTGGTGAGGGGGCTGGAGCACAGCTCTGTGAGGAGAGGCTGAGGGAGCTGGGGGTGTTCAGCCTGGAGAAGAGGAGGCTCAGGCCAGACCTTATTGCTCTACTACTACCCAAAGGGAGGTTGTAGCCAGGTGGGGATTGGTCTCTTCTGCCAGGCACCCAGTGACGGAACAGGAGGACATAGCCTCAAGCTGTGCCAGGGCAGATTTAGGCTGGACCTTACAAAGAAGTTCTACACGGAAGGAGTGATTGCTTATTGGAACAGGCTGCTTGGGGAGGTGGTGGAGTCACCATCTCTGGCGGTGTTTAAGAGGAGTCTGGATAAGGCACTTAGTGCCATGGTTTAGTTAATTAGAGGAGTTAGGTGATAAGTTGGGCTTGATGATCCTAGAGGTCTTTAACAACCTGGTTAATTCTGTGATTCTGAGAATATTCTAGGTTATGCTGTGGGCTTATGGCCAGAATGGGTTGGTGTGTTGCAAACCATAATTACTAGCTTCTTTTACAGCCTCTTGTAAAAGAGTGCCAGTGATTTCTTTTTCTCTTTTTGAAGTTTCAACAAAGTTGTATCATATAGATTACAAGAATGACAGAGGAAAGGAGGAAGTCTGTCCTTAGCTCCTTCCCTACTGCAGTTACCTGTACTGGGGGGAATATACAACAGATCCTGAAATAGTTCCTTTCATCCCTGACTGTTCTTAGAATCATAGAATGCTCTGGGTTGGAAGAGACTTCCAAAGATCATCTAGACCAACCCATCTGCAGTCAGCAGGGACACCCTCTGCTAGATCAAGTTGCTCAGAGGCATGTCGAGCCTCACTTTGAATATCTCCAGGGATGAGGCCTCAACCATCTCCCTAGGCAATCTGTTGTTGTGTTCCACCACCCTCATGCTCAAGAACTTGTTCCTAATATTCAGCATAAACCTTCTTTTATCTAGTTTGAAGCCATTGCCCTCATCCAGTTGCTGCAGGCGTTTGCAAACAGTCTCTCTCCATATTTCTTGTAGCCCCTTTCAGCTACTGGCAGGCTGCTTTTAGGTCTGCCTGGAGCCTTCTCTTCTCTAGGCTGAACAACCCCAGTTCCTTCAGCCTGTCCTCACAGCAGAGCTGCTTCAACCCCCAATCATTTTTTATGGCCCTCCTCTGGACCTACTCCCTCAGGTCCATGTGCTTCCTATATTGAGGGCTCCCGAGCTGGACACAGTACTCCAGGTGAGGTCTTGCCAGAGCAAAGTGGCAGTGTCACCTCTCTGGATCTGTTCACCGCGCTGCTTTTGACACAGCTCAGGTTGGCATTTGCTTTCTGGGTGAAAAGTGTTCATTTTCTGCTTATGTGCAGCTTCTCATCCATCAGCATCACCAAGTCCTTTTCCTCAGGGCTACTTTCTATCACCTCCTTCCCCAGTCTGCATTGATAACATGGATTGATCTGGCCCAGATACAGAACCTTGCACTTTGTCTCATTGAACCTCCTGATGTTCATTCACCTGTGTTTTGATGATTAATGATTGTGATGAATTATTAATAATATTTTATTAATATAATTTTTACTATTATGAATAGTAAAAATATTTGGGAAAATTCCCTGAGATTCGTTGGTCGACAGGAAGCAATTACACAAAGGTTATTTATAAACATATAATTAAAGAGTTTAAACAGTTTAACATTCAGAACTTGGAAAATAGGAACCTGGTAACAAGGAAAATTCTAACCACGCCTATGGAGTCTTAGCATGTACTCACTGATGCGACAGATACAAAGTTTCCCGGTAGAGAGGGAGGAAAGAGTTGCCTTGCTGCTGGCTGCTGGTGCAAGCTACACAACACACTGCAAACACATGGCCCCCGTGAAACAGCTGTGAATAGTCCTCAGGTGGCGATGGAAGGCAGCAGGAAAAAGGGAGACAACTGCCCTCCATCGCCCCCATTAAATACACTATTTTGAAAGTGAAACTGGCCAACAGGCACTAGCGCCCATTGTTTTGGCCAATGAATTCAAAGTCCCGCGCCTTTGTGTACACCCTGGCATTTGAGGGGCAGCACAAGACACCTGACTTGGTGGTGCTACGTACTTAGCCCTCAGAGCTTTGTTGGGGCCAAACCCTCCATTGTTCTGCTCGCACCCATCAAGTCCTGGACCTGTGACAGGAGGAGGAGAGCAGGGGTGTGAACTAATCTGGCAGGATTTTATGCCCTACCAGGACAACCTGGGCCCACCTCTCCAGCTTGTCCAGGTCCCAGTGGATGACATCCTGCCCATCTGGTGCATCTTGCTGTGTTCCTCCCATTGCAAGAAGTTTTTGTAGTGTCTACGCCTTCATTGGAGTTGCCTGTAAGGTGTGGGTGATTTTGCATTTCTATCAATAAATATGTGACTTTTTGTGTCCATGCACAGCATGGGAAGAGAAGGGGCTTTTGTGTAGGCTCGGCTAGGCATAGTAGCCTGAGAAGCTGAGCATGGAGCAGACCACTATTGACACCTTTATTACCTCTTGGTACATTTTTAGGTAACAATTTACCACTTTCAAACTTTTACTTCAGTTCACTTCACCTTGGACCTGGAGACACTCACCTCATGGTGTGATTCCAGATGTTAATTAAATTACACAACTGAAGAATCTTGTTCTACAAGTAGGATTATTTCTAGCATCTTTCCAAAGCTTTCCATTAGACTGCAGCACTTTTAATATATTTTGTTTTCTTTTTCATCCTTTCTATTTAGTATCACACCCTGATAAATGTGGTGTGGAGGATATTGGTTGTGGAGAAAGACGTGTGTGCACCATCCTGACATTCCTGGCTGGTTTAGAATCTTCCATAACTGTCTGAAAAATGTACTTGGAAGTTTGTAGTGAAGTATGGGAAATTGCTTTTGGGTTTGGGGTTCTTTTTTTTTTTTGGTGCATGGATATTTTTAACTCTTTGAAGATTTCTAAGCCCAGGTGGGACTACTTGTGCCAATTTAATCTTCTGTTTGATTGTAATTTCTCTTTTGCTTTTCAGCTGCTGTATCGAGAATGGGCAAGATATGGAGCATTTTACAAGTTTCAGCCTATTGACCTCATAAGGTAACATGGACTTGTATAAAACATTGAGTGACCTGATGCAGAGTTATTAAACTCAGCAAATGCAATCTTGGGTTGAACAGAGCATCAGAAATACTACTCCTGCTGCCTTTCTGCTCCTTTGATATTACAGTAACAAAGATGACAATAAAATAACTTTGTTTTTTTAATGGAGGAATTACTTCATATTTTTAATTTTTTTTTTTTTGTTAAAAAGAAGATAAAAGAACAATTATTTTAAAAAGAAGAATTTCTATTTCCATTGATTATTTTTTATTGGAGAGTATGGACACAACATATGGTGAATAACCTGAAGCTCATGTTCATATCATAGAATGATAGAATGGTTTGGGTTGGAATGGACCTCCAAAGGCCATCCAGTCCAACCCCCACCCTGCAGTCATCAGGTATATTGTCTACTATATCAGGGTTGCTCAGAGCATTCTCAAGCCTGACCTTGAATATCTCCAGGGATGGGGCCTCAACTACCTCCCTGGGCAACCTGTTGCAGTGTTCCACCACTCTCATGGTAAAGAACTTGATCCCAATATCCTCTTCTCCAGTTTCAAACCATTGCCCTCATCCTGCCACTGCAGACCTTTGCAAACAGTCCCTCTCCAGCCTTCCTGCAGGCACCCTTCAGCTAGTGGCAGGCCACTGTCAACCTGGAGCCTTGTACTTCTCCAGGCTGAACAACCTCATCTCCCTCAGCCTGGTCTCCTAGCAGAGGTGCTTCATCTCCCTAATCATTTCTACAAGCCTCCTCTGGACCTGCTCTATCAAGTCCATGTCCTTCCTGTGTTGAGGGCTCCAGAGCTGGATGCAGCACTGCCGCCCTATGTTGATATCTCCTACCCTATGTTGATATCTCCCAACCTATACATGGTAGGATTGCCCCATCCTAGGTGCAGCACCTTACAGATGTTTACGGAACATGTCTATAACCACGGTCCATGTTGTTATTTATCTATATCTCCTTTAAAGAATTTATGTTAAAGTCAAGGTACATAGAAGCAGAAAAGAAGTTGTTCTTTTCATACCTGCTTGGAGGGTGGAAAGAATAAGAAGGAAAAACAAGGGAAAACAATCATGCCAATTATTTCAATGTTCCACCACCCTTATGCTAAAGAGCTTGTTCCTAAAGTCCAATCTAAATCTCCCCTTCCCTAATTTCAAACCATTGCCCCTCCCTATATGGAATAGGCAAACTCAGAATTGCTTTACAGTGCCCAGTATGTTGTTAGTAAGTACTACAAATGTTGCCAAACTGTGAATGACTGCAGCAGTTCTTGTTGTACCAGGCCTGACAGCTCAGCTGTATTCAAAATAGTTTCATCTGCTTACACTCCATCTTAATTTGTGTTTTGCTGTCTCCATTATAATATTTCACTCTACTGATATGATTTCATAGAAATTCTGTGGTTTATACTCCTGTGAGAAAGACAGAAGAAAAGGACCAGACATATGCAATTGATTCTCTGTCCTCAGAGATGATTTTTCTTGCTTTTATCTTTCATACTTTACTTGACTTCTAGTTTGACTGTTACCACTAAAAGAAATGTGGTTTTTGTTTTCTGGGTGATGTTAGAGCTTTAAAGTGTATATACCTGAAGAATTACCACTCTCTTCTTCTTGTAGTTGAAATAGATTTTTGCACTTCTGTGCCACGGTGGAGATTTGAGTTCATTCTCAATGTGAATGTTTATTCCCGTAACAAACTCCAGCTACACTTCATGCATACTGATAATTTACTGTGATAGTTCTTTCTTAGTTTACCCTCACAGAATCAGAGAATGTTAGGGACTGGAAGGGACCTTGAAAGCTCATCCATTCCAACTCCTCTGCCAGAGCAAGGTCACCTATGCCAGATCACACAGGAAAACATCCAGACATGCCTTGAATATCCCCAGAGAGGGAGTTATTCACACTCAGTGGAAGCACTGTGTAACATATCAAGTTTAAATGAGGCTTTGATGGACAGGAGAAGCAATATTTATGTTGCCTTATACTCAAAGCATGTACTGACTGAGTACAGCTCTGGAGCCCTCAACACAGGAGGAACATGGACCTGATGGAGCAGATCCAGAGGAGGCCACGAAGAAGATCAGTGGGCTGGAGTGGCTCTGCTACAAGGACAGTCCGTGGGAACTGAGGTTGTTCAGCCTGGAGAAGAGAAGGCTCCAGGCAGACCTAACAGCAGTCTTCCTGCTGCAGAAGGACTGTTTGCAAAGGCCTGCAGTGACCGGATGAGGGTAAAGTTTAAAATGAGAGGAGAGCAGATTGAGATTGGGTGTAAGGATCAAGTTCTTTAGCATGAGGGTGCTGGAACTCTGGAACAGGTTGCCCAGGGATGTAGTTGAGGCTTCATCCCTGCAGATATTGAAGGTCAGTCTGGACAAGGCTTTGAGCAACCTGCTCTTGTGTAGGATGTCCCTGCTGACTGCAGGAAGGTTGGACTGGATCAGCTCTGGAGTTCCCTTCCAACACAGACCATGCTATGATTCTATGATTATCTTTGGCATGATTGCTTTAAAAACTCCAAGTGCCTCTCTATGCTTCTCTTGCTGTAAAGCCTGAAAGTGGGAAGACATGGTCAGTGTCAAGAGTAAGACTATGTAAACAGTAAGTCTTTTTGCAGGAGTAGGTGGAAAAATTGTATTAACCAAAATATATAGTGTGTGGCATGTAAATCAAAACTTGAGAGTTTCTTTTAATCAAACTGTCTGCCTAATACATTTCCCCCTTCCTATTTTTAACTGGTTTAGTTTGGTATGGAAAACTGTTTCAGTTTCATTTGTAATGAACTCTGGCCCTTCACTGCAGTGTGTCTGTCCTGAACTTGCCCTTGACTGAAGAATCCCTATTTCCCCTCTATCCCTGAATTTGAATGATGTCTTCCTAAAGCACCAGTTTGCCTTTGTAACTTTTTTTCTTCCTCCATCAGTGTTCCACATTAAAAAAGAGGACAATTTTGCTTACCCTGCTTAGGACAACATAGTTTAAAGGAGTGATACATTAAGAAAGGTGAATCCTGCTGAAGGGGTGGTTTGTTTTTTTTTTTTCTCTTGTTGCTGGAGATAAGCATTTCTTCCTCAGTAGAAGTGGTTAAGATCAGTCTCTAATACAGCATTACCCCAACTGTGAACATCTAGTCTGCTTAATATATTAGGAAACCACTGGTTCTTTCACCACTATGCCTTGCAGCCACTCTGTCTTCTGGGAGAGAACATTTGTCTCCACATACTGCCTAGAAGACAAGAACCTGCAAACAAAAGTTTGTACTGCCCTTTCTGATTCTAGAAGTACACTGAAATGGTGCTCAATCATTACTTACTGCTAACTGTGGGACTATTGGTTCTCAAAGTGCAGGTTCTCCTCCTGTACATTTTAATTCTTCTGCAGCCCTGCCACTCTTCTAGGTATTATTATGAATTAATCTAACTAAACATTTGATCTTTAATGTTTATACAAGGTAACCATTTTGGCAGAAAACAGCCTGGTTAATATGTGGTTATCTCACAGAGATGGAACAACTCCCTCAGGGACAAACCTAAGCAGCCCAGACTGAAGTTTTGGGAGGTATATCTATATATCAGTGTATCTATGCATCTGTATATCTATGTATCTCTGCATTTATACATCACAGGACCACAGGGTGTTAGAGGTTGAAAGGGACCTCTGGAGATCTTTGAGTCCTACACCCTTGCCATAGCAGGACCATAGAATCTAGCTCAGGTCACAAAGAAAGGCATCTAGACAGGGCTTGAAAATCTCAAGAGAAGGAAACTCCAAAACCTCTCTGAGCAGCCTGTTCCAGTGCTCCCTGACCCTCACAGTACAGAAAGTTTTCCACATGTTCAGTTGGAACTTCCTGTGCTGTAGTTTACATCCATTGTCCCTTGTCCTGTCACAGGGCACAACTGAGAAGAGTTTGTCCCCTCCCTCTTGGCCCTCAGCTCTCAGATATTTATAAATATTGATTAAATCCACTTCACTGCACCAAACAGCCCCAGGTCCCTCAGCCTCTCCTCACAGGGCAGTGCTCCATCCCCTTCATCATCTTTGTAGCCCTCCATTAGACTCTCCCTAGTCAATCCCTGTCCCTCCTGAACTGGGTAGCCCAGAACTGAACACAATATTCCAGGTGAGGTCTCACGAGGGCAGAGCAGAGGTGGAGGAGAACATTCCTAAATCTGCTGGCCACAATCTTCTTAATGCCCCTTGGGAATCCCATTGACCTTTTTGGCCACAAGGGCACGTTGCTGTCCTGTGGATAGCTTGTTAATGCATATATATTTTTATACATTTATACATCTGTACATCTCTGTATCTATACATTTATATATCTTTGTATCTCTATTTCTATACATTTACGCCTATGCACCTATACATTTATATATCTATATATAGATTATCTATATCTGTCTTTATCTGTATATTCATATATAGAGCAGAAGCCCTATGAGGAGCGGCTGAGGGAGCTGGAGGTGTTCAGCCTGGAGAAGAGGAGGCTCAGGGCAGACCTTATTGCTCTCTACAGCTACCTGAAGGGAGGCTGTAGCCAGGTGGGAGGTGGTATCTTCTCCTAGACACCCAGTGACAGAACAAGAGGACACAGCCCCAAAGTGCACCAGGGAAGGTTTACAGTGGATGTTAGGAAGAAATTCTTCACAGAAAGAGTGATTGGCATTGGAATGGGCTGCCTGGGGAGGTGGTGGAGTCACCATCTCTGGAGGTGTTTAAAAGGAGACTGGATGAGGCACTTAGTGCCATGGTTTATTTGTTTAGAAGGTGTTAGGTGATCGGTTGGACTCAATGATCTTGAAGGTCTTTTCCAGCCTGGTTAATTCTGTGATATCTATATATCTATGCAATCTATGTCTATGTGTCTATCTATGTCTATATGTCTGTGTATAGCACCCCACTCCAAGGCGAGATAGCTGACTCAGCAGGTCAGTCCATACCCATATACCTTTTCTGAAAGCCAGGTTTCAAAGCTGGGAGCAGTGAATCTTGCCTCTTGCATACTGCCAACAAGCTGAGAGTGGTGAGCTGAGCTGTGAGCTCCCTCCTCCTTCTGCAAGGCTCACATGACTGTCACCAGCTTCCATCATAAGCCTACAGATAGAAAAGAAACCTCCACCACAGCAGATGTGCAAGGTAGTATCCAGCTCATCATGCCTGGAGAATAGTTTCATTTTGAACTTTTCTTTCAGCTGAAGCAACTGCTGGGTCAGGAGGTTATTTACTACCTTCTGAGTAAGACATCACTTTACAGCATGGGGTCTGCACACCATTATAATGAGGTGCTTCTCTCTGCCTGACAGTTTGATTCTTTACTTAACAGAAATGTCTTTGTAGTGGAAACCAAGTATGTTTCAGGCTTACTCACTGATTCTTTTCTTTTATAGCCTTCTCTTTTTGTTCACTATGTGCCACTGAGGTGCTCCTCAATTTCAAGATTGCATTTGAGGGAAGAGGGAAATTGCTTTGCTTTTGCCTATTAGTGATTAGTGTGTTTATAGTGTTGTGCTCTCCCTTTTAGCTTGGTGAATTACTGTAGCATTCTGTGATAACATTGGTTCGTGGGATGGTGGAGAATGTTCCCTTATGCCAGGTGCATAATGACAGTAAACACCAGTTATTCCTGGGAAATAATTCAGTGACTGAGCTCCCATACAGAAATAGGGGAACACTATACAATTAGCCCCTGAATGTCTTTAGCAGGCATATGTTCAACATTCACAAAGATGCTGAGGCTGCACTCAAGGAATTCTTTATTAGGAACAAGAAAGAACAGCTTTAAACCTGAGAAGTTGCAGTAACAGAACAAATATAGCATTAAGCAGAAAAATGCCTATGAGCTCTACCAGCAACTTTGGTAGTAGTCTCTAGCTTCTTTCCAAACCTCTACCAAAAATGTTCTTGAGTCAGTAATCTGAGCGTATCTTCTTGCTATAACCCCTCTGCACTTTGAGTCCAACACTTTTTTACAGTTCCAAAAAGCTCTTCTGCAAAAATTCATTCCCAGCATGGGAATGCTTACAGTTCACTATCACTAAGTCACTAGTTACAGTGGGAAGTGCTATAGCAGCATCCAACTAAGCCTTGACATTGTCCTTTGTGCCAGTTTTTACAGCACAAAGCCTCCTGGAAGGAGCCAGAAGCAAATGCAGCCCTGCAACTGAATTCCTAGCTCTTGAGAAAGGATTATTAATTATAATTCTGTCCCTTTTCCAGTGTCTTTATGATCTCATTACTGCTTCACAATCACAATTTATTTATGAGTGGATTTTGTACCGTATCACATGTACACTAAATGGACTGCATGTTAGATGCTTGATGTTAGGACAGCACTTTTCATCTGCAGTTGTAGAGAGTTTCCCTTCCAGCCTTGGAATATCTCATCACAGGGCTTAAATGAGTGCTCCAGCCTGTGTTTACTGCAAAGCAGAGGGTATTTTTCTCATGGTACATAAATCACTGAAGGGTTTGTATTGAATTATTCTGTTGGATACAGTCCTGTGACTGGAGTGAGATGATTTACTTACAGTTCTGCATTTCATAGACTTTGTCAGGCCTGTAGGAAGTGGTTCTCGCTCTGTTTTGGCAAGAATTTGGCCTTATTTATTATTGCTTGTGTGAGACGGAATGTTAAGCCAGTAGGCTTGTATTGTAGTGATGAGGAAAGCCAGATCCCTGCTTTCCTGATAAACACAATTCTCATGCTTCAGGCTGCTGTCTGAGCACTAAGATCCTCATTACCAGCCAGATTCCTCACTGCAGTGAGATTCCCAAAAGCTGTATCCAACAAAAGATGTGCACATCTACATCAGGACTTACGCAAAACCAAGGCTCTGAAGACTGAAACTGGTTCCTCCCTCTTTGGATTACGCAGTTTTGTAAGCTGCTAAAGGTGCATTTAATCTGTGTGCCGAACTCTCTCAGGCTAAGCTCTGTAGTGCCTGTATGATGCCTAAACTTCACAGACAGGAACTCACATTACTTAATAGACATGAGTGCTAGGTCCTCATTCAGTGGGTGTGAATGGAAGAGATATTGGTATATTTTAATAGGAAATGAAAGTTTGGTCTTTTAAACTGAGGAAGCAAAAGCCAGAGGTGGGAGGCTACATTTGGAAACAAAAGATGAAGCCCTGCAGGTTTTTCCACAGATACATACAAACATTTGAAGACATAGAATGTGTCAACAGTAACTCTGCAGATGACACCAAATTAGGTGGCACTGTTGATCTGTATGAGGGTAGGGAGGTACTACAGAAGGACTTGGATAGATTGAATGGATAGGCCAATGTTAATGAGATGAGCTTCAACACGGCCAAATGCCAGGCCCTGCACTTGGGCCACAACAATCCCAAGCAACACTACAGGCTTGGGGTAGCGTGGCTGGAGAGCTGTCCACAGAAAGGGACCTGGGGATTTTAACTGGCAAACAACTCAATATGAGCAAGCAGTGTGCCCAGGTAGCACAGAAAGCCAATGGCATCCTGGCTTGGATTAGAAATGCTGTGTCCAGCAGGAGCAGGGAGGTGATTGTTCCCTTGGACTCTGCTCTGGTGAGGCCACATCTCAAGTGTTGTGTTCAGTTTTGTGCACCTCAATACAAGAGGGATGTGGAGGTGCTGGAGTGAGTGCAGAGGAAGACAACAAAGCTGGGGAAGAGCCTGGAGAATAAATCTGATGAGAAGCAACTGAGGGAGCTGGGGATGGTTAGTTTCAAAAAGAGAAGGCTGTGGGGAGACCTCATCGCTGCCTACAGCTACCTGAAAGGACCTTGTGGAGAGGCTCTTGCTGTCTTTTCTCACAGGTAATTAGTGATAGAACAAGTGGGAACGGCCTTAAGCTGTGACTGGGGATGTTTAGACTGGACATTAGGAAAAAAAAATTCCCAGCAAGTGTTCAGGCACTGGAAATGGCTGCCCAGGGAGGTGGTTGAGTCACCAACTCTGGATGTGTTTAAAGGTTATTTGAATGTGGTGCTTGGGGATATGATTTATGGTGAACCTTGTAGAGTAGGGTTCTTGGTTAGACTTGGCAATTCTTAGGGGCTCTTCCAACCTGAATGGTTCTGTGATTTTGTGATCTAGAGGTGCAAGTGACTGGGAACTGCAGAGAGCAGAAAATGGTTCCTGCATTTGCATGGTTGTGATTCTGTTTCTCTGTCTTATAAAGCTGCTCCTAACATATCAACCTCTGCAGAAAGTTCTGGTTCTGCTGACTTGTGTGGAAGGAGGTCCTTTTCTGGCTGCTTTCATGCTGATTGAGAGTTAAGATGAAGCTTTGTCATCCTGTTTAAAGATGTACCCTGATATTATGAACCATCAGTGTGCCCAAGTGGCCAAGAAAGCCAATGGCATCCTGGCCTGTATCAGATATAGTGTGGCCAGCAGAACCAGGGAGGTCATTCTGCCCCTGTACTCAGCACTGATAAGGCCACATCTTGAGTACTGTGTCCAGTTCTGGGGCCCTCAATTTAAGAAAGATGTTGAGGTACTTGTGTGTGTCCAGAGAAGGGCACCAAGGCTGGTGAGGGGGCTGGAGCACAGCCCTGTGCAGAGAGGCTGAGGGAGCTGGGGGTGTTCAGCCTGGAGAAGAGGAGGCTCAGGGCAGACCTTGTTGCTCTCTACAACTACCTGAAGTGAGGCTGTAGCCAGGTGGGGGTTTGTCTCTCCTCCCAGGCAGACAGTGACAGAACAAGAGGACACAGCCTCAAGCTGTTACCAGGGCAGGTTTAGGCTGGATATTAGGAATAAGTTCTTCACAGAAAGAGTGATTAGCATTGGAATGGGCTGCTTGGGGAGGTGGTGGAGTCACCATCTCTGGAGGTGTTTAAAATGAGTCTGGATGAGGCACTTAGTTCCATGGTTTAGTTAATTAGAAAGGTTAGACGTGATGATCTTAGGGGTCTTTTTCAACCTGGTTAATTCTGTGATTAAGATGCTTTGTAAAAGGATCATGTCTTTTTCTGGACATAAATGACAACAGGGCAGACCATAGCTTCATCTGATTCAGTAACAGACTGGCCAGGATCGTGGTGAAATCACCATCCCTGGGGGTATTCAAATGGTGTGTAGACCTGGTGCTTCAGGGCGGGGTTTAGTGCTGACCTTTCTGTACTGGATCAAGGATTGGACAGGATGATTTTGGAGGTCTCTTCAAGCCAGCCATATTGTGTGATTCTGTGATTCTGTATCTCTAATAGTGACCAAAACTAAAACAACTAGGGAGGAGATCAAGAACTAGGCACCATGCTAAGGGACATGGTTTAATGTCAGACTTGGTAGAGTTAGATACTAGATGGATTTGACAATCTTAAAGGTCTTTTACAATCAGAATGAGTCTATGTTTCTGTAGAGCAGTTGTGCCTGGAAAACACATGCATAAAGAAGGATTTCAACATGGGAATCTCTGTTAAGTTAGTACAGAGAGGAGAACAATGAATAATTTTAATGCACCATTGAGCAGATGGTTACTGCTATTGTATGTTCCTGTCTTGGTGCTATAGTTGCAGTTTAAGTGGTTGAAGATTAGAGGATCAGAGAATGGTTGAGGCTGGCAGGGACCTCTGCTCAGACAGGGCCATCTAGAGCCAGTTTCTCAGGAGTGTGACTAGATCTTTTAAAAGTGTTCATAATGAGGGTGATTCCACAACCTCCCTGGGCAACCTATTCCAGTGCTCAGTCACCCTCACAGTTAAAAAAGTGTTTGCTAGTGTTCAGAAGGAATCTCCTGTGTTTCAGTTTATGTTCATTGTCTCTTGTCCTGTCAGAAGGCCTCAGTGGAAGGAGCTTGGCTTCTTCCTCTTCAAACCCTCCCTTCAGGTATTTGCATACACTAGTAAGGTCCCCTCTGAATCTTTTCTTCTTGAGGCAAAACATTCTCAGCTCTCTCAGCTTTTCCTCGTGTGTGAAATTCTCCCATCCCTTAATGTTTTGTGGCCTTCATAGGACTGCTATGTCCATGCCTCTATTGCACTGAAGAGCCCAGCACAAGACACACTGTGACCTCACCAGTGCTGAGCAGAGGGAAAGGATCACCTCCCTTGGAAGCAGCCAAGGGTGCCATTCACCACCTCTGTGGGAAGGACATGCTGCTGACTCATGTGCAACCTGCCACGCACCAGGACACTCAGGTTCTTTTCTGCCGAGCTGTTTTGCAGCTGGGTGGCCCCAGCAAATACTTGTGCATGGGGTCATTCTTCTCCAGCTGCAGGACTTCACACCTCTCTCTCTTGAACATTACCACATTTCTGTTAGCTCATTTCTCCAGACTGTTGAGGTCCCTCTGAATGGCAGCAGGACCCTCCAGCAGATCAGCCACTCTGCTCAGTTTTGTCTTTGCTGAGAGCACACTCTGTTCCAGCATCCAGATCATTAACAAAAATTTTAAAGAGGGCTGGACCCAATATTGAGCCCTAGGGTACACTGCTAGGTCCTTTCCAACCCAACCTATCCTATGAGTCTATAAATCTTACTGTCTCAAAATAACAAGAGGCAAGATCTACTATCTCAAAGTATGCAGTAATACTATGACTAAAAAAACCCAAAAATGAACAATAATAATGCTTGATATTTGTGTCCTGTTGGACATTAGAACCATGAGCATGTCTAGGGAGGTTCTTCTCCCCCTCTACTCTGCCCTGATGAGCCCAAACCTGGAATACTGTGTCTAGTTCAGGAGAGACAGGGACCTGTTGGAGAGAGTCCAACAGAGAGCCATCAGGATGATTAGGGGACTTGAGTGTCTCCCCTATGAAGAGAGACTGAGAGCCCTGGGGCTGTTTAGCCTGCAGAAGACTAAACAGAGAGGGGATCTTATCAATGAGTACAAATACATGAAGGGTGGGTGTCAAGTGGATGGGGCTGATCTCTTTGGTGGTCAGCAGCAATAAGACAAGGAGCAATGGATACAAACTGGAACATAGAAGGTTTCATCTCAAGATGAGGAGAAACTGCTTTACAGGGAGGGTGATAGAGCACTGGAACAAGCTGCCCAGAGAGGTTGTGGAGTCTCCTTCTCTGGAGACTTTCAAAACCCACCTGGATGCATCTCTGTGCAGACCATTCTGAGTGATTCTGTTTTGGCAGGGGAGTTTGACTTGATCTCTGTCGGTCACTTCCAACCTGTAATATTCTGTAGTTCTGTGATTCTTCCTTTTTAGCCGCTAGATGGTGTTTATCAGACAGCAGTAGTACTTCAAGTGACAACACTTCACAAGTACTTGGTAAAGCAAACATGAAATGCACACAGACTCTGCAGTAAGGCTTAGCTATATTAATTTGAAAAGTAAAAAAGTATTCCTGAAATATTAATAAGTATAAATTAAAGGAATTTATGAAAAGAAGCCAGTAGTTGAGCTTCAGACTGTTCTAATTATGGAAATAATGCAAATTATCTTGTGAAAACTGAAGGTTAGAAGGGGATAAAATATTAGTGACCTCACAGCTGTTCCAGGTAAAAGCTTGTGCAAATGTTTCATTTGCTAGTAAAGAAAACTCCCAAAAGGCAAGTTATAATAGGTGTTAACACAGGAAGACAAAAATTCTGCCAGCCTAACAGGAAGGTTAATTCATGGTATCATATCAAATGGCTTACTCCTTATATGTAGGATATTATAGAGTCTCTCATGAGAGAAAACATTACATGCATAGCTGAATGAATGATTTGTTTCTTGCACAGAGCATCACTTGGTGTGCTGAGGTGTTTATGAAGTGAATCTGCGCTCCCTTTCTCATAGGTAACCACTGTTGAATATAGAATCACAGAATGGCTTAAGTTGGAAGAGACCACCAAAGGTCATTTGGACCAACCCACCTGTAGTCAGCAGGGACATCCTCCATTAGAACAGATTGCTCAGAGCATTCTCAAGCCTCACTCCAGAGATGGGGTCTCAATTACATCCACAGGCAACCTGTTGCAGTGTTCTAGCACCTTCATGATAAAGAACTTGAACCTCACTTCCAATATAAATCTACTCTCCTCTCATTTCAAACCATTACCCTCATCCTGTCCCTGCAGGCCTTTGCAAACAGTCCCTCTGCAGCCTTCTTGCAGCCCCCTTCAGCTACTGGCAGGCTGCTCTTAGGTCTGCCTGGAGCCTTCTCTTCTCCAGGCTGAACAACTCCAGCTCATCAGTCTGTCTTCATAGCAGAGCTGCTCCAATCCCCTCATCACTTTCATGGCCCTCCTCTGGACCTGCTCCATCAGGTCCATATCCTTCCTGTGTTGAGGGTTTCAGAGCTGGATGCAGTACTCCAGGTGACATCTCAGCAGAGCAGAGTAGAGCCCCCTCCCGCTCTGGTCATGCTGCTTTTGATGCAGTCCAGGCTGCCATTGGCCTTCTAGGCTACCTGCTGTGTGTTTGTAGTGTGTCAGTGTAGTGATTCGGCAGTTTCTTGCCCCCCACACTTTGATATAACCCAGGCTAGAACTCAGTCAGCTGGAAGTTAAGGAAATGAAGCTTTATATTTACAGCTTTGCACAATATATAAGCAGATATTTACAATATATAACAGATATTTACAGATATATACAGTAAAAAGGTAATACAAAAACACCACATGATTCTTAGAGATCAAAATCCCTCAGAGGGGTAACCAACCACCCCTACCACCTTCCCCCACTTCCCAATCTTAACTCACCATCTGTCTTACATGCCAGATAAGCAAAAGTAGACTGGCCAGGGGATTAGCAGCAGAAAGTAGTTAGATCCAGTTGAGAATGAAGGGAGATGCAGCAGCAACCACGGCGCAAAGCAGTCTGTCTTGTCTTTGTTTTGATTCTAACTTTATGCCATTTCAATAAACAGATGAGTAAAGTAGAATCAAATTTTGTTTCTCTTCCTCAGCCTATAGTCTAATTTCTCATTCAAATCCTCCAATTAGTTCAAACCAGCAGTCAGGTTTGGAGGGTGCTGAAATTTTTGAATGCTGAATTGTGCTAGAGGAAAACGTAAAGAAAGCTAAAGAGAGAGCGTGAGCTCTTAGGAGGACCAACACTGCATTTCTACTCTTGCAGAAAATTTCTCTTCTGTAAGGTCTGCTGTGGCTACTGCAGCCTCAAGAGGTATGTCGAACTTTTGCAGGTAAAGAAAATGCCAGGCAAATCCAGACATCAGAAGAATAGTGTAATTAGAAATTTAATACTTTAAAACAATACATAAAAGAATACATGTAACTTTAATACATAAAAGAATACATGGAAACTTATTACATAAAACAATACATAGAAACTGAACACATATCCATAGAACAATACATAGAAACCTGATACAGTAAGCACTGCTATAACTGCACCTCAAGTGCTCTCTGTTAGTACATTATTATGTGTATGTTTCTGCAAATTGCATTCTCCTTGTGTCTAACTCTCCAATAAAAGGTCTCTTTAACCATGAGGGTCTGGATCCTTTGCAAAAGCCACACACAAAAAAATTCTCTGTAGATGCACTGAGCCTTCAGCCAACAACACAGGGGAGAATGCAGCTACAGTGTTTTTGTGGGGGTATTAGATTGGATATTAGGAAAACTTTCTTTACTGCAAGAGTTGTCAGGCACTGGAACAGGCTGTGCAGGGAGGTTGTAGAGCACCATCCCTGGAGGTGTTTGGACAATGCCTAGACATGGCACTTGGGGACAGAGCTTAATCACCATGATGGTGTTTGGCTGATGGTTGGACTAGTGATCTTAGAGGTCTTTTCCAAGCAAAGGAATTCTGTGATTTTATGATTTTGTGACTAACCAGCATCATGTTGCTTGCATATCCAGTTTGTGGATAGTCAGACTTAATTTCTGTCCCAGTCACATTACATGAGTACTTATTATGCTGCTATTGTTCTTCGCATTACTGTAAGTAAACAAAGGCATTTGTTCAGTTTAAATTCCAAATACACTGCCACAAATTATGCCTTTGCAGTTGTAGTCTGACAGTTTCTTGGAATAGAAGTAATGAGGTTTGTGAATCTATGAAGCTCAGTGAGTGACTCGGCCTTGGGGTAAGGTTTGACTTTTTGCTCTTTTAAATTGTAGATAACACACAAATTCTGTGGTTTTTATTCTGCATATTTTTCCCAGATTTTGGACACCACTAGAATTCAAGAACTTGAATATTCCCTTTCCCCACCACACATTATCAGCTTCTCCAGTGAGAGAAGTTACAGTGACCAATTACTGGTTTGATTAGTAATTATTTCTATAGAGCCCGGAGACTTGGGGAAAACACTTTTACATCTAAGTGGGTTTCAAAATCTGTGATCTCTACAGAGTCATAATACTTTAACAGTGGAATGCTTTTTGTCCTGTAATGAATCATAAGTAATATTCCACAATGCTTTGGGAAAAAATTGAGTATATCTGTGCCTGGTACAACCTGTAATTTAGGCAGGTTTGGCTCCAGACTTCAGGTGCCATTGGAGAACAGAGGAAATATTTGTTAACCAAGGTTTTTAAACAATAAATTTAACCAAAAGACCCTGATTAAATGCCCCTGGTGGGATCTTACTTCATTATCTTTTCAGGCAAAAAGGGTCTGATTCATAGTTTCTCTGTTATTTTTTGGTGAATGTTGATGACTGTATTAATTGCTAGAGAAAATGCACAGGGTATGAAGAAGCCTCTTACAGAAACAAAAATATGGGCTCAAGTCTGTTGTGAAATTAATAATCTGTTCTGGATTATGAATATTGATTTATGCGCGAATATTAATTTTTATTAATTTTTTAATTGGGAAAATTCCCTGAGATTCTTTGGATTTTTGTTTGACAGGAAGCAGTTGCATAAAAGGTATTTATAAACACAGAATTAAACAGTTTAAATGATCAGATAGGAATACAAAAAATGGAAAAAAATTCTAACTATGCTTACGGAGTCTTAGCATTAACTCTAGCATATGTACACAAGATGCACTGGGACAAAAATACAAAGTATTCCAGGCACAGGGAAGGAGAGAAGAACTGGCTTGCTGCTAAGCTGCCGGTGCAAAAGCTACAAACACATGGCTGCCATGCTGTTTCTGGTAGAAAGTTGCAGGAAAAGAGTGTGGCTTCTAAATCACCCTCCATTAAATACATTATTTTGAAAATTAAATTGGCCAATAGGCTCTAGCATCATTGTTTTGGCCAATGAATTCAAAGCTTCGTGCTTTATGTGACCATGCAGGTATGTTTAGGAACAGCACAAGACACCTGACTTCGTGGTGCTAGTCCTCAGGGCTTTGCTTGGGCCAAACCCTTCATTGTTTGCTCAATCCATCAAACTCCTGGACCTGACATGGATCCTGCAGGGGTTAAACCCACTTGGCAGGATTAATGCCCTACCAGGACAAAGTCGTGTCTAGGTCTTACTGATCTGGTACAAAGTGTTCCAAAATGAGTGAGAGACATTTGCAGACATTGACACAAACAGAATCAAAGAATGTCACTGAATAACAGAATGTATTTGGTGGGATGAGACCTCCAAAACCAGTCTAACCTTTGACCCAGCACTGAAAAGTCAACACTAAACTGTGTCCCTAAGTCCTAGGTCCACACACTGATTAAATATCCCCAGGGATGCTGACTCCAGCACTGCCCTGGGCACATCATTCCAGTGTTTGAGAACCCTTTCAGTGAAGAAATATTTCTTAATATCCAGCCTGAACCTCCCTTGACACAGCTTGGAACCTGGAACTTTTGTCTGGTCCTGTTCCTTGACACCAAGGAGAAGAGGCTGCCCTCTCCTTGCTCCTTTCATGGAGTTGTAGAGAGCAATGAGGTCTCCCCTCAGCACAGCCTTCTCCAGACGGAATGCCCTCAGCTTCCTCAGATGCTACTCACATCCCAGGTGCTCCAGGCCCTTCTCCAGCCTCGTTGCCCTTCTCTGGACATGATCCAGCCCATCAATGTCCTTCCTGTAGTGAGAGGCCCAGAACTGAACACAGTACTTGAGGTGTGGTCTCAGCAATGCTGAGCACAGGGAAATGATCACCTCCTGTCCCTGCTGGCCACAGTGTTTTGAATGCAAGCCAGGATGCCATTGGCTTTCTTGGCCACCTGGGCACAGCTGACCCATGTTCAGTGGACTTTCCACCAATACTCCGAGGCATTAGTACCAGCTTTCAGCATGTAGGGGTGAATTTAGGGTTCTTGCATGCTCTTATCAACTATTTTCACAAATACCTTTATAATCAGTCTTGTTGCTTATCTCCAGTTAAGGAAAAACCATCTGCTCTTACCTTTGAGAGAGGCTTCTTTCTTTGTTCTCTGTGTGCATGACTGGTTGGTCTTTCTAGTGGAATTTTTCTTTCCTGCCTTGCATTGTAATTTAGATGAGGTTCTATAACTGGTTTATTTTCTCCTCTTAAAATTTTAATAACAAAAGTTTTTTTTCAGTCTCTTGGCAAGTTATTCCAAGAGGGATTGTCTTCTGCCAGGAGCCTTTCTTGGCTTCCACGTTGCTCCATTTGGTGCACTTTCTGCATATCTGGATTTAGCACTGATGTGTTTTTTTCTCAAGACTGTTTGAACAGAATATGTGAGTATGTGCTGTCAGACACAAGCATGGTAGAAATCTCTAGGATCTCTGGATGCACAGCAGCCTCAGTGCTGCTGCTGAGAACTAATTCTACCCAGGTGTCACAGATGGTTGTGATAAATTCTTGAATCCAGCCCTGAGAAAATTTTCAAGTGGAGGAAAAAAGACAAATCCAGAAAAGTTTGGAGTGAAATGGTGGAGTATACCAAGATGTTATGTCCAGTTCCTGTGGTTGTGGTTGAGGGGTTTCTTTATACATCATGAGTCTTGTATACAGTTTTGAGATGGAAACTTCAATTACTGGGAGCTACGATTTCAGAAACAAGTTAAAATCTGTGTTCCAAACTTAATAGGGGCTGGAAATTAGTTCTACACTTGTAACGGTAGTCATTGGTTTAAACTAGAGAGAGTTTAGATTGGACATTAGGAAGAAGGCATTTACTGTGAGGGTGGTGGAACACTGGAAAAGGTTGCCCAGGGAGGTGGTGGAGGCTCCATTTCTACCTATCAAGATAAGGCTTAATGGGTCTCTGAGCAACCTGGTCTAGTTAAAGATGTCCCTGCTTACTGGAGGGGGTTGTACTGGAAGACCTTTGGAGGTCTCTTCCAACCCAGTGCATTCTGTGATTCTATGATTGTTCTACCTCCAGTTTAAACATAGATTTTCTTCTGGTGCCAAGGCTCTCTGAAGGAATTAATTTTGTTCCTCTGCACCAGGCTGAGGAACAAAACATTTTTTTTCCACTGGTCTGTTACAGCTGCTCATAGCCTTACATACTCTTCAGTCTGGAGAAGACTCTGACACCATATTATGACCTTCCAGGATCTGAAGGGGGCCTACAAGAAAACTGAGTTGGGACTTTTTAGGGTATCAGGTAGAGACAGGACTAGGAGGAATTAATCCAGGCTAGAAGACGGGAGATTTAGATTGGATGTTAGGAAGCTGTTCTTCACCGTAAGGGTGTTGAGACACTGGAATATGTTGCCCAAAGAATCATAGAATGGTTTACGTTGGAAGGGACCTCGAAGATCATCCAGTTCCAATCCCTCCCCATAGGCATAGATGTCTCCCACTAGAATACGTTGCCCAAAGCCTCATCCAACCTGGGCTTGAATATCTCCAGGGAGGGAGCAGCCACAACGCTCCCTAAGCAACCTGTGCCAGTGTTTCACCACCCTCGCTGTAAAGAACTTCTTCCTAACATCTAGTCTAAATCTCCCTTCTGCCAGTTTAAGCCCATTACTCCTCGTATTGTCATTACAAGACCTTGTAAGTAGTCCCTTCCCTGTCTTCCTGTAGGCCCTCTTCAGAAACTGGAAGGCCACTACAAAGTGGTGGAAACCTCATCCCTGGATGTTTTATAGACCAGGCTGGATGTGGCTCTGGGCAACCTGATCTAGTGGAAAGTGTCCCTGCCCATGGTAGAGGGGTTGGAACTGGATGATCCTTTAAGTGCCTTCCAGTCCTGATAATTCTCTGATTCTGTGATTTTTAAACTGGCTTGCTGTGAGTCAGAAGGGTAATGGCTACCTGGCCTAGAAGCTGGGGAGCAAAGAAAGGTTTTTTAACTAGCTCTGGTAGCAGAGATATTCTGTCATGAAGCTACATTTTGAGTGGACTGCCTGCCCTTTCTCCCAGCAGTAGAATTGCTAGAATTTTGCCTACAATCCACGTGAATATGTTTGTTTTGAATGCATAAGTAATGTGTGTAACTTGATTGACCATTTGCACAGGGGAAATCCTACTTAATAAGTAGCATAAAAATGCATAGAAATTATTCCACCACCATGGGGTGGCGCAATGAATTGTGGCAAACATGAAATAAAGGCTGGCCTAAAGTAGGGTATGGACATTTAAAAAAACCAAAACAACAACAAAATAAAAGTTTTGAAGGAATTTCCCTGTTAAGCGACTCAGTGTCCACTTCATCTATCCCTCAGTTTTATAACTTTGTTCCTGAATAGCTCCAGAGTTTTTTCCAGTGTGTGTCACACACCACATGTTGTATTCACATTCCAGGTATCCCACACTTGTTTTCATAAACTTTTTTTTTTTTTTTTTTTTTAAGAGAAAGGTTTCTTTCCCCCCTTCTCTCTCTTTCTCCCCCCTTCCCCAGATCTTAGTCTATTTTTAAGTTGCACAACTTGGCATGGAAGTAATGTGACCAATGTGCCAATGTGCAAGCATAGAGTTTAATTGTCAGTTATTCTTTTTGATGTTGGTTTGGCAGCTAGACAGACAGAAGTGCATTGCAGATGTCTGCTTCAACCGTTCTACAGATGAAGCAGAAAGATTTGAGTAAATATTTTCGCTATGCCCTTCCCAATACCTCCTATCCTAGGTCTGCTATGAGAGACAATATGCCTTCTCTAGGCGGCCTTCTCTAGGCGGTGGGTGGAGAAGAGAAGGAACGTTTCTTATCATTTGCTTGAACTGCAGCTTTTGTTCAGCTTGTGAAGGAGTTATAATTGATTTGGCCAAATCTTTCCTTAAACACATGACTCTTACTCAAGAGAAGTCAAGTACTTGGTAGGTGGCCACTTTATCAGCATTCAAAAAAATCTTTCCAAATAGAAAGGCACAAAATTTCAGCACAGAGAACTAAATGCTTGGCTACTGCTTCTAATGGGGAGCAGCATACATTCATTATCAAAGCCATTTGCCTCTTGCTTTGGCTGACAACTTCCCTCTTCGTTCCATATGTGTACAGGAAGGGACATTTCTCCACACTGTAAGACAGCTAATGTAGAAAAAGGAGCTCACTGAATGGCAGAGTGCATTGTGCTTTGGAAAGGATTAGTCCTTAGCTTTGTCTGGATACGTGTGTGCCGGATGCTAGTCAGCTGCAGTGTACAGATCTGGAGCCCCCACAGAAGAAGGACCTGGAACTGTTGGAGCGAGCCCAGAGGAGGCCATAAAGGCTATCAGAGGGCTGGAACAGCTCTGCTTTGAGGACAGGCTATGAGAGTTGGGGCTCTTCAGCCTGGAGAAGAGAAGGCTTTGAGGAGACCTTGTAGTGGCCTTCCAGTTTCTGAAGAGGGCCTACAGGAAGACGGGGAAGGGACTCTTTACAAGGTCTTGTAATGACAATATGAGGAGTAATCTAAACCATTCTATGATTCTATACTGAGGCAGAGCAAAACTCTCATCTCAATTCCCCTCATGCTAGCATAAATCATCAGAAATTCCTTGACTATAGTGGAGTAGGACTGGTTTTATCTTAATGTAAATGAGAGAAGGTACGAAGTTCTTCCAACAATTCTTTTCATCAATGCACATCTTACTCTATCCTTAAAGAATAATTTCCCCCTCCCTTCATTCATTACAATCATAATATTCCCCCTCCCCTTTTAATTCACTAAAATGATTCTCATTTTTTTTCCTTTTAGTTTAAAAATACAGAAAGGCTATTATGTCCACGTTTGAAACAAAAATATCATCCTGCTTTGAAAGCATTGCAATTTACAAACAAGCAACTACTAACTTGGAATGGAATGATTTCAAACCTTATACAACTATGCCAGTCCTTTCTTTTTAGAGGGGTGCTAGAATGAAAACCACCTTATGATATTCTTAAGTTTTGAGCCCAGAATTGCTGCGGGTGCGGCGGGTGTTGACAGAAGTGGTCACAGGTGTTTGCAAAGGCTAGACTCCAGAGCAACAGGAAAAGGATGTATCAGAAAAAAATGAAGAAGCTTTTCTGTGTCCTTTGTTGTTTTGGGTTTTCTTTCTAGGTTGATAAACTCAGACTTAGTTTTGTCATCTTGCTTCCAATCACTGTAATTACTTCTCCTTAGACTATTTCACTTTGTGGCATGTTGATGGACTGAACTTGCACACAGCAGTCTTAATTACTTCCCCCCCCCCCCCCCTCGTTTTTTTTTT
>VWZI01010870.1:64856-81270 GCA_013396835.1 Psilopogon haemacephalus
TTTTTTTTCAAACAGTTAAACCACAGGACATTGTGCACTTTTCTTGTTGGCAACTGCTTTTTTCTATACTGCCAGGACATTGTTGAGCTCTTCTCACTTTCTCTTGGCATGGATGCAAATAGCAGCCCTTTGTTTTATAGGTTGCAGATCACATTTTTCACTGGAAGGATAAAAACTCAAGAGGAAGCCTCATGAGCCTAAAGCTTCAACTTGTTTGAACCTGGTCAGCTGCTTTTTAAAAATGCTTCTAACATTTTAAGAGTTTTTATGATAGTTTATGGCCCTTTGTCCAGGCAATAGATGACTTAGATCAGCTCAGATCATGGACTATTTTTTATGTCCACTTTGACTTCTTTGAAGCATTCTAATAGCTATGCTTTCTGCCCAACTCTACAAGTGAGGAAGAAGAAAATCAGAATAACCCCCCTCTCCTCCTTGTTCCATATTAATAGGGATGTGTTCAGTGACATTTGCCTTACAGTCAAATGCAAGATATGTCACCTCCCTATCAGGATGAAACTTGAGAGCATCCTGTGACAGGACAAGGGGCAATGGATGTGAACTACAGCACAGGAAGTTCCACCTCAACATGAGGAAGAACTTCTTTACTATAAGGGTCATGGAGTACTGGAACAGGCTGTCCAGAGAGGTTGTGGAGTCTCCTTGTCTGGAGACTTTAAACCCTGTCTGGATGTGCTCATGTATGACCTGCACTAGATAATGGTCTTGCTGTAGCAGGGGGGTTGGACTCAATGATCTCCAGAGGTCCCTTCCAACCCCTAACATCTTGGGATTCTGGGATCCTGGTCAGCTAATACCTGCTGTACATTTGTTACTGCAAATATTGTCCCCATTCTGACTTGGGCAAGTTGGCTTTTTGAAACAAAAAACAATTATACAGCTGATTGAGTTATTGCCATTCAGGCCACCACGTGACTCCTGTTGGTTGATATTGTACTTAGTGTGTTGCTTCATGGAGAAAGACCTTGGAATGCTGGTGACAACAAGTTCTGCATGGGCCAACAGTGTGCCCATGTGGACAAGAGGGCAAATGATATCCTGGGGTGCAGCAAGAAAAGCATGGCCAGCAGCTCTAGAGAGGTTCTTTGCCTGCTCTGCTCTGCCCTGCTGAGACCACACCTGGAATATTGTGTCCAGTTTTGGGATCCCCAGTTCAATAGAGACAGGGACCTGCTGGAGACAGTCCAGTGGAGAGCCACAAGGATGATTTGGGGCACTCGAGCATCTTCCCTATGGAGAGAGGGAGAGCTGGGGCTGTTTAGTCTGGAGAAGAGAAGACTGAAAGGGGACATGATCAATATGTACAAATATGTGAGGGATGGGTGTCAGGTGGATGGGGCCAATCTCTTTTCAGTAGTCAGCATCAATAAGACAAGGAACAATGGATACAAAGTGGAGCATAGAAGGTTTCACCTCAAAATGAGGAGAAACTTCTCTACAGTGAGGGTGACAGAGCCCTAAAACAGGCTGACCAGAGAGGTTGTGGAGTCTCTTTCTCTGGAGACTTTCAAAACCCACCTGAATGCATTCCTGTACAGAGTACCCTAGGGGATCCTGCTTTTGGCAGGGGGATTGGACTGGATGATCTCTGGAGGTACCTTCTGACCTCTAACATATTCTAGTTCTGTGACTATGATAGCTTTGCAGGTGTCTGGTTCAGGAGCTACACTCCTTTCCCAGGAGATTCCTGCATTTCCCCCACTTTTGTGCTTGTTCTCCAAGTTTTGGCTTTTGCTTACACTGACAAAAACATTGTCTAAAAACCTTAAGCACCTTACAGTGCTTTTGTTCTGTTTTCCTGTTCATGATTTCTCATAGCCATCTTAAAGGATAAGTGAGGTTGGTTAAATGCAAGTAAATACAGATATTCATGTAAGACGACAATAAAATAGGCATGACCACACTGCCTGCTTTTCTATTTGAGAATCTAGGAACATGAAGTTAGCTGCAGCTGTGCTAGTGTAAGAGCAATAGTAGGAACTGTAGTAATAAAAAACCTCACTGCTGCTACCATTGTTTCTTTTACCTGAGTTAGAATTGCCTATGGAAGCTTGCCTCATTGTTCCATGGCTCTCTGCTTTGATTCCTGTCCCTACTGCAGCAGGAGTAGTCTGATCTTGAAACCCATCTATTGGAGTAGAAATTTTCAGTTTTGCTCATGCTGCTGAAAAAATTTGAGCTCAGCTCTACAGATATAAAGGTCTGGCATTGAATGCTGTCTGAATACAACTCTATCTGTTAAAAGACATCCTGGGCCTCCAAAATTCTCAATTCATTGTTTTTATTTGGGATTATTTAAATATGGAGTGCTAAGTCTGAATAGAAATTTCTTAGTGTGAGTGACTTCTGAATCCATCTCAGAGCTGAATTTATGAGGATCAAGTCTTTCCTTACTTTAATAAGACGTGTTACCTGGAAATACTTTTTGTTCTTTCTGCCACCACAGTGTGAATGAGGTCTCAGTGATTCACACATGATGTCACAGTCTGAGTGCTCTCTGTAGAGCTGCTTTCTGTCCATCATTCCTCCATCTTCTTCTCCCTGTCCTATGAAAAAGTTTTTATGTTGCTGTTTATCTCAATGTAGCTGAATTTCAGTGACGGTGAATCCTTGAGGTCTCTGAGGTTCTGGGTGTTTTGCAGTATTTGTAATCACTCTTAACGGTGCTTTGGAATGAGCAGTGAATTTCATCTGTGTTTAGTTTAGTCCTTGCACTGTGATTCATGAAGATGCTGGGCTGACCAGCATGTGTTTATCAACATCTTCAGTGAATAGTTTCTCAGAGCAGAAATTGTTGTTTCAAACCAGCTGTGCAGAGACAGATAATTTGTCAAAGCTATTTATCCTTTCTGAAAAGCCAGCACTAACTGTGCAGCTAAACCTTCATACGTTAACAGTTCAAGATTACTGCTCCTCAAAGATACCAGAGGATGTTGTCAGCATGTTCCCATAGATGTCACTTCCATGACTGCCACCAGCTGAATCCAGGAGAACTATAGAAATGAATCAACCATGGCATATCTAGAGACTTTTCTGAGAAACCAAACCCTTTCCAACCTTTTCTGCTTCAAATTCTGCTGCTCTTGATAGAAATTGGTGATATTTCACTGACTTCCTTTAAGGGATGAGAAAGCTGCAGTCTCTCCTGAGTGGGTATAAAGTATGCTGTGGTGGATTAGGAAATTTATACCCCACCCCACCCCCCCCAAGCTCAGATAGCTTGGAAGAAAGATAAAGCTATATTTAGAGCAAGCTAAATTTATAAGCATGTATCCAAAACATATTTACTGTATTTAGGATTATATACAATTGAGAAATAGTACAGAAAGCCAATCCTCCCCGCCACAGGCAAAGAAAGTCCAGAATTTCCAGTTCCAACATATTCCAATTTATTTCAGTATATTTGGGTATTCCAATTGCAACCGATTTTTCTTATTAGAATATTTCCATTTATTCCAACTTCCCAATTCCAATCTATCCAAATTTATTTGAATATTCCAATTTATCTGAATATTCCAATTACAACCTATTTCTCTTATTAGGATATTCCAACTTATTCAAGTTTTCCAATTCTAATTTATTCCAATTTATTTGATTATTCCAATTACAACCAATTTCTCTTATTAGAATATTCCAATAAGCCTTAATCCACAGATAACGTAGATAATAATGACACAGGGTTGACTTTAACTCCTCAGAATGGAGAATCCCAAGCTGCCCTAATCACCCCTTCATTTGCTTTGGTTCCTGTTTCTGTCCCTCCTGGCAGCAGGAGTAGCCTAACCTTGAAACCCATCTTCTGGCATAGAAAATGTCAGTTTTGCTTGTTGCTTGAAAGAATTTGAGCTCAACTCTACAGGCATGAAGGTTTGGCAATAAATGCTGTCAGAATGCAACACTACCTGTTGAAAGAAATCCTGGGCCTCCAAAATTCAATCCAAGATCCTCAAGGTTTTCTTTTTAATCTATGTCCTCGACAATTATTTTTGTAACTTTCAAGGATTATTAGCTTAGAAGCTGTAAAACACAGTTGAAAATGATACCTTTGACACATGCTTCTCTTCAACGTCCCTCTTCCCCCCTTCCTCCCCCCCCTCTTCTTTTGCAGAAAGTATTTTGGAGAAAAGATTGGACTTTATTTTGCATGGCTGGGTTTATATACAGAATTCCTCATTCCATCTTCAGTGGTTGGGATTATTGTCTTTCTCTACGGATGCATAACCATTGAGAGTGACATTCCTAGGTAAGCTTCTCTGTCATCAATAATGTGCTGCTTGGAAATGGTGAGATGGCTTTTTTTTGTTTTTAACCCTTAGTGAGAATAGTTGTTTTAGAGGTGTCTGAGCAACAGGGATGTATTGTTAATGACCCCGTGAATATGCAGTGCGCAGATAAAACACTGCAATGACTCACGTTTGTTTGTGTGGTAGTTTGAGGGGTCCCAGGTTCCTTTAAGAAGACCACAGAGACAAGTCCCGTCCTAGGGGATGGACCCAGTTGTTCCCAGAAATCATAATTTGTTTATTCAATCCCATAATCCTGCTATCACTTTAGAAGTAGGCAGGAAAATGAACTTTCTTTCTTTTCTCTCCCTTTCTTTCTGATGTCCGGAGGGACCCTTATTTGTGGTAACTACATGGCAGTGAACCTGCCTGTGGCCTTCAAGACCACAGTGAATTTCCAGCTGCTCAATTCAGGCCTGCTTGGACCTAAAAGGAGACAATGGGCAGCGAACAGGGGGAGAAAATGAGCACTGGGGTTTGGTGGTTGAGCGTGGTTGAGTGGAAGGTTTTGGGGACATTCTAATGTACTCTGTATCTGTATTAGATGGTAAGGATTCACATATGGTGTACATCTTCCTGTGCATCTTTAAATGACAGGATGAGGGGTAATGGGTTTAAACTGGCAGAAGGGAGATTTTAGCTGGATATTAGGAGGAAGTTCTTCACAGTGAGTGTGGTGAGACACTGGCACAGGTTGCCCAGGGAGGTTGTGGCTGCTCCCTCCCTGAAGGTGTTCAAGGCCAGGTTGGATGAGACTTTGGGTGACCTGTTCTAGTGGGAGGTGTCCCTGCCCATGGCGGGGGTTTGGAACTGGATGATCTTTGAGGTCCCTTCCAACTTAAACCACTCTATGATTCTATGAGATACAACTTTTTCTGGATTTCTCTCCAATTTTTTTTTTTAAAGTAAAATAATCAAGTCTGTCCGCTCTTAAACAAAATGGTTGACAGAAATTGGTCAGTACTGCAGCTCCTGAAACAGAAATGGTCAGTTAGTCTGCTGCATGATTATGTGTTGTTTTCCATTAATGTGCAAAAGACAAAGACACAGAATCATAGAATGAGTTGGAAGGAATCCCTGAAGGTCATCACCCCCTCTGCAGTAAGCAGGGACATCCAGATCAGGTTGCCCAGAGCCTTGTCGAGTCATCATATAGAGCTCACTGAAGTTGAGGTAATTACACTGTCCAGTACTCTTGGATTACTTTGTTCTTATTGGTTACATCAGGCTGTTTGCACAAGTAAAGGGAAGAATAGCCAGCAGATAAGCACCTTTGGTATGCATAGTATTGTCCTACTTGAAGGTTACAATGGCTGAGGGAAAAACTGCCAGACTGACACAGCAGTGTTCACAGGATCACAGAATGTTAGGAGTTGGAAGGGACCCCTGGAGATCATGAAGTCCAAACACCCTGCTGCAGCAGAACCATAGAATCTAGTGCAGGTCACACAGGAAGGCATCCAGACAGGGATGGAAAGATTCCAGAGAAGAAGACTCCACAGTCACTCTGCGCAGCCTGTTCCAGTGACCCTCACAGTAAAGAAGAGCCTCCTCATGTTGAGATGGAACTTCCTGTGCTGTAGTTTACATCCACTGCCCCTTTTTCTATCTCAGGGCACAAGAGAGCAGAGCCTGTCCCTGTCACTTCCCGACCCCCAGCCCTCAGATATTTATAGACATTTATTAGATCCTCTCTCAGTCTTCTACGCTCCAGACTAAACAGTCCCAGGTCTCTCAA
The DNA here is from genome assembly GCA_013396835.1 of Psilopogon haemacephalus. Classification (NCBI taxonomy): domain Eukaryota; kingdom Metazoa; phylum Chordata; class Aves; order Piciformes; family Megalaimidae; genus Psilopogon; species Psilopogon haemacephalus. The sequence continues at coordinate 70,899 of VWZI01010870.1, forward strand.
CCTTTCCTCATCAGGCAGTGCTGCAGTCCCTTCATCATCCTTGTAGCCCTCCATTGGACTCTGTCCAGTAGATTCCTGTCCCTCCTGAGCTGGGGAGTCCAGAACTGGATGCGGTTTTCTAAGTTGTGCCTCACCAGGGCAGAATAGAGGGGCCTTCCTGGATCTGCTGGCCACACTCCTTTTAATGCGCTCTAGGATCTCTTCTTAGCCACCATGGCACATTGCTGTCCCTTGTCCACCAGGACTTTCATGTCCTTCTCCACAGGGCTACTCTCCATCAGACCACCTCCCAGCCTGTACTGGTGCAGTTTATTGTTCCTTCCCAGGTGCAGGACTCTGCAATTATCCTTGCTGAATCTCACTAAGTTCCAGTTTGTCCAGCTCTCAGTCTATCCAAGTATCTCTCTTAAAGTCTGCTTCTCAATGTCAAAAACCAAAATAAACACACAATAAAAAGAACACTGCCTCTGTATAATCTGTGTCTGACTTCTGGTGAAGACAGGATACTGGATTAACTATTCCTGCTATGGTAGTTCCTACATTCTTTCAAATGAACAGATATCTTTTAAACTGGGTCATTGCAGGAGGACATTTTTACTGAGTCAGGGTCTGTTTTCTTAGCTTGATCTAAATGAATCCTGGTGGGCTGTACTTGTCTTTGGGAAAGCTTGTGCTAACACATAAACCTAAGTGAGATTTATGGCAAAGATGTATCTGCAGCACCCTCTGCTGCTGTTTGAAATAGAAGATTGCCTTACTTTGAACTGTGTCATAGCTGGAAACAGCCCTATGCCTTTCAGTGAAATAATATTAAACTTACTGATGCTACAATATGAATAATTTTTTTTTTCATTTGAAGTCATAGAAAAAAAAAACAAAACAAAGCTATTTGATGATGCCCAATATAGGAACAATTGCCTGAGAAGGTTTGTTTTCAATGAACTTAAACCTAAAAGGGTATTTCCAGCAACCTTCATGTCTCTCACTGGCTGTGTCCCTAGCCCAGAGGTAGTCTTGTGGATAATTTGAGGCAGAGAGACCATTCCCATTTTTCCCAGGAGACTCTTGCAGCCTCTGCTGACCACAAACCTTTGGGGTAGACACTACACATGCAGATTGAAGATGAAGAGGAGGAAGCATGGAATGGTGGCCTGCAGCTGTTTTAGATATGCCAAACTCTGAGGGAGGAGCCAGGATGTATGCCAAATAATAAAACAGGGGCCAATGGGTGCAAGATGGACGAGAGGAGGTTCCAGGGGAACATAAAGGCAAAACTTTTTCATTGTGAAAGTGACAGAGACCTGGAACAGGCTACCCAGAGAGAGATAGCGGAGTCTGCTTCTCTGGAGACATTCCAAACCTGCCTGGACACCTTGTTGTGTGACACGCTCTATCTGATCCTACTCTGGCAGTGGGCTTGTGTTCCAGTGAGTCCTTTGAGGGCCAGAGAACTCACTCACACATGAGTACCCCCATCCAGGTACAGTTTCAACACTTTATTATCGCTTAAACACTAAAACCATAAGGAGAAAGGAATACTGGGAACCACAATACTTAAAGCTCAGATACTAAAAATCATAGAAAGAAAGGTATATGATAAGGAATGCCAAATAACTCTGTTGATCAAAGAGCAGGTTATATTCACCCTTTCCAACTGACCAGGAAAACTCCTGAGCTGCGTAGATGGCAGGGCTGGCTGGCACCCATCCTCTCAAGGCAGGTATTCTCACCAAAAACTGCACCATCATGGTGGTCCTAACCGGTGCCACTCCAACCCAGGCACTTGGGCACTTGGCATATCTGGATTCAGAGTTCTGTGACTTATATCCAGGATGTCCCAGGAGCCCAAAAGCAGGAGAACAGAGCCTCTCCTTTATTCTAGAATCTGTTACAAATCATCCCTCCTTACTGTTCATGAGCATACTTGCAAGCCCTGCTTCCCCTTGATCTTCTCTCTCAGTAACCAAGTGATTATCAGCCTGTTGTAACTTCTGGTCAAAAGCATGCCAGTTCTTCCCTCTTACAGATTGTATTGGATGATCTTTGAAGGTGATCTTCCGAGGTCACTTCCAACTGTTAATATTCTGTGATTCTGTGACTCATAGTCACAGTAGGCAAGCTGTCTGTGAAGCGATGTCACAAGTCTTTCCTCAGCTCACAGTCCTGGAAAGGGCACTTGAGCTTTACTTTACTCAATCCAGTGAGTAAGACTCTGCAGATATGAAGCCCTTTCACATACAAACCTCATAAAAAACCTAAAAACACACTCAGCAGTGTTCAAGTAGCATTTTGGCTTGGTAAAGAGATAGTCATAATGAATTTTTAAAGGCAGATAAAACTATGAATTAAAATCACTTTTGAGTATTTTTTTTTATTATGTAATAATGTCTTTTTCACATTTTCCAGAGGACAGCTGAACAAATGCTGTAAAATGAGTGAAAGGAAATGAAACTTACTATCTGAATATGCAAGGCAGAAGTGGAAGCTTTCTGGTTCAAATAAAATTTATTGCTGAGATTATTTTAATTTTTTTTTCCCTTCTCATCCTGCTTTTTATTTTTTAAAACTTACTTAGCACTCTCTAGTAGAAAAATAAAGAGCTCTGGAGATCAAGAATACGACATTTGTATTCAGCGTTCAAACCTGACACTGGCATGTAAAGGAATACTGCATCCAGTTCTGGTTCCACCAGCATAAGAGTGACATGGAGCTGCTGGGAAAGCTATAGTTGTTCAGTCTAGAGAAAAGAAGTCTCTAGAGAGAGCTTAGAGCAGCCTTCCAGTACCTGAAGAAGGCTATAAGAAAGAAAGGAATGGACTTCTTATAAGTGCTCGTAGTGATAGGATGAGAGGGAATGGATTGAAGCTTGAAGAGGGCAGATGGAGACTGGAGATTAGGGAGAAATTCTTTCCAATGAGGGTGGAGAGTCACTGGAACAGGTTGCCCAGGGAGGTCATGTATGCCCTTTCCCTGGAGGTATTGAAGGCCAGATCAGCTGAGGCCTTGAGCAACCTGCTCTAGTGTAAGGTGTCCCTACCCATGGCAGCATCTTGGAACTAGATGACCTTTAAAGTCTTTTCCAATCTAAATCATTTTATCAATCTGTTTTGCTGAATCTTCTGTGCACATGGTATCTGAGCACCCTCAGCCTACTTAGTGGTGAGATTGAATAAGAAGCAGAAAAGGTCTTGACTCTGTACAAGCACTGCTCAGCAATAATGAATATATCTCTCTTAGAATCATAGAATGGTACAGGTTGGAAGTGACCTCCAAAGGCTACCTAGTCCAAACCCCTTTGCAGAAAACAGGGACATCCTCAACTACATCAGGGTGTCCACAGCCTTGTTGAGCCTTACCTTGAATATGTCCAGGGATGGAGCCTCCTGGCACAATCTGCTGCAGTGTTCCACTACTCTCATGCTAAAGTAGTTGCTCCTAACACCCAGTCTAAATCTGCTCTCCTCTAATTTCAAACCATTGCCCTCATCCTGTCACTGCAAGCCTTTGCAAACAGTTTCTCTGCAACATTCCTAGAGGCCTCTTCAGCTACTGGCAGGCTGCTCTTAGGTCTGCCTGGAACATTCTCTTCTCCAGGCTGAACAACCTCAGCTGCCCCAGCCTATCCTCATAGCAGAGCTGCTCCAGACCTCTGATCATTTTGGTGCCACCCCTCTGGACCTGCTCCCCCAGGTCCATGTCTGCTGAGGGCTCCAGGGCTGGATGCAGCACTTCAGGTGAGGTCTCAGCAGAGCAGAGTGGCAGTATCTTCTCTCTCCGTCTCTGGCCACGCTGCGTTTGATGCAGCTCAGGATGCCATTTTTCTTCTGGGCTACAAGCTCACACTGTTCTCTAGCACAAACTCAAAACATAGCCCATACTAGCCACTGTGAAGAAAATTAACTCCATTTCAGGGCAAATCAGCACAACTACCTATAAGCATTTCAATATTCCAGCACGTGGCAATGTACCTGGAAAAATAGCTTTTGTACACTGAAAGTATGAGCAGGTAAGTTGTAATAGCTATGATTTACTGCTTGGTACCACTACCATCACTTTTGTCATGCTCTAAGAATTTGTGCCCTTGTCATTTGCAGTAAGGAAATGTGTGACCAACACAATGCTTTCACCATGTGCCCCCTGTGTGACAAGTTCTGTGATTACTGGAACCTCAGCTCTGCCTGTGCTACTGCTCGAGCTAGCCACTTATTTGACAACCCTGCCACAGTCTTTTTCTCCATCTTTATGGCTCTCTGGGGTGAGTACTGCTTCACATGTTAACAGTGTTGTCAGACCCTATTACAAGATATGGACATACTGGAACATGTCCAGAAAAGGGCCATGAGGATGATCAGAGGACTGGAGCTCCTCTCCTGTGAATGAAGACTGAGAGAGAGTTGCGGTTGTTCAGTCTGGAGAGTAGAAGGCTCTGAGAAGACCTTATTGTGGTTTTCCAGTTTCTGAAGGGGGCCTACAAGAAAGCTGGTGAGGGACTTTTCAGGATGTTGGGTAGTGATAGGAGTAGGGAGAATGAATCCAAACTAGAGGAGATTTAGATTAGACATTTGGAAGAAGTTCTGCAGCATGAGGGTGGTGAGACACTGGAACAGTTTGCCCAGGGAGGTGGTGGAAGCTCCATTCCTTGAAGTTTATAAGGCCAGGCTGGATGTGGCTTTGGGCAACCTGATCTAGTGTGAGATGTCTCTGCACATGGTGGGTTGAATTAGATGATCCTTGAGGTCCCTTCTAACCCTGACAATTCTGATTCTACAATCCTTGGACTTCTGACAGAAAGTAAAGCTGCCTTGCACAGTAGTAGGACATACATATAATTAATAGACTTACATATAATGAATAGGTTCCATGAAGCTGACAAGCATTAGCAGGTCTGGAGAAAGCAGTATTACAAGGCTTTTTGTTGTCATTAGAAAGCTTTGGAGTAAATTGAGGGTAGTGGAACACTGAAAACAAGTTGCCCAGGGAAGCAGTGGAGGCTCCATTACTTTAGACATTCAAGACTGGTGGTAGAATACTGAAACAGGTTGCTCAGGGAGGTAGTAGAAGCCTCATCCCTGGAGACATTCAAGGTCAGTCTTGATGGAGCTCTGGGCAACCTGATCTAGTTAAAATATCCCTGCTTATTTCAGGGGGACTGAAACAGATGACCTTTAAAGGTCTCTTCCAACTCAATGTATTCTATGATTCTATGATAAAACATAGCACAGGAAGTTCCAGCTGAACAGGAGGAAGAACTTCTTTAAGGGACCCTTTTTAAGGGTCACAGAGCACTGGAACAGGCTGCCCAGAGAGGTTGTGAAATCTCCTTCTCTGGAGACTTCCAAGCCCTGTCTGGATGTGTTGCTGTGTGACCTGCACTAGATTATAGGTGCTGCTGTGGTGGGGGGGTTGGAGTTGATGATCTCCAGAGGTCCTTTCCAACCCCTAACATCATGTGATCCTGTGATTTTTATGAGTTGGGTAATTCCAGGAAGAAAAATGTGTCCTTTGTTCCTCTGCTGCCTTCTTTAATGACATTTCTAATCTTTTCCATGCTTTCCTTCACTACTTTTTCTTTTCCTATTTGACAAGGCAAGTCCCTTCAATACCTTCTGCATTTGGAATCAGAATGTATTTGGAGATTGGTGTGTTGTGCAGGCAGTGGAAAGGGTTTAATTTAAGCACAGTCTGCACTTCCATGTGGGACAACTTAGTCACATCATTGTAGCAAAATTTTATGGGATTCCAAGAACAATGGGACTATTATAATTTAAATTTTAATATGTTCTGAAGTGTTGTGTTTAAACAAGTCTAGTTTGCTTCAGTGGCAAACATACCCTGTCACACTGATAATATCAAAGCACTTCATCAAACACTAATGGATGCATTGCAGTGTTATTCCTATTGTTTCTGACCTCACTTCTGCTATTAAATGCTTGTGTGCTATGCTTGCATCTATTTTTGCTCTTGTTGTACCTTTATTCACTCTAGAACTTGTTCGCTGTGAAAATTAAAGATGTTTTTGCTACTGTAAAATTATTTTTTTAATCTTGCTCCTTATGGTTCTCAAAATTAAATTTTCATTCTCCATATGAAATTAGACAAATATTTTGGTGTATTGTAACCAGGCCTCAGCAATCAGCATGTGCTGCTTTGCAACCCTTTCATGTTTTTACAGCTTGTTTTAGGAATTGGTAGCTAAGTGTTGGATATGGGTTGCCCAGGGCTTTTAAGGTGACAGAAGAGATCATGGTGTTAAAAATTACACAAAATTAATAATCAATATTAATTTTGATATCCAGATGAAGATCGTTAATACCTATGAAAATTGTTTATTAAATCTCACCAGAAAACTTATTTACAATGTTTGAAACACACAGTTTGGATACTTATGCACACAGGGAACAGTCAAACCTGGAACACTTTAAGAAATAAGTAGCAAATGCAAACATTAAAACTGGAAAGAGGTTCTTAGTTTCAATTATACCTCTTGCCCACCAGGGAACTTGAAAGGCTAGTTACAGAATTTCTTAGAGAGGCTTTGAAATGTTTACCCACAAACTAGTATCAGACCGTACCCAAAGCTTGAAGGGAATTCTGTCAGTGTCTTGAAGGGCATTTCAGGTAAAGCAGAGCATGTGGCAGAGCAGAGCAGGCAAAGCAAAAGTAAAAGCAAAAGCAGCAGAGTATGTGGCAGGATCCTATTTATTGTATTGTCCGAATGTAAGTGGCCACCATGACCACACAAATTCACCAATCAGAATGGCATTTTGCCAAACCTGACCATATTAGGTGAAGTCAGGCACTTGCTTTCCCTTATTTGGGAGGAACAAGGCTGGGCAAGTGTTGGACCCTCAAAGTGAGTGTCTCCAAGCCTTTTGNGAGTATGTGGCAGGATCCTATTTATTGTATTGTCCGAATGTAAGTGGCCACCATGACCACACAAATTCACCAATCAGAATGGCATTTTGCCAAACCTGACCATATTAGGTGAAGTCNCCCCCCCCCCCCATCCCCCTAGTTAGACAGAATGGGAACTATGGGATCATGCCTGGGCAAGCCAGGACATGTGTCTTCCATGACACATGGAAACAAGATGTTTTTGTTGCTCAGGCCCTGCAGCAGAAATTAGAGAATATGTAAGTACTGTGACTGAGAGAAATGGCAGAAAAATCTGGATTTATAGACTCTCACAGTGATTTTTTTTTTCTACTTTGGATTGCTGCCAACTGCAGCGTAGAGTGACATTCAGATTACCTGCTGCCATGAAGTGTGCAATAAACTGCCAGGTCCTATTTCAGTATAGGTGTTTGGACAGCACATGTATGGATGACAATTTGTTTCCTTTTTCACAGGCAAATAGCCTTTTCCTGACAGAGAATCTCTACTGTAAACTAGCATCTCTGCAAATGATCATTTCTGTGCAGCCTTATCCTCACCAATTATATTTTAGTATGATCAAAGCAATAAAGCAAAGCACAATGTTAGTATGTCACAGGAACACAAGATGTTAGGGGTCAGAAGGGACCTCTGGAGATCTTCCAGCCCAACCTCCCTCCCACAGCAGGACGATGGAATCTAGCACAGGTTGCACAGGAACACATCCAGATGGGACTTGAAAGTTTCCAGAGAAAGAGACTCCACAACCTCTGTGGGCAGTCTTTTCCATCACCCTCACCATAAAGAAATGTCACCTCATGTTGAGATGGAACTTCCTGTGTTTTAGCTTGTACCAATTGTTCCTTGTTCTATCACCGGGCACAATCTAAAAGAACCTGGCACCTTCTTCTTGACACTCACCCCTCAGGGACAGATACACATTGATCAGATCCCCTCTGTCTTCTCAGGACTAAACAGCCCCCGACCTCTCAGCCTTTCTTCATAGTAGAGATGTTCCAGTCCCATAATCCTCAAAGCTCTCTGTTGGATACTCTCCATCTGACCCCAAACATAAACCCCAAATTGTGGTAATTCAAGCTGGTGTTAGGCAGAAAAAGTTTTTTTATCTTGCTTTCTCCCATTCCGTAAAAGGAAGGTGACTTACTATAGTTAATATCTTGAAAGAAATAATGCTTTTAACCAGCTGATATTGCCTCATGAAATGTCTTTGTGATTCCAGCAGTACTTGGGTGCTGAATTTCAGCTGTCAGATGGATTTGTTAGGACAGACGAATATCATGGGACTACTTTTCTGGTAGTGTAAGTTAGTGACAAATTGCTAATTTCAGGTAAGCTTCTTCACCTAGTCAAAGAAGTTCTTAGACAGCTAAATGTCGAATGGACTTTTTGACTAACAGGAAAAAGAAAGAGAATGACTAATAGCACCCTGTAAAACAACCAAATGTTTTTGTCTTTAGGATATATAAAATGCTTTGAATTTTCAAAACATGCTAAATATAGATTTTATATGTCCTCTGTTAAGGAAGGAGGAGAAATAGCAATTTAATTACTTAATGTCTGGATTTACTTTCAGTTTATTGTCAGTTCTGTGTTTCAAAGATGTATATTTCTTATGCTATGGAAGGATACCTGTCCAGAAAGTATTTGCGTCTCAGTGTTCAAATAAATTTTGTCTTGTGAGTCTGCTTAATTTATCATAGAATCGTAGAATGGGTTAGGTTGGAAGAGCCCTGCTCCTTGCCATGGGAGGGACACCTCTTGTCTAGGCTCAGCTGTTAAAGGCCTCATCCAACCTGGACTTCAACACCGCCAGCCACAGCCAGCCACAACTTTCCTGGGCAGCCTGTTCCAGAGTCTTACCAGCCTCCTACTAAAGAACTTCTTCCTAAGATGCAGTCTAACCCTGCTCTCCCTCATCTTCAAACCATTTCCCCTTGTCCTGTCTCTAAACACCCTCAGGAAAAGTCCCTCTGCAATCTTCCTGTAGGACCCCTTCAGTTGTTGGAAGGCAGCTACACAGGAAGTTCCACCTCAATATGAGGAGATTTCTTCATGGTGAGGGTGATGGAGCCCTAGAACAAGCTGCCCAGAGAGAGCGCGGTGGAGGCTCCTCCTCTGAAGACATTCAAAACCTTCCTGGATGTTTCTGTGTGACCTGCCCTAGGTGATCCTGCTTTGACAGGAGGGTTGGACTGATCGATCTCCAGAGGTCCCTTCCACTGCCTAGCATTCTGTGATTCCAGTTTCTACACCATGTATCCTACAAAAATACATTCAGACATTTACTCAACATACTGAGGCAAGGTGATCAGGTATGTGAATGAGGTCTGCCCTTCATCAGAAGGGGCTCTGGATATTCCCAGTGCAGTCTCCTAGCACTAAGGCAGCAATTCTGGGTGCAATGTCGTATTTAACAGGCAATCTAGGCATTTAGTAAAGGATGCTAACATTCTGTGATTCTGCTAGAAGCAGCTAGGCAGTGATATGCCTATGATGAGCAGCTAGGCAAAGGACTGTCTAGAGGAAAATGCACTTATGAGAGGAAGGTCAGGAGACTGTAAATATGAGACAGGAGTACAGCTGTTCCTTGTTAATGAAAAAGCAAAAGCAAGAGACTGAGCTCCTGGCCAGTCCTTTAGAAATGAAATCAACATATCCATGCAGGATGGAAACATTTAATTGTACCAGTGCAATATACTTCAAAATAACATTATTTTCTACATATTACTGAAGTTTACATCTAAATATCAAAGATTTATTTCTGTAGCACCTGTCTTCTTCACATGTTTCTGACTGGTTAGAAATCCTGAAATCCTGGATATGAGGAATTTTTTTTTCCCAGCAGGAGTGCTCAAGTGTTGGAATGAGCTGCCCAGGCAGTGGTTGAGTCACCAGCCCTGGATGTATTCAAAGGGTCGTTTGGATGTGGTGCTTGGCGATACAGTTTAGGGGTCAACCTTGCAGAGCAGGGTTAATGGTTGGACTTGGTGATCCTGAGAGTCTTTTCCAACCTGAATGTTTCTGTGATTCTCTGAAACACCAAAATCTCTTTGGCCAGTTAGAGCATTGCATATTAATAGTTAGACCTAGATTTAGTTTCATTATATGTTTTATACTCATGAATTACAGAATGGCTCATGATAAATGAAGGGAGGTGATGTTCATGGGGGGTTGGGTATCAGTAGATATGAATTCAGGTCCATTCTCTGACAAAATATTACCACTGCATTTGAGTAATCCATGGTGTAGCTTTCTGTGTTTAATTTATAAAAGGACACTAACTATTGTTTTTTACTCTTTGCTTGTGTTCTTTCTTTGCAATTACCTCTGGGACTGTTTCTCAGTGCCCGCTTACAAAGAACCTATCTTATTGGGCTTCAAACAATCAGCTGGGGCTTATAAGTAACAAAAACTTCCACCATAGTGGATTGGATTTTTAATATTTTATTTATTCATGTATTTATTTTGATTTTAATCT
>VWZI01010870.1:81292-94957 GCA_013396835.1 Psilopogon haemacephalus
TTTGATTTTAATCTAGTTTTTAAAGATTTTATTTATTAATTTATTAATTTATTTTTATTTTTAAAAGCGACTATGTTCCTTGAACAATGGAAGCGTTTACAGATGAGATTGAGTTACTTCTGGGATCTAACTGGACTGGAGGAAGAAGAAGTAAGTTTCCTTTCCTTGTGCTAATTAACTATGTAATTAATCTACATCTGAAGATGTGCATTGGTATTTAGATTTCACACAATTGTTCTCCATTCCAAGGAGATACAGAACTGTGATTTTCTAAATAACTGTAACTGATGTGGTTTGGAGTACCAATATATCAATGAAGAAATTACCACCTGCACCTTACTGGTCACCAGTATAATTGAATAATGAAGTCTGGAAAAGTTTCTATGCTAACAGTAGATGATTCTTTATTGAGGATGGCCAGGTGCCATTGTAGGAAGTGCAATCACAGAATGACTTAGGTTGGAAGGGACCTCAGAGATCATTTATTCCAAACTCCCCACTGGAAGCAGGCATACCCTCAACTAGATTTGGGTGCTCAAAGGCTTCATCCAACCTGGCCTTCAACATCCTCAGAGAAGTTGCATTCCCAACCTCTCTGAGCAACCCATTCTCACCATTTTCATACTGAAGTACTTCTAGGATCCAGCCTAAACCTACTCTTCCTCAGGTGAAATTCATTCTGCCTTGTTGTCTCTAGACACCCTGATAAAAAGTCCCTCTGCAGCCTTCCTGTAGGATCCCTTCAGCTATTGGAAGGCAGCTCTAAGGTCCCTCTGTAGTCTTCTCTTCTCTGGGCTGAACAACCCCAGCTCTCTCAGCCTATCCTCACAGCAGAGGTGCTCCAGCCCTTGGACCATCTTTGTGACCCTCCTCTGGACTCTGTCCACCAGCTCTGTGTCCTTCTTATGCTGGGGACACCAGAACTGGGTGTAATATTCAAGATGAGGTCTCATCAGAACAGAGGAAAGGGGCAGAATCCCCTCTCTTGCCCTACTGGACACACTTCTCTGGATGCAGCCCAGAACATGATTTGCCTTCTCAGCTGCATAAGGAACTGCCAGCTCATGGAGAGCTTCTCATTCAACATTCCCAAGAATTGTTCAACAACATGAGAAGCAAATCCTGAGAACAGACAGCAGACTCCAGTATTCCTTTTATTCCATCACTACCCCAAGATACAGCATTTAGCACTGCTTTAGCTCAAATAAGTCATTAAATTATTCCTTCACTAATGATTTTACTACAACTTCCCTTATTATGCTCCATTTTTCCAGCTTTTTCTCTGTTTTCTATCCAGCCTCAATGTGAGTGGTACTCTGTATTCATAGTTTGGAAGCAATGATGAAAACCAAGCGCAACAGCAATGATTGCTTGTCCTGTGTGGAATGTTGTAATTCTCCACGGGAGAACAGCAGTTTTGCACTAATTACAGTATAAACTGAGAGGCTGAGGGGCAAACTCTTGGCTCTGCAGCACCACTTGGTGAACCCTCCAGATTTTACTGCAAAAATCACAGGTTTAGCTTAGTGTTTGAAAAGCACTGTGAAAGGATCTGTAGATTTATGAGGTCCTAAACCTGTTACCACTTTTTAAGTTTTTCCAGAGCTCACAAACCCAACGGAACAAAACTTAGGATGCGTCTCCTTGTCCCCTTCTCTCCATAAGGAAAAATGTCTATGCAAAGGAGTAAAAGGGTTCAAACAACTGAAGAACAGCCTTAGACTGACTTGGAAGTTAAAAAGAACACTTTAACAATAAATAAAATGTATTTAAGGTAAAGGAAGGTTACAGAGATAAAAGGGAAGGGAACAGATACAGTTCATATACAAAACCAGGTTAGGTGGCAATGGATTCTCTGGATTGAGATGGATTGTCCTTAGATGCAGGATGTAGCAGGGTTGGCCACTTGGTTAGCTGGCCATGTGGTTATCAGAATCAGCAACAGCAAGAAGATTTTGCAAAGGCAAAGGCAGGATCAAGAGAGAACAAGTAGGAACTTGACTGAGTCTTAAGCAGGATTGTGGACAGGAAGTAGGAGCGGGATAAATTTGTGTGCCTTCCCCTCAGGAGGGTCCAGGTCTCCCTGCCCACCTGGGGTCTTCAGGTTTCCAGACCAGTCCCCTAACCCAGCTGGAACACCATGGTGAAGAGATCTGACATGTTAAAACTTTGTGGGCAAGAACTGTGGGATCAGGAAGAATCATTGGTTTATGGCAAGTGAAAGAGTGCCAGACACATCTCAGTGCAAGCTGAAGAATTAGGAACGTAGAAGCATAAAAAGAAGGCTGGAATGGACCTTGAGGGGCCATCCCTAGTGTGTGCTAGGACCAACTCAAATCATTCTGAAGTGAGATTTTTCTGATCTGTTCTTAAATATATCCAGTAGTGGAGATTTCCCTTCTTCCCTAGGCAATGTATTCTCATACTTATCTGTCTGTACTTCTAATATGATTTTCTTAGTGTCTAATTTAAAGCTCCTTGCTAACTGTTTACTTTTTTTCTTGTTCTTTTATAAACTCTGTACTCTTATGAGCAAAATTCAACATAATGTCTCTTTGCAATTCTTTTATTTTTACATTATTATTTTATTTTAAGGTGATTCTCTTCTGGAGAAGACTGAGAGGGGATCTAATAAATGTCTATGAATATCTGAGGGCTGGAGGTCAGGAAAGAAGGGACAGGGAAAGCTTTTTCTCACTTGTGCCCTGGGATAGGACAAGGGCAATGGATGTAAACTACAACATTGAAGTTCCACTTCAACATAAGGAAGAACTTCATTACTCAGAGTTTTATTCCAGCTTCAAAAATTCTTCTGTAATAGGAGGGTTCTACGAAATATTAGCCTCTTCCATGCAGTTATCTACTCTTTTAAACTCCTACGTTTACTTCTACAACTAGCTGAAAGGAGGTTGTGGCCAGTGGGTGTCAGTTTCTTCTTCCAGGCACCCAGTGACAGAACAAGAGGACACAGTCTCAAGCTACACCAGGGCAGGTTTAGGCTGGATGTTAGGAAAAAGTTCTTCACAGAGAGTGGTTGGCATTGGAATGGGCTGCCCTCAGTGGAAGTGTTTTTAAAAAGGCTGAATGTGGCACTTGGTGCTATGATTTAATTGATTTATGATGTTGGGTGATAGGTTAGACTTGATGATCTTGAAGGTCTTTTCCAACCTGATTGATTATGTGATTATGTGATTCTGTTTATTGGGATCACTATAGGGCTTAATGTGGAATATCTATCCTTGGATCAATGACAAGGTCCAGTGTCTTATGATCTTCATCTTGTGTAGATGAAAAATCAGTTGGGGGAAAGTTGACTTCTAACCTTGCTAATTTGTAAGATGTTTTCTCTTGAGATCATAATGCTATGATTTGTAAACCAGATTTTTTTTCCAGATCAAGCGTAAAGGATTTTACATTGTTTATTGTATTTCTTTTTGTGAGAGCTACAAATTTGTAACCCATCCAAAGTACACTTGGTCTTCAATATTGACAGATATATTTCCATAAACATACTCCCCTAAAGACCACCTCCACAGCCAAGTGTTCCCACTGTTATACATTATAAGCCAACAAAAGAAAGGGTCGGGGAAGGGATGTATGGAGAGGGAGAGGGGGTGAACCCATTCTTTAATAGTACTCCTTTGGAAAAGGAATTCTTGGTTTGTATTATATGGTGGCTGAAGTGAAGATTCTAGTCCATGAATGCCACTACTCATTATTGCCGTAAAACAACTAAACCAAATAAATGTAACAATCTTGCTCAGCCTAGAGAAGACTCTGAGGGCATCTTAGAGCTGCCATCCAGTACCTGAAGGGATCCTACAGAAAGGCTGCAGAGGGACTTTTTATAAGGGTGTCTAGCAATAGGACAAGGGGGAATGGTTTGAAGCTGAGTCAGAGCACAGTTAGACTGGAGCTTAGGAAGAAGTACTTCAGTAGGAAGCTGGTGAGACTCTGGAATAGCCTGCCCAGGGAGGTTATGGATGCCTCCTGCCTGGGGGTGTTGAAGGTCAGGTTGGATGAGGCCTTGAGCAGCTGAGTATAATTGAGAGCTGTCCCTGCCCATGCTGGGGAATTTGAAGGAGATGATCTCTGAGGTCCTTTCCAACCTGAGTCATTCTATGACTCCATGATGATTCTATGATACACACAGATGTTTTAAGTTTTCTAGAGTCCAGGTAATATTGTGTCAAAAGTAGACCAATAGGGTAAGACCAAAGTCATTCCACTGACAGGTGTGTGTGATGACCCATTTCAATGCACTAGCATCTAGCTTTATGTCTGGGTCTCTTCTTTCTGTTTGTCAGCTCATCTGTTTCAGCCATGACTTAGCATGGAGAAGATTAAGCAATTTTTCAGCAAACTTCAAGAACATCTGGCTTCACACAATTCCCCTTATCAATGTATGAACATTTTAATAGATTAGATTGAACAGAAATTGTTCTGCTACCATTACCCAATAATGTAATATTACAATGGTAGCATTTGGTTGTTAGGTCATAGCTTAAGGGCATTTGAGAACATCTTTAAAAATTTAGCATTGCAGGTAATCCTCTGAAGCACTGCTACTGTTCTTGCTCAAAGTGAGCAAACCAAGGCATTGTATCCATCCAGCACAAATTCTATCTGGGTGCAGAGCTGGTTGAGAGTAGCTCTGAAGAAAGAGATTTGTGGGTGTTGGTTGCTGAGAAGCTCCCCATGAGCCTGCAGTGCCCTTATGTAGACCAGAAGGCAATCCTGTGCTGGGCACACCCTCACTATCAATACAGGATGGGGGAGGAGGTGATAGAAAACAGCCTTGAGGAAAAGGCATTGGGGAATGAGAAGCTGGACATGAGCAGACAGTGGGAGCTTGCAGCCCAGAAGAACAATGGCGGTATGGGCTGCAGAAAAAGCAGCATGTCCGGAGATGGAGAGAGGGGATTCTATCACGTTACTCTGCTCTGCTGAAACCACACCTGCAGTGCTGTGTCCAGGTCTGGAGCCCTCAGCACAGGAAGGCCATGGATCTGATGGAGCAGGTACAGAGGAGGGCCACTAAAGTGATTAGTGAGTTGGAGCAGCTCTGCTATGAGGACAGGCTGAGAGAGCTGGGGTTGTTCAGCCTGGAGAAGAGAAGGCTCCAGGCAAACCTAAAAGCAACCTCCTGAAGAGCTGAAGGGGCCTCCAGGACTACTGCAGAGGGACTGTTCCCAAAGGGCTGCAGTCACAGAACGAGGGCAATGGTTTAAAATGAGAGGAAAGCGTTTAGATTGGATGTGAGGAACAAGTTATTTAGCATGAGGGTGCTGGAACACTGCAACAGGTTGCCCAGGGAGGTAGTTGAGGCCCTAACCCTGGAGATATTCAAAGTGAGACTCAACAGGGCTCTGGGCATCTTGATGTACCTGAGGATGTCCCTACTTACTGCAGAGGAGATTGGACTTGCTGACCTTTGGACCCTTCTATAATTCTATGATTCTATGGCCTTTGTACACAGAGCACCTATATACACCACATATGTACTTACTTAAACTGGGTGATCTTAGAGTGATTCTATTATTCTGTGAATCCATGGTTCTATACACAGGGAGCCATACAGATCCCACAGACAGATACACAGCACAGGCACACACAGCACAACAGCCTCACCCTACTTCTCTCTCTGGCTGAGCAGGATGGAGACCTGCTATTGAGAATATTTATATGGCGAACTCCACCGTGATTTCTCCCTTAGGGACCCACCTTCCTGGCTCCTAGGCACTTCACCTACTTGCCAGCTACTCCAGCTTGATCTCCACTAATGCTTCCCTATTCAGTCTCACACCTGCACTTGCTCCAATTGCTTGTGGTCAGATCTCCATACAGACCAGAAAATTATTTACATGCGGCTGGCCCATCTTATCCCTCTATTTTTCCCAAGGTGTTCCTCCCTGGCCTAGATCTCTCTCTCTCCCACCTCTGCTTCCTCCCCTAAGCAATCTCAAATTGCTCTTCCCCTGCATCCCACAATGTATCCCATAGTTCTAGGCAGTGATCTCCATAGTCTGAAAGGTGCCTTAGTAGTGAATAATTTTGATGGCTTGGATCATGAATAAGTGACCAGAATTTTTTTTTTTTTTTTTTTTTCCCCAGGAGCTTCCCAGACCAGAGTATGAAACCAAACTCCTGCAGAAAAAAATGAAAAATAAAAACATCACACCAGAAAATGCAAATAAGGTAAGATGCAACTCAATCTTTTCACTTATATTGGATTGTATTTTAATATGTTGTGATTATCTTTTTTCTTCTTCTTTTTGTCTGTCCCTGATTGATAGTTTGTAAAAGGCATTTTTTGGTGCACTTAGTGGCCTGGTAAGTTGCTTGCGAGGAGTTTGGTGTTATGCAGCCCTGCAGTGTCATCGAAAGTCATTGAGACTACCTCTACCAACTAGAGAAGTTTTCATAGGAATGTGGTTTACAGATATTCCAGGGCCTAATCTATAGAGTGATGAATGGTTAGTAATGTAATCACCATGGGGATTCTTACAGCCATGACCTAGAATTTTGGAACTTTGTGGACAGTAAACACCTTTTATTATAGTGATTTCATTTGCATAGGTAACATTGCCATCTTTAGTCCTGCCACAGTTACACACACAATCACGATGGTTGGAAATGCACTCTAAGAGCATCAAATCCAACCATTATCTAACTCTATCAGGATTACTGCTTCACCATATCCTTGAGCACTATATCTGGATGGCTTTAAATATATCCAAGGATGGCCATTCAACCTCTTTCTTGGGCAGCATGTTCCAGGCTTTGATAACCTTTTCAGTACACAAGTTTTTCTTAACATCTAACCTAAGCCTCCCCTGGCATAACTTCATGCAATTTCTTCTAGTCCTATCAGTTCTGACACATGAGAAGAGACCAACACCCACCTCTCTCCAAGCCTCCTTTCAGGTAGTTTTAGAGAGGAGTAAGGTTTTCCCTCAGCTTCCTTTCCTTCAGACTAAACAACCGCAACTTCCTCAGCTGCTCTGCATAATACTTGTTCTCAAGACCCTTCAGCAGCTTCATTGCCCCATACAGTTCTCAGGCTTTGATGGCACTTCCACAATCAATTTAAAAAATAATACTTGGTATACAATTTTTAGATTGAAGTGCATTTAGGATTTCTGTGGGCATTTCATACTGAGAACATGCACTTTTAAATATTGTTTTCCAAATTCTTCTTGCAAAATGCTGACTGAGATCTATTTTATAAGCACCCACAAGTCACTGTGGGCTTTGTCAGTTAAGCTTGGTCAGCCAGTGCTGGTTGTCTGCATGCCACATGCAGCAGCAAAGCTGAAGCGTTCAAAAACCATGTCCAGTTTCTGGGTAGAAGGAAACAGTTTAATTTGTTTAAACATTGAAGTGGAGGATACTTCAGTTTTTCAGGTTTGGTCTAACAAACTCAGTCTTGCAAGCTTTGAAGGATCTTAATTACCCCTTTCTTCTGTTGATTATTGTCAAGGCTGTGAAGTGTTTCCAGTGAATCTTTCATCTCAGTGAAACTTCCTTCCACCTGCTAGGTTCAACCAAACTCCACAGAAGATAAGGGAAAGATTCTCGCTTGTGTTAATAGGGTTTGGATTTTGCCCAGTATGAGCAAAGGCTCTCACAAGGCAGTATGGGGAGGTCTTTGCTTCCACATTAAAGGGTTCTCTAGGCCTTCCAAGTAAAGGATCAAAGACTGTAGAAGATGGATAAAGCAGCTGCTTTTCTTCAGCTTTTTCTGACTTCAAGTAAGTGAAATCTGGAAACAAATCAGAGATTGGTGCTGTAGAATATTAGACTTCTGTAGTTACATGGCAATGTTAGATGATTATCTTGCTTAAATGAGACAGAAATCACAGCATTATGAATTAGAAATTAATTTCAGGGGAAAATGAAAAATTGTAACAGCACAGGTTGAAACTTAGGACAGATGCACAGATTTGTTACTATGAAAATGGGGAGAACTACTTTCTGACATCAAGAAGAGAAAAGATATCTTGGAATATATTTCTTCAATTAGTTTGTTTGGTTTGGTGTTTTCTTTTCTTTCCTGGTGAATGTGGATGAAAAAAGAACATTTAGAAAATATTTCCTTCAGATTTTCCGAGCAGTTGTATGCAGACTTCCTCCAATATCCTCCCAGGAGACAAAATCCTATTTTAGAAATTGATGTAGGCATCTTGAACTGCAAAACTGATTTTTAGCAATGTTTCATTCTGACGACACTGTGGGGGAAAAAAATTAAAATAATTATTTAAGTATTTTCAGGGAAGTGTTTCCAGAGCCATCCCAATCTGTTTCCTAAACTTCATTAAAAATTTAAGTACTTTGACATTTGCCATCAAGCAGTTACTCATAGGGAGAAAATAATTATTTGTATAGCAGAAAGTTTTACTTGGGCTGATTAAGGTCAATTTCTATCCAATCCGTTCCTTCTGCGGTTTACTGACTACCATCTCTACCCAAATTACTGAAACCTATTCCAAACTTCTCAGTACTTTTCCATCAGTCGACGTTTTACTTACCCATTTTGTTTCTTTTATTTCTCTCTATCCAACAGACAGAACATTAGTCTGGGTTTGGAAACTGTTTTGCTCAGTTGTTTGTGCCTCAGTGTCTTAGGATTTTATAAGGACAGGAAATGTTTGAGATCTGCTGAAAAGGAAAAAGAAAAAAAACCCAACCAAACAAAAACCCATCAATTCTCTTTAACTGAGCTGTTACATTGAATGTAAGTGTGGAAATGTAGCTTGCATTCTGCTTTAGAAGATGCTAAATGTTAGATGTTAAATCAGGAATACTGTGGCCAGCAGGACCAGGGAAGTCCTTTTGCCACTATACTCAGCACTGTTTAGTCCACATCTTGAGTGCTGTGCCCAGTTTTGATAGTTTGGTCTCTATAATCTCAAAGGTCTTTTCCAACCTGGTTAATTCTGTGAACGCTTGAGGCTGTGGTAGGTTTTCTGCCTAGTTTGTAGAGGTTTTAATCTTTTCTTGCTTTCTGTATGTATCAGTATTTGTAAAATCATTAATTCAGGGACTTTGGCTTGGCAGGTAATATTGAGGCACAGCTTTCTGAAAGGTCCCTGGCTCTGTATTTCTGTCTTGTTGGGTGGAAGCCAGAGTACAGGACTTTGTCATATTAATTGTGCAGATCTAGTATCTGGACAGACATCAGAGGTCTCTCTGCAGTTCAAGATTCCCTCCTAATTTCTCGGTGTTGTTTGAATACTCATATGCCTGTGAGGTCCCAGTCTCATCACGTCTTGGTCGACAGTCTGATGTCACGGCATAAGTCTCTTGAAGTTCTAGCCTGAGTATTTTTAGCTAGTTATTGTAATTTAAAGGCATGTCTTTGGGGTGTAGCTGGTCAACAACTGTAGTGTGATGTGTTGATATCAAAGGACAGGCTTTGGCACTGCCATCTAAAACTTCTCATTACTTATCCAATATGAAGGCAGAAGTCTCCATTTCAGCAGCTGTGGCTTGTTGGGATAGAAATGATGCCAAAGCTGTGGCTAATGTGAGAATACGGGATTAGAACGTACTTAAAGGCATGTATTTCTATAAAATTCCTGGCTTGGTTCCAGTATGTTAATTCCTCTGTTCCGGTGAGGATGTGACTAGTTTTATAGCAAGAAAATGAGCTTTTATGTGGAAAGCTCTGTGTACAGCGCGGTTTTGCTTTGTTTTGTTTTGTATGCCTTACCCTAATAAAGAGTCCCAGTGAAGATAATTGGGTCATTTCTGCAATGAAGGGATAAGAATTTGGTTATGAACTGGCTTTGTGATTTCAGATGAAAATCGACACCGCTTACATATTCTCTTAAATGCTAACATGGAAATACCTGCTAAGAGCAAAGCCACCTCAGCATACAGCCTTCCTGATTCACTGTTGAAGTCATTAACATTAATGAGTGTGGAAGATGCTCAGCACCTGTCAGGGTGGGTAAACATGACTCATTCTACCCAGGCAACAAATTCCAAATCAGCTTGATGAGACTGGCAAAAGAAAGTACTACAAATCTAAAGTATTACTTGGCCAGTGGGATTTGTGTTCTAGAATACAGCATTCATACAAATGTTACTTAGGATATTTATGCTGCTGCAATAAGGAAAGAACAAAATTCAAGCCCACGCCACACTGCATGGTTCAGGTTGCTTTAATAAATATTTTATTGGCTATTTTGAGCTTGAGAAAGAAAACTGTGAGGGCTTAGAGGACTTAAAAATAAGATTGGTGTGAAGTTACTCTTACAATAACACCCCGGTGTTATTGTTCACTTAAAAATTGTTCTGTGGCCTCATAAATAAAAGCTTACCCTGTAGACCTTCTTGATTCATGTCCATTAAAATGTTCCTTTGTTCTTGCAGCAGAGATGCAAGTTTATGTCTGTATGTGTCTGAGAGTATATTCATGAAAAAAATAGCAGATTTTCTTTTTGTATGAAGGCAATTGATATTATTTATTGTTGTTGTTCCTGTTTAATGCACTGCATCATTGAAGATGTAGATAGAATGTTTAAAGAAGAACGTAAAGTTAGGCTTTAATAGACTCTTTAATACACTACAAATGTGAAGATGTAGATATAAATATTTAATGAAGAAGGTATAGTTAGGCTTTAATTCACTGTTTAATACACTACAACAGTGAAGATATGGATAGAAATAATGAAGAAGGTAAAGTTAGGCTTTAATTCACTGTTTAATACACTACAACAGTGAATATTGAGATATATTTAATGAAGAAGGTAAATTTACTGTATCTACAGAATGTTCACTACAAAAGGTGTTGAACACTTGTAATATCCCGACAAGTTGCTCCTCTCTCTGTGCTGTAATAACTTTCTCAATGGAAATGCATGCAGGTCAGGAAATGAAAATTGATCCTGTGCCTGAAAACATACAAATGGGACTACATCCAACTCTCAGTGGAGCTGATGGAAAGTGAGCCTTACAGACAGCTCTGGGAGAGATGGATCAAGCCCTGACTCCTTTTCATTAAATGTCCAGCTGATCTGGCAAACATGATGCAACATCATCTATATATACATATACTTATCTTTCCTATTTGGCAGGAAACCGAATAACTCATTCCACATATTTCTCAAGGAAAATTTTCTTTATAGAAAAAAAGAGACTTGTCTCTTGGCTCACATCCTGACTTGGAGAAAACCCTGAGAATAATAGAATCTGGCATTCTGTCTTGCCTTTAATTCATTTTAAATATGAAAGTGGTAGAATAGTTTATCTAAATTGTTAATTCAGCTGGTAATTGCAGCAAAAGACAGAAATATTTCATTCCTATTCATCCAGTTAACAGCTGAATTGAAGGAATCACAGAACTTTAGAGGCTGAAAGAGACCTCTAGAGATGATTGAATGCAGCCACCCTGCCAAGGCAGCATCCCCTAGAGTAGTCTGCACAAGAATACATCCATGTGGGTTTTGAAAATCTCCAGAGAATCAGAGTCTACAAACTCTCTGGGCAGCCTGTTCCATGGCTCTGTTCCAACTTGTAGCCATTGATCCTTGTCTTATTGCTGCTGACCACCAGAAAGACATTGGCCCCAACCACTTGACACCCACCCCTCAGATATTGGTAGACATTGCTCAGATCTCCTCTCAGTCTCCTCCAGACTAAACAGCCCCAAGGTTCTCAGTTTCTTTTTGTTGGGGAGATGCTCAGGTCTCCCAATCATCCTTGTGGCTCTCTGCTGGACTCTCCCCAGCAAGTCCCTGTCTCTCTTGAACTGGGGAGCCTAAAACTGGACACAATATTGCAGGTGTGGTCTCATTTGGACAGAGTAGAAGGGGAGAAGAACCTCCCTAGTCCTGCTGGACACACTTTTCCCAATGCACCGCAGGAAGCTGCTTTTGAAATAGAAGGTCTCTTGTGTAAAGAAGATAACATAACTATAAAGTTAAATTGTATATTGCTGATTAATCCCCTAGATGTATATTTAAGATTTCAGGATTGGAAAGCATGAAATAGTTAATTCTTACTACTAGCTAGTTTCTTAATAAGTATTGCATGAGCAAATCTCCCACAAGTCCTGAGAATCACTTCAAATATTGGAACCCACCTCTTTATTAAGCCAGTCCTTGATAAGATTAACTAAATGAAAGAAAATGTCTTCTTTAAAAAATATATATATTAGCTATAACACTGTAGAGAAAACCAGGATAATTAGTCACAGATAATTCAGATAATTTCAGATAATTACTCTGAAAGATCAGAACTGTAAATAAACCCAGAGTTCTTTACTCTTTAATATTGAGAAGATATTTTTTAACACCTATTGGGCCTTGTTTTTAATGTGTGATAAACCCAACAGCACTTCATCAATTAGCTAATATCCTTCCAGCCTCTTTCATTGCTTTGAGGGTAGTAACTGATTTTTATTTTTCTTTTTCACCTATTCCTTCTATCATTAACTTTTGGAGAATGACTGTAGATGAAAGAGGACACTTATGACGATAATCTCAGAGACCTCATTTTCTCTATTGTGACAATATTCAGTTGGCTAATTAGAGTGAGTCACATCTGAAGGATGAACGTTCTAATCCTGACCATTTTGATGCTTATTTGCTTACTTATAATGAGACTTTTTTTGTCTTCAAAAGACTGTTCACATGACCCTTTAGTGTGTTCTTATTTAGATGTGTGAGTTCTTTGACTGGAGGGTAATGTGATGTATTATCAAACCTATTCCCCATTGTTGTCTCTTGGGATTTAGTTGTCTTTGTGAGTAGTGCAAAAATTGCAGCTGAAAATGTCCCATTTGCTCTCTGTGTCTCTGAAAATCTGAGACAGTGTTTTCTTATTCATATCAAATAAATTAACTCAATGTACAGCCACAATGCTGTACCATAGAATCATAGAACACTTTGCATTGGAAGGGACCTCAAAGATAACTTTGTTCTATCCCCTCTGCTGTGGGTAGGGACATCTCCTTCTAGACCAGGTTGCTCAAGGCTACATCCAGCCTAGCTTTGATTATTTTCAGAGTTGAAGCCTCCACAGATTCTCTGAGCGATGTGTTCCGGTGCCTAATCACCCTGATGGAAAAGAATTTCTTCCTAGTGTCTAATATAGATCTATCTTCTTCAACTCTGAAGCCATTGCCTCTCATCCTAGCACTATTTGTCTTTACAAAAAGTCCCTCTCCAGCTATTCTGTAGGCTCCCTTCAAATGCTGGAAGGCTGCTATAAGGTCTTCCCAAAGCCTTCTCTTTTCCAGGCTGAATAACTCCAATTCCCTCAGCTTATCTTTATATTTAGAATTTATTCCTGTCAGCCTTCAGAAGGATACAGCAATAGCAGTATTCTTGGTATGAAAAAAGAGCATGCTTAGAAATATGCTATCATCACATAAATGAAGTCCAAACTTCTGTTCTAAAGAGTTTCAGCTATGATATCAAACCAGTCTGCTCAGGATATTGACCAATGAGATCTTGAAAACCTGGAAGGATGGAAAGGGTAAAACCTTTTTGGACACCGCCTAGCTGTTCTCATGTTGCAAAAGCTTTTTATTATATCCATCTTGAACCTCTCATTTCAATTTATGCAAGTTGTCTCTTGTCTTCACAGCATGCACCGCTGTGATGAACCTGGATCTGTCTTCTTGGTGACTTCTTCCAACAAGCTGAGCAAGCC
>VWZI01010871.1:0-60981 GCA_013396835.1 Psilopogon haemacephalus
GTCTGGATGCGTTCCTCTGTGACCTGAGCTAGATTGTCTGGTCTTGCTGTGGCAGGGGTCTTGGACTGGATGATCTCTTTGGGTCCCTTCCAACCCCCTACATCCTGTGATCTATATAAATAACTTCATCCGCGGAGTTGCCGGTACTTAGATCCATCACCAACACAGGAGCTCCTGCAGCTTAGCTTCTTTCCTGTGCTCCCCAAACTTCCAGGCAACTGCATCCACGGAGACTGCCGTTGATTTTTTCAGTCTGCAGACTCCTCTGCCCCAGCCAGAGCCCGGCCGCAGCTCACTCGGAGCTCGCCGCTGGCTGATCAGATGCTGCCCCCTGTCTGGCTTCTCGTTCGCTGGCTCCAGACGAACTCAATTTGAGAAATCGCTCCGATTTTGCCTCTCCTTGCGGGATCGGTCCACCCTAAACTGGCAGGCAAAGCATAGGAGGATCAAACATGAAACGAGCTTCCTAACCCAAAGCCTGCAGCTGTAATTTTGGGGAACTTTCCATCCTCCCACCCTCTTTCCTCACACCTTATGTTATTCTTTTGCTCTATATTTTATTTTCCTTTACCACACTTATTTGTTCTTTGATTTTCACTAGAAGAAAATGCTTTTGGAGATTGACAGCTATGCACTTCTTGAGATTTCCCTGCCATAAAGGAGAAATTAATTTAGAGATAGCTTTAAACCTTTCACATGCTGAGAAGGATGGAAGAACTAATGGGAGCTATCAGAGCTGCCATTCCCTGTGAGACCTGCTGCCTGCCTAACATGATATGAAGCAGAAAATGAGAACAAATTGACATCCTCATCCATAAGGAGAGGCAAAGGTTGGTCTCTTATCCCTAGGATCAGATGATAGAATAAGATAAAACAGCCTGAACATGTGCCACAGGAGGTTGGATATTTCTTTACAAAAAGCAAGAGGCTGCCCAGAGAGGTGGTTGAGTCACTATACCTGAAGGTGTTCAAGAAACACATGGACATGACACTTTGGGACATGATTTAATGGCCACGGTGGTGATAAGGTGATGATTGGATTTGATGACCTTAGAGTGCAACCAAACCAATTCTGTGATAAAGATACAAGCCTTGGTCCTAGCAAAATATTTACACTCAATATTGAGTAACAAGGTTTCAAATAACTCACTGCAGAAGGATGTTTTTAAACATAAAAGCATCTATCTTCTAAAGGGTATTTGTCTGGTTAAGGAAAGAGAGCAGAGGTCAATTAATGGAAGGAGGAACTTGAGAAAGACATGGCTGTCCAATGAGTGTCATGTCAGGAAAAGCATTCCCGGGCACAAAATACTGTATTTTCTGCTCTGTGAAATGGAAACACTTGAGAATTCCAGTTTAAACCAAGGAAAATGCCTGGAGACAAAAGCCCATCTATTTTAACACTCTCTGATGTCAGCTGAAAAGCAAAGGCCGAGCAATCTCAGGCTATAAAGCTGAGCTGAATCTGGAGAGAGGAGTTCCTGACACATGAGTCATTCAGCTTGTGCCAGCCACAGCACATCCACATTCAGAGTTGCAAGCTGGGTAAGCTTTTCCAGATAGACCCTGCCAGTAGCTGGACCAAAGGTTATGACAGATGTAAGAAATAACAAGCAGAAATGCTGTTCAGATGCTGCTTTCAAGCAGTCACATGGAGGAAATTCAAACGTCACAGACACTTTGGAAAACTTCAAAGCAGAATTCAAATATTACAGCATAGCCCATCCCTGACTTCAGTATCTCAGTCTCTTCCCCTTCCTTCCAGGAACCAAAGACCTGAAGGGAAGCACACTGGGCAGCATGAAAACAAACACCTTCATCTGTTTCAGAGAATTATAAAATCTTGGAGGTTAGAAGTGATGTCTAGAAATAATCAAGTCCAGTCCCCTGCCAAAACAGATCACCCAGATCAAGTCACACAGGAATGCATCCAGACAGGTTTTGAAATTCTCCAGGGAAGAAAACTGCACAACCTCACTGGGCAGGCCACCTCAGGTCTCCATTCTCCTCATGTTGAGGTGGAACTTTCTGGATTCCAGTTTGTCTGCTGCTGCTTGTCCTGGCACAGGGTACCACTGAGAAGAGACAGGCTCCATCTTGACACTCACACATGTTTGTAGACATTAATAAGGTCATAGGCCCTGAGAAACCTGTTCTAGTGGGAGATGTCCCTGCCCATGGCCAGGGGTTGGAACTAGATGATCTTTGAGGTCACTTCCAACCTAAACCACTCTATGATTCTATAGAACCACAGAAGGTCTGGACTGGAAGGGACCCTAAAGACAATTCAGCTTCAATCCTCCCCATGAGCAAGGACACTCCCCAACTGGACCTGACCACAACCAACCAGGCTTTGAATACATCTGTTAAGTATCACAGAATGCCAGGCTAGAAGGGACCCCAAGAGTCATTTGGTCCAACCTTTCTAGGTAATAGTGTAGTTGAAACAAGCTGGCCCAGCACCTGGCAAGATGAGTCTTAAAACTGTCCTGTGGAGGGGAACCGACTTCTTGCCTTGGGATATAATTTCAACCTCTGACTGTTCTCATGGGGAAACAATTTCCTCTGGAGTCTAATTGTAATCTCCCCAGCAGTAACTTGTCCCTATCACACCTTTTCTTTTCCATGGGACTCCTTGTAAAAAGGGAGACTCCATCCTCCTGGTAACCACCCTTTATGGACTGATCCATGGTAACAAAATCTCCCCTGAGCCTTCTCTTTTCCAGGCTGGACAAAGTCAGGTTTTTCAGCCTCTCCTCATACAGCAGGGCTTCCAGAACTCAGCATCCTCCCCTCTCATTAAAAAGAGCAATCAGATTGGTTTATTTGTTAATGATTTGTACAGAAAGAGCTTCCCAAATCTGTGTATGGTGGTGATGGGTGTCTGCACTCGGTAGCATGCATCAGTCAGAGCACTTGGGCAAGTTTTTTAATCATTATTTTCATAGCATATTTCTACTGCTGGTGCTGCTGCAGCAACTCAAATCCAACCCAAAACTCTGGCCTGTTTGTAACTGGGAAAAGCACAGCAGCACTGTGACCATTATCCCATGGGACCACATCCCAGGGATGTAAACAGTTAAATCCTCATGGGAGGTTAAGTTTACTGGCTTGGTGACTCCTGCTCTGAGGCTCAGGTGGCACTTCACCACTTCATAGGGTGAAGCTATGGGAGGGATAAACAGACAAGGGAAATCCCTAGACCATGTTCTTGCTGCTGAGCAAGCTCCTAGCAGCTGACAAGTGCGTAAGCAGATCCACAGTGCATAGAGCTTGCAGGCCAGAGCTTGCACTTGTGACTGCTCACACATAGAGACAGAGGCATGCCTGGTCACAGCCACACTTAAAAAGACCCGCACCTCAGAACAAAATCACTTATTGTGTCTATCTGGGGTGAAAATCAGAATGAAAGCAAAACAAAGAGAGGACTGTGTGGCCTGTCCTCTATATTGGATCTTGTCTGGTCATCTGCATGCTCCTTTGATAGAGGTTTTGGGACAAATCTCTACAGTACCTGTTTGCTAAAGAATAAAGATGATGGATAGAGATGTGATTTTGCTTCTGCTTCTGCCTTTCTTTCTGCCTTAAAAAGTACAAAGAAAGTAATGAAGTCCAAAGATTGATTTTCCCCTCTGAGTCAAGTGACTGTGCATGGTCCACTTATCATTTGCCAAAGCTAGGAGACACACAAACACAGCCACCAGGATGACAATCGTCCTCCCTTGCTTCTCCCACCTAGGGAATCTACATGTAAAGTACAAAGAGCAGCAGCACTTCCTAGAAGTACTGTCAGAAACCCCAGCTAAGGTAAAAGAAGTAGAGACTATTTATTTGTTCACTGCATTTCTATAAACAAAGTGTCAGTTTCCTTCTCAAGAGTCTTTTCCCTTCACAAATACTCAGTTTTAAATAAATAACAAGAAAAAACTCCCACCTCCAACCCTAAAGCTCCCAAAAAAATAAAGTTGTGTGGAGAAAAATCTTTGTTTTTATTTCAGGTGGACCTAATTTTATTTCGAATTTTCATAATTAGGTAGAGTGTAGGTGTTTTGTGAATGGAAATAAATATAAGAACATAAGCTGTGTACAAGAAGGATCTATAAAATTCTATTAAAAGCCTGCATTTTTTGGAGCTGAATGGACAGTTTCCATTTCCTAGGATCCTTCACTTCAGAGATGATGTTTTAAGGGTTGAAATCACAGCACATCATCTCAACATTGGTGAAAAACCACCATGAAATAAAACCATGGGCAGAATGGGCCGCTGCTATTTCACACTGATTTATGACACAGAAGTGTCTCCTCTTCAGGCTTCAATGTTCCCCCTTCCTTAGGAGGAGCATCTCCGGTTGATGTAAAATGAATTCATAAGGAATTAAAGCATACATGCTCTGATCAGCCACCGTGTTACAGCTAAGGAAACTTCGGCTGCTGCTTGCTTTTTAAGAGCACAGCTGTGGATGAAGGGAGATGCTCTCCTGACAACACTGGCAAGTGTTTTGGCCTGCTGGTGTCCTCAGGAGACCATCTCCCTTCTCACTGCTTTGATCTGGTTCTTCACAAAAACACCTGCAGAGCAGACAACCATCAACTGCCTCTTCGCCTTGCACATGAACCTCTGGTGTGAAGTGAATGCTGACACAGGGCTGAAATGCTTTTTGCATATTAATCCTTAGTGATTTCCTGTTTCTAAACCCAAGGTACACGCCCAGACCAGTAGTGTGCTTCAAAAATGACCCACAAGGAGGAGCTCAGTTTACAGACAGAATCACAGAATGGTCGGGGCTGGAAGGGACCTCCAAAGCTCATCTAGTCCAACTCCCCCTGCAGTCCGCAGGGACATCCTCATGCCCAGAGCCCTGTTGAGCCTCACCTGCAGTATCTCGAGGGATGGGGCCCCAAACACCTCCTTGGGTGACCTATCCCACCACCCTCATAGTAAAGAACCTGTTCCTAATATCTAATATAAATCTGCTTTTCCCTAGTTGAAACCATTGCCCTCATCCTGTC
Source organism: Psilopogon haemacephalus (assembly GCA_013396835.1). NCBI lineage: Eukaryota > Metazoa > Chordata > Aves > Piciformes > Megalaimidae > Psilopogon > Psilopogon haemacephalus. Next base: position 5,011 of record VWZI01010871.1, read on the forward strand.
ACTGTGGGCCTTTGCAAATAGTCTCTCTGCAGCCTCCTTGTAGCCCACTTCGGGTAATGTCAGGTTGCAATTAAGTCTTCCCAGAGCCTTCTCTTCTCCAGTCTGAACACACCCAGCTCCCTCAGCCTGCCCTCACAGCAGAGGTGCTACAACTCCCTGATTATTTTCCTGGCCCTCTTCTGGGCCTGCTCCATCAGGTCCATGTCCACCCTGTTTTGAGGGCTTCAGACCTGGATGCAGTACTCCAAGTGAGGTCTCATCAGAGCAAAGCAAAGTGGCAGAATCACCTCTCTGGATCTGCTGGCCACACTTTTGATGCAGTCATAGAATCATAGAATGGTTTAGGTTGGAAGAGACCTCAAAGATCATCCAGTTCCAACACTCAAGACCTCATCCAGCCTAGCCTTGAACATATCCAGGGAGGGAGCAGCCACAACCTCCCTGGCAACCCATTCCAGTGTCTTGCCACTCTCATTGTGAAGAACTTCCTCCTAACATCCCGTTTAAATCTCCCCTCTGCCAGTTTAAACCCATTCCCCCTCATCCTGTGAATAGTCCCTCCCCAGCCTTCCTGTAGGCCCCCTTCAGATACTGGAAGGTTACTGTAAGGTCTCCTCGAAGCCTTCTCTTCTCCAGGCTGAAAAGCCCCAACTCTTTCAGCCTGTCCTCATAGCAGAGCTGCTCCAGCCCTCTGATGATCTTCGTGGCCTTCCTCTGGACTCTCTCCAACAGTTCCATGTCCTTCTTGTGCTGGGGGCTCCAGAACTGCACACAGTACTCCAGGTGGGGTCTGATGAGAGCAGAGTAAAGGAGGGCAGAATCTCCTCCCTTGCCCTGTTGGCCACACTGCTCTTGCTGCAGCCCAGCACACAGTTGCTGTCTGGGCTGCATGTGCACACTGTTGGCTCATGTTGAGCTTCTCATGTTGAGTCCAGATGCAGAGTTCTGCATCTGGGAAGGAACAATAAACTGCACCAGTACAGGCTGGGAGGTGATCTGCTGGAGAGCAGCCCTGTGGAGTGCTGATGGACAACAAGTTCTGCATGGCACAGCTATGTGCCCTGGTGGCCAAGAAGGCCAATGGTGTCCTGGGGGGCACTAAGAACAGCGTTACCAGCAGATCTAGGGAGATTCTCGTCCCCCTCTACTCTGCCCTTGTGAGGTCTCACCTTGAATATTGTGTTCAGTTTTGGGGTCCCCAGTTCAGAAGAGACAGGGATCTACTGGAGAGAGTCCAAGGGAGGGCTACAAAGATGATGAAGGGGCTGGACCACTGCCTCATGAGGAGAGGCTGAGGGACCTGCAGCTTTTTGGTCTAGTGAAGAGAAGCCTCAGAGGGGATCTAATCAATGTTTCCAAGTATCTGAGGGCTGGAAGTCACCCTATGATAGGACAAGGGGCAGTGGGTATAAACTACAGCACAGGAGGTTCCACCTCAACATGAGGAAAAACTTCTTTACTGTAAGGATCACAGAGCACTGGCACAGGCTCCCCAGAGAGGTTGTGGAGTCTCCTTTCCTGGAGACTTTCAAGCCCTGTCTGGATGCATTCCTGTGTGACCTGAGCTAGATTCTATGGTCCTTCTCTGGCAGGGGGGTTGGACTTGGATGATCTATGGAGGTCCTTTCCAACCCCTAACATCCTGTGATCCATACCAGAGCCTGAGGCAAGACCCTGAACCAGCTAAAATAGCAGAGGAGCTCAGCTCCACTAAGAAGACCCAACCAGCACCCAGAGATGATGCTAGAGTGACCATCAAACCTATTCCTACCTAACCAGGGGGCCACCAGATCACTCAGCCTTTGATCCTCTCCACCATTCACCTGGTATGCCCCATGGTGATTCATCAGTGATGACAAGAAAAGGATTCCTCTACCAAGTTGGGCAAGCTTGGGGCTTCTGCCTTTCCTGAGGCCCATTAAAAAGCAGAGTGGTCAGGAATGGCAAAGTAGTCATACCTGGAGTGGGAGGAGACTCCAACAGAACCCAGGTATTCTGGGTTTGGGGGGGGAAAGGGGAGATATGGTGTTCACTGGAGAGGAAGGGGCTTGGGGAGACCTTATTGCTCTCTACAACTACCTGAAAGGAGGTTGTAGCCAGGTGGGTTTGGTCTCTTCTCCCAGGCAACTAAGGATAGAACAAGAGGACACAGTCTCAAGCTGTGCTAGGGCAGGTTTAGGCTGGATGTTAGGAAGAAGTTCTTCACAGAGAGAGTGATTGGCATTGGAATGGGCTGCCCGGGGAGGTGGTGGAGTCACTGTCCTTGGAGGTATGTAAAAGGAGACTGGATGAGGCACTTAGTGCCATGCTTTAATTGATTAGAATGTGTCGGGTTATAGGTTGGACTCCATGATCTCAAAGGTCTTTTCCAACCTGGTTAATTCTGTGATTCTAGTGTGATCTGGTATAGGTCATCCTGCTCTGGCAGAGGGGCTGGACTCAATGATCTTTCAAGGTCTCTTCCAGCCTCTAACATTCTGTGATTCTGCAATGTGATTTGCCTCCTGGACTGCAAGCTCACATTCTGCTCATGTCCAGCTTCTCATCCATCAGCACCCCCAAGTCATTCATTAACCCCCAATAATTAATCAAGAAAACCAGACTCCCAGTTCCTGGTTAGCCCTTACCCAGGCTAAACAGCTTGGTGAATAATCACTGCTTGATAAAAGAGATCTTTCAGCTAAATTCCCACCAGGATAAAGATTCACCAGCTAGAGGATGTTTGCCTAGTTACATTATTTTTCCTAATTATGTGGAGAGCGGATGTTTTGTGACTAAAAAAGAACCCAAAGAGAGGAAACATCAAAGACCAATTGCCTACCAGAAGAGCCTACAAGATCAAATGAAAGGACTTAACAGAGTGATTGCCTTGTTTAATTAGTTATTGTAGCCTGATTTGGTTTTGTTGTGTTGTTTTTTTTTTCCCTTAAACTCAATTAGTTAGGAGCCAAACACACCTTGCCCAGACAGAAAGGTGTAATTAAGTGAAATTGGTTGCCTGGGGACTACCAGATGATGCTGAAACGTAATAGCCAAGGTTAGTAGAAAGTTTTAGAGAGTAAACCACAGTAACAGCACTGAAAGTGCCACAGGAGTTGCATTTATAATTTACTGTGCTAATTTCAGTGTAATGCACAGAGTTAGTTTGGTTTAGGTTTACCTTGGCAGTGCCTTGGTAATAGCCTCATTGGTGTTTTATGTCTATAAAATTTTGAAAACAAGTAGAAGTGACAAGTGTGCAAAGTGCCTGTTCACTTGTGACTTCTCTTGCCCATCAGGAAGGCCCAAGCCAACCTCATGAAATTCAACAACACTAAGTGCAAGGTCCTACACCTGAGTCAGGGCAATCCCAAGCACAAATCCAGGCTGGATGAGGAGCGGCTGGAAAGCAGTCTGGAGGAGGACTTCAGGGTGTCAGGTGATGACAAGCTCTCCATGAGCCACCACTAGTTGCTGTCAGCCCTGCAGGCAGCTGTGTTCTGGCTACATCCAGAGCAGGGAGAGCAGCAGCACAGGGAGGGTATTCTGCCCCTCTGCTCTGCTCTGCTGAGACCACACCTGCAACACTGTGTTCAGTTTTGGAGGTCCCAGCATAAGAAGGACACAGAGCTGCTGGAGTGGGTCCAGAGGAGGCCATGAAGATGATCAGAGGGCTGGAGAACCTTCCCTGTGGGAACAGGATGAGAGGGTTGGGGCTGTTCAGCCTGGAGAAAAGGCAGCTCTGGGGATATCTGAGAGCAGCCTTCCAGCACCTAAAGGGGGCTACGAGAAAGCTGAGGAGGGACTTTGTACAAGGGCTTGTGGTGATAGGATGAGAGGGAATGGATTGAAGCTTGAGGAGGGCAGATTTAGAATGGAGACTAGGAAGAAATCCTTTGCAGTGAGGGTGGTGAGACACTGGCACAGGTTGCCCAGAAAGGCTGTAATGTCCCCTCCCTGGATATGTTCAAGGCCAGGCTGAATGAGCAATCTGGTCCAGGGGACAGTGTCTGTGCCCATGGCAGAGGGGGTTGGAACTGGATGATCTTTAAGGTCCCTTCCAACCTAAACTACTCTACAGTCCTATGAATCTTGTCTCTGATAAAAACGTTGGTGTTTAGTCTCTGAAGCTGTAGCTGGTAGGCATCACACACTGCTCCCAGCTTTGCAACTTCTGCTGTCTGATTATTTATTTCTCTCATGGTGGTATATTACCCAGTTGTCTGTGACTGACTGGCAGGTTCTCCCAGTGCCCTAAGGGCATTTTGTGTAAGGAATGCACATGGAAACCAATGCAAATACTTGCAGCATGCTCTTTTCTTGAGAGAGACAAAATGAATTCTCTGTACTTTGTCATCACCCAGGGTATGGAGAACTAGAAAAACTTGTTGAACAGGGGAATGCCACAACCACTAAGTGTTCATTTGGGCAGCAACTAGTGGAATGAATGAGACCAAAACTTAAGGGTTTGCACTTTAACCACTAGGAAAATGTCAGCATCTATCTGCTTTTAACTCCACTGTAAGCCAACCATAACTTTTCATGGCTTATAAACATAGCCTTAGAGCCCAGAAATCTCTGGAATAAACATACAAACATCATTCAAATGAGAAAACTCCGACAGAAAAAGAAAATTAAGTGACAGAAAGATAAACAAAGGGGGAATAGAGATAAATAACCCTCATTGGGCTGCGAGATGAAGAAAGACATGATTGATTATGTACTATCCTCGACAGAAGCAGTCAAATCAATTCTTGTCTGCCATTTCTGCTCTTCCTAATGGGTACTTCTTGGCTCTGATTTTCTTTCTTCAGTCTTTCTAATCCATTTTTTCCCCCTTCCTTACTCACAGCTTCTTCTCCTCCTTTTCACTGGGGTACTTACTGCCACAGCAATGTAAAAATGAGCAAGATACTGGTTTAGAACTTGCATAGTGCTTGGTTTTAAGAGTTCCCTGCATCCATACATTTGTCTTGGTGTCTTGCATCCTATGCTTTGTTCAGCTTGCACTTTTGTTTTAAGCAGCAGCTTTTTGGGTCTTCAGCTTCAGGATTCAGTCATTTCTTATCTCACACACAGCCTGTAGGGGTTTTGTTTGCTTCCTTTTTCTGAGTAAGCCATGCCACCAACTCTGATACAAAACCATTGTCTTCATAGCTATCTTTGAAATCATCAGTCCACTGCGATGCCTTCTGGGTTTAATAACACATGTCTAAGTTTTCTTTCACATGTACAATTTTACCTTTAGAGATGTATCACGACATTTTTCCTCTTCATTTTCCTACTTCATTCAGAAATAGGTTTTGGGGTTTTTTTCCCCAGGATTCACACTCATGACTTTCACAGATCCACAGATTACACTGGGTTGGAAGGGACCCTCAAAGGGCATCTTAGCCAATCCCTCTGCTCTCAGCAGGGACACCTTCAGGTACATCAGGCTGCACAAAGCCACATCCAGTCTGATCTTGCACGTCTCCAGCCATGGGGCCTCAACCACATCCCTGGGCAACCTCTTCCAGGATTTCACCACTCTCACTGTGCGGAACTTCCTCCTGATGTCCAACCACAATCTCTTCTGCACCTCCAAACCACTGCCCCTGGACCTGGAACCACAAGCCTTTCTGAACAGTCCCATCCCAGCTTTCCTGTGGGTCACCTTCAGATACTGAAATGCAGCTCTAAGGTCTCCATGGAGCCTTCTCTTTTGCAGGCTGAACAGCCCCAGTTCTTTCAGCCTGATATCATAAATCCTCTGATCTTCCTGGTGGCCTTCTCTGGAGCCACTCCAGCAGGTCCATGCCTCTTTTGTGTTGGTGACCCCAGAACTGGATACAGCACTCTTTGTACTCACATGTACTATTGGAAAACTAGATTTTCTGTTGCTGTTCTTACTCTATCTCCTGAAAGCTTTGCCTAAAGGCAATGACTGGCATTTCAGTCACTGTCTCACAGCTGATGATGTGCTTTTTCAGTCTTTTCAGTAGTTGGACAGATTGTGTAGGTGTTTTTTGTTTTTTTCTTCTTTCTTTTCAGTTGGCTGAAGTCAGATACTGCACTAAGCGAGAGCTTCCAAGTACCCTTCCTGGTACCCTGGGAATGCTTGATCTCATATCAAAGGGACTTTTATGATTCCCTGACTTCAGAACTGAGCTTTTAATCTCAGAGCGGTGACGTGCTTCAAAGGCTCCTGGGAGCTGCTGCATCAGTAAACAAGGCACGTAGCATTCTGCTACTTCTATTTTAACACAGGTTAGCTAATAGAGCAGGCATCAAAAGCAGCAGTTGTGTCTTTTACTAATGCCACGTTCCAACTGCCCGAACCTCTGTCACAGCTCAGGCAATTTCAATTCACAAAGTGTTGTTTGCTGGCATTGGCTTGACTGCCTGCCAGTTACCATCCTGGAGTGGCTCTGTTAGTTTTGAAGCCAAATCTTGGATTATTTTCTCTCCTCCTCGTGCACTAGTTGGTCTGTTGGATTTTCACAGTAGCTTTTTTACGTGCTCATGACACAGCAGTGGGAGTAGGCAGTACCCTTCCTCAGCTGTAACAACTGCATGCCTGACAGAATCTTTTCACCTGGAGATGATTTGGCAGGAAGTTACACAAACATGCCCCACCTATGTGTAAAAAACCAGTTGTGTCCATTCCCTACCCTCCCCCCCCACCCCAAATACTTAGGTGTCTATCAAAAACAAGTAATTTTTTTTAATGCTTATCTACATTTTACATTGAGCCACAGCTTCTCAGACACCTTTGTCAAGCACTGAGTGACATCTAAGTGTCCATTTCTAGATCAGATTTGTCAGAAGTCTGCCATCTATGGAGCCTGCAACAGTGTCTGCTAGGAGACTCTTCTCCTTTCTGTACCATCAATTAGAGCAGTGAGGTGTTTCTCCTTAATGCTTTGAAGTTTTTTTTTTTTTAACCAGCTGGAATATTTTGATAGAACAGCATTTTTTCAGATAAAATGAAATTACATAAAATCCTAAACCATCTTTTCAACAGAGCTGTTCTTGTAATTCAGATTTGCAGTAGAAAGTAGAGATCCCTTAAATCAGTTGTGTTGTGAGCTTTGCTTTATAGGTTTAAGTTAAGAAGGAATGCTGAACAGTTGCAGGCTTAGAGATTATAAGGAAACCTTATATTGCTCATTTACAACTGTTAAACTGCGGCAGAGCTCTGTAACAGGCAAAATAAAGGTGCAACAAACATGTCATAGCTCATGCCAGCCATGTCCTACACACAAAAGGCAACACAGCTTTGAGGTGCACATCCATACACCTGAAGGACCAAAGGGTAAAAACAGGCCCTTAGAATAGAGCTACCTGCAGGTCCATTAAGTAGATATAATGTAAAAAAAACCCACCAAAACTATAGTCACTATGAACAGCAACAGATGCAAAAACTGCAGGATCACTTGAAGACGTTGACAAGGATGGTTAAGATTCACCTCTAGGTAACACCTAACTGGAGCTGCCTATATCTGAATAAGGTGACTAGGTTTTGTTGAACTGTTGTTGAGATTCCACAGCATGCATGGAAAACATCACCACCTGTAATAGGAACTCCATGACTCAGTATGCAGGCACACTCAAAAGTATGCAAGTTTAGGTACCTTAAGGTAAGGCTGTTATGGTATCCACATCCAGAGTCATGAAATCAGGACTGCTTGCATCAGGGAACATAGGTCACGCACCATGGATGGTTAGAACCAGAGGCCTGAATTATCCATCTGTGCCAGGTAATTTCACAACAAACATGCCTTTCTCCTGAGGAAGAGCAGAGCACTTTACAGAAACAGTTTCCAGGCAACCTCTCACTCCAGAACTGTTCTAAGTACAGGGACAGGAGTTTGAGTCTAACTACAAACATTTCACAATGAGACTATGCTATTTGTTGCATGCCAGTTGTAGAGGCTGCTACACAGAACCCCACTCTGTCATGGAGTAAGTGCAAAGGTAAAGTATTTGTTCATTTCTGTGCTCAGTTATGCACACAGAAAGCAAATGGAGACTGTGGAATTTATCACAATAGTTGTAAAATACTGCCAGAAGGAAATGGAACACGTAGCATTTTTAACACGAGAACAAAGTTAGCAAAGCCTCAAGCTGGAAGCACAGACCAACATATTTCTTCCTCATACCACAGCTCTCCTGACACATCCATTTAGAAGAGCTTTAAAGAATTAAGATTTAAAAGGTGAATTTACAAGGTTTGTGCTGTCAAGATTTAGACATCCTTCTGGTCTGAACCATACTTGCAACTGTGAAATTCTTACTTGGAAAAGCACATCATCCTCCTTAAATACACAGTAGCAGTACTTTGTGCAGGGCAACAGACTTGGTAGACAACACAACATCCTCTGCCTGGGGCAGAAGAGCTGTTTCTATTTAGTTTACCACCAATGCATTATTATGCCACTTTCATAAACAATTTAAGATACTGATGTGCAGACAAGTTACCCTCTTCCCAGGGTTCAACCTGTTACACTAGGGTACAGTCCACAAGTTAATGACTTCAAGTTATGCTCCTTCATCTGCAGCACTGCTCCTGAAAACAATCACAAGATGATGGGAACTGAGACAAAGTGATACTGAGAGGAAGATGGGAGCTTTGCTGCCAGATGGCAGCAGCATGCCTGATGCTGCTATTCAAGCCTCACAGTGGCAGCTGAGTACTCTGCAAGTCCAGTTATTTAATTTACACTTTTAGTTTGGACACAGGCTCTAAATTTGTAACATGGACTACACAACAGAACATACCAATTGTATTTTGAGAGCAAATTCCAAAAGAGCTAACACAACCTATATCAATCCAATACACATGGACTTCCCCATAATTGATTGTTTTTATTGGAATCTGTTAAAAGGTTATTTGTTCAGATCACCTGTTGAGCAGGCAATTAGGCTGCTTCTGTTCACTGCATACATACTGAGCAAGTCCCCAAGCAATACATAAATATTATTTTGTCTGACTTCATACATATGCACCTTGACTACAAAAAGCAGCTTTTCCTCAAGAGATGTTGTATCCATAAGACTGATGTTCATTTCTTGTAGCTATGACTTGTATCAAATCCATATCAATAATCAGAGGCTAAATACATCAATACATGTAACAGAGCTTTAACAGTAAAAAAAAAAAAAAAAGTTAAATACTGCAACAGCTTAGGTACATACTGCATTTAAATGACAGAACAAAGTCCACTGACCTAGACAATGACAGCCACCGAAACATACAGAAGCAATGCCAACAGCCAGTACTTGTCTAAGCATTTCAGAGCTTCCCTTTTCCCTTCAAATAAAGAAAGGTTGCACACATCTCCAATGTGAACTTAGGTATCATCAACCTCACTGCAACACAGATCCTGGTATTTAAGACTGAATAGAGACAGACAAAGCTGCAGGCCACAAAGTACATTGTACCTGTGAGTTTGAGGAGCCAATGTTTACTACAGCACAGGTTTGTTTTTCAAGTTAAGTGTACCCTGTGTAACAGTAGCACTAATTGGCAAAATCTGTATTAGGTAGAAAATGTCACAGTGCCCACTTAACCAAAATAAGCTATGTTTTAAAAGTGTTAATTTAATTAGCTGTGATAAAGGCTAGGGTGATATTTTAAATGAAACACCTTGAAGTGAAAAAGCTGACCTATCCTTGCTCTCCAGAACACAGGAATCAAGTTACGTGTGTTCAGCAGTCAAAGGCTGGTCTTTCTGCCAGCATTTCAGTTTCTAACCCAAGGGCAGGTTAAAATAAACCTGTATTCAATGCAACATACCTAAAATAGATGCAATGACAACAGATAAATTAGTTGTCAGACCCTACTTTTTAAGGTTACAAGCCCAAGAATTTTAAACACACAAGTTATAACCAATCTTTTAAGTTCAGATTCAACTATTACAACCCAGAGACACCAGATATTGTTCTGTGATAGTATTCTGGACTGCAAGAACATGCATATACCAGCTGTCCAGAAAGAGCTGCTAATAAGGAAGTTGCTAGAAAAGGCCATTAAACATAAACATGCATGCCGGTTAGTTTCTCAACTGAAAGACTATTTACAAGCCATATTTAATTTCTAGTTTTTAAACTCAACTTACAAGTTCAAGTGCAAAAGACATCCAATGTGTGACCATTTGAAATAGCCAAAGTGAATGAGTGCAAATTACAAAGACACAAAGATAGTTAGTAATGACTTCTTCCCAGATGAAAATTTATTTCCCAGATAACAGCAAACAGGGGTGAAGGACATGACTTGCAGGAAAGCCAACAGTCTGACCAACACCACTGACCAAAGTGTGAAAGTGTCTTCATACAGCAAACCGAAGTTCACCACCAAGTTATCTGGTGTCTTAATGCATGTTGTTATGCATTATTGCCCTACAAATTGTGCAGAAACCCACAGCCAGTAAGTTATTAATGCATAAGAACTTAAGTTTCCATGCATAAGATATCATCAAGCTGTAACAGAATCCCAGGTATTGATTATGGCTTTGACCTGCATTGAAAGTCAACACTTAAGACAAATATCCTGAAGTGAATGACATTGTTGATATGAAAGTCAGACAACTGTTGCACTGAAGACTTGAAGTGACCTTTTGCTTAGAAGAAACAAGACAACAGATTCACAAATAACCAGATCTACTTTGCAAGAATTAGCCCTGTAATAATTCAACAATACTCCTTTTTACTCATCCCGTTAAAGATACTGAGTAGGTATTTACAGATACTTATAACTATTGAAGATCTAGCTGTTGAAGAAACAGCCTGGTTAAGTTCTTTATCCTCCTTCCCTCCCTCATCCAAGTTTGCCAAACTCGAGACATTGTTCTAGCAGCATTCATAAAAATCAATAGTGCAAAGTTTCTACAGAAACCTTTTTCCAAGCTGTGACGTTCTTCTCAACTTTGTATTAGGTCAATAGCACTTCCCATGTGTTTAGAGCTCTGGGAGAAAGCAGGAACAATAGATGTGCTGAATCCAGCAAGAAGTCAAATTGTTTGCTGAGGGGTTTGGGGCGGTTTCTTGTTGGGTGGGCATTTTTTTTATTCGCTGCTCATACTGGCCATTGTTACAACTTTGTTAACTAGTTCCCCTAGATGAAATTCACAGTTCCTCATTTTGACATGCACCTATGACATGCGAGTTGAACTGCACTACAATAATGGTCATGTCATCCCTATACATCCGAGCCAGCTCTTCTGGAAGACTAAGCATCTTGGACAGGCGCTCATGATCCACAGTGCCAAACTCGTTGTTACCCACCGCATGACGTATCAGGTGAGTTGCTGCATTCTGATCTTCAAACACTGAAGAGATTCTTGCCCTCCTTTCTGCTAAGAGACCATGCATTTGTCCCAAAGTTACCTTATAGCCACCAACAGCTATTGGCTCCTGATGGTGAACACCAGTGAGGTACTCCCCTACAATTCTAGCCACATCTTGCCTGTGCATGGTCTCCCACAGCCCATCTGTAGCCAAAACCAGAAATTTATCCTGTGGCCGCAGTCTGTGATATATGACTTCTGGCTCAGCGGTGAGGTAAGGAGGAGTGTGATAGTTTGGAGGAATAAACTTTGTATACTCATTGTCATTCAGCTGATCTGGGCCCGACTCTACCACCCTTTTCTGTAGTTCAATACTCCATTTAAACTTCACATCACCAAAAGCTCTGAAAGGCATCAGGAGACCTAAGAGACGATCTTGTTTCACAAGACTCTTCTCTTCAGACTTTGGATGCTCCATTTTCACACGTTCCACTTCATGTTCATTTTGTGCATTGTGGTCATAGGACAGGTTAAGTGCAGACCAAGATCCATCTTCTTCCTGAACCCCAAGCATTGCCCTACTGTCACCTGTGTTTGCAATGTGCAAGTCAACACCATCCACGTGGGCCACACAGGCAGTTGCCCCGGAAAATGCTACTCTCAGTACCAGATAGTTGAGAAAAGAATTTGGATCTCCTACTTGAGCCTCCAAAGAAATATCATTATCAAGCCTCTTAAAAGCATTAATTAAAGCTTCCTTCACATCAGTAGTCTCTCCACTGTTGAGATCAATGAGCTCCTGCCAGTAAGTTCTTAGACTATTGAAATAAAGCTTGGAAGCTTCTTTGCTAAAATAATCATTAGGATGCTTATGCCATTGTAAAATAGGCAACAGAGCTCTGCCACTTTCCACAGCATTTTCTATTTCAAGTAAAGTCTCATGAGGTAGCAAAGAGACAGCAATGTAGTAGAAGAGTCTCTCACTGACAGCTTGAGCACAAGCACAACCTGCATGGCCATCAAACACACCCAGAAGCATCCCTCTGGTCTGTAAGCAAGTGGCAGCACTCCTCCGGTCTTCTATTGGAGCATTAGCAGGCAACTGGTTGCTGTCAAAGCCAAGGACAGAGCTCACATTTTTACCATCAAATTCTGGGACTTTGAAGCTGTACTCATTTGCTTTCAGAATGCTGTTGACCTGGGGAGGAGTGAGGTAAAACCTCTGTGGTGAAGAAGCATAATCCCTTGTGTGAAAAAAGTAATTGAAGTCTTCCTTCGGCCTACAAAGTGCTGCAAACTTCTTCTGAGGAGCATATCTGAAGTGACTGTGAGCAAAGTGAGATGACAAACAGCAGAGGTGTCTGTGGTGGCAGTAGCACACAGTGCTACATAGTCTGCTAATCTCACAGTTACGAATCAGTGGGTACAGATGAGCTGGTGCTGGCATGGCATCAGAAAACAATGGCAGCCTGGAGCTTCGGACTGGAATTGCTGAAAGACAAAAGAACAGCCATGCTTGGGGTGACAGCAAACAGATTTTTCCCAGAACTATGTTATGACTCTTACAGCCCCCTAAAAAAAGTTGTTTATTACAGATAGCTCACAACTTCACAAATCTTGAGAAAAAGGCATTAAGAGGTAATTGCTTATGGACACTATGCTAAGCTATAAGAAAAATGCTACAGCATACTCAAGTTTAGCATAGATAAAAACAGTTCTTAAGTCAAAACAGCAGGTAGAAAGTGAAAACATCATTCTGACACACAACAACTTTCAACACAACTTATGACCATTATTAGCACGGAGCATTCTTCCACAAGACTTTTATAGAGTTTTGCACTCATTTCCCAGCTGACAGGGCCAGGTGTGGCACAGAAGGGGGAAGATGTCTTTATAAGGGTGAAGAGGAGAGAAAAGCATCTCAGTAAGGTTCAAGAAACAGCTCTGAGATGACATCCAACTGGATTTAAAATGAAGACAATTTAGATGACAAAGCCAAGCAGTAGGGCACAGAAAGCAAATCATGAGTCAGCTGCAGATTGTTTCTTCTCCTCCCTTTCACATATAAAACTTGAAGCTTCCATGACACCATGGTGTACACATACACAACAGCCCCAGCAGTCTAGGCGGCATTTTTTAGCTTATCAGATAAAAATACAAGAGATAGAAAGCAGATGAATCTCTCCTACTAGCAACTGATGTACCCCAGTAAAAAGCTACTCAGTTCAAGGACCATAGGCAAGATGTGTTTGCTTGCCTTACTTATAAAGATCTACAGAATCTAAAGCTAGTTCACTGTTGAGATAAACATAACTCCTGTAAGATAAAAAGGAGAGGTTTCTTAAATGTGGCAAAAGTAGTAGAATGCTTTTCTCAGTTCTCTGAAGAAGGATTAATCTAACATTCTCTTCCTTGTCCCCAGTTGCATACCCAGTCACAGAACTAGTGTGAGTGCCTCATTAACAGGAAGCCTTTTACAGTGTCATACTTGAGAAAGCTATTCCATAGTGGAAAAGAAGTTGAACTGTGCCTTCTGTGAAGTACACTCTACCACAGGGAATTAGGTGTTCTTGTCAATTTTTATGGTCAAGTTTCATCATAGAAGCTTCTCAAAAAAGATAATTACAAATTATCTTACACAAGGCTTACTGTAGTCTAAAACTCTAGTCTATCAGCACTGCCGTACCTCAGACTGAATTGTTGTACTGCCAAACTGGATACAAGGTGCTGGGTCACTATATTTATTACCATTCTTAAGGCAAGCAGGTATACCATTATTTCAACCTCTATAAAATATGCAATAAACCCCAATACTCAATCTAAAAGATCAGAATCGCATTCTACAGTTGTCCTATTCTGTAAGCTTTCTATAGCTCTGTTACAAGACACCATATGCTGAAAGCAAAGCAGAGCTCATGTTTGTATTGCACTTCCGGCTTCCTACTATGAGTAAGTGACTACTGCCATTGACTTACACTGGCAAGAATTCTTGTTCACTGCTCCCATCAACTGCTATGAAGACTGGACAGGGCAGCTTTCTATTGTTTGACTGCAAGAAACATCTCTAGCTGTAGTCCTGTGGACCACAGCCAGCGGTTCAGACACTCAGTAGCAGTGCATTTGTTTGAATTTCCAGATGCATACTAAATTTGTTAGCCATTTGCTTCCCATGGTATTTCTCCAGTCCAAGCTTTGCCTGCACACAGCACCATAGAAGTAAAGAGCAACTTAAACCACAGATTTTTCAATTCTATTCACTGACCTTTAATTGTAAGACAGTTTGACAGTTGTTAACAGTTAATTTCTTCACATATTTAAAAGCAACAATTCTGCTCACATAATTATACTATTCTACAGATATGCCTAGCCTACAGCACCTTCGACCTGGTGATGGTTTCCTGTTAGACTCCAACTGAAACAAATTCTCCCAACTGCTCAGCATTTGTTTCCAGTGCTGACCCACAAGCAGCCTGACAATTTTGCTCTTGGTCCACAATGAAGTAAAATGAACAAATACACTGCTGTTACAGTGGCTCTGTAGTGCCACCACCGAGTATTTTGCCAAATTTTCATCTTTAGTTTATCAGATATTACATGAAAAACCAAGAGGAAGTAGAAGTCAGCCTCAAATTTTCCATGGCCTGCATCCTGTACAGTAGATCCATGTCTGCCTAAGATACCAATTTGTTTCACATACCAAACTTAAATGCTGGTTTATTTAAGTAAATGAAAAATCCCAAGTTGGCCAACTTGAACTGAAATTATCTTAAATATCTCCATTTATCCCTACTAACATAGATGCCCCAAATATAACCAGTCACTCCAAGTAGTCCTTAATTACAGTTCATTACTGCTGATCAAGAGACAGCAGTGAACAAAAAGAGATCAAGTAGAAACTTCAAAATACAATCAAGAGTTATCAAGTGATTAAATTCAAGCCAGTATTAAACACCTCTCCAATGCCAGAACTGAGTAAAATGGTATTTTTAAGTCTATAAGTGTAGCACTGTCAATAATGAGCCATATGGTCCATTTATGGGTTTTATAGTACTACACCGATAAAACAGAGAAAGTGTTTCCCTTTAATAACAACCTACTAAGGCAAAAAGATGCTGCACAATCAGAGTCCTCTAAAACACCTGCCAAGTGGCATCAGATCAAACCACGTACCCAGGTGTCTTTCACACACTTGACGGACCTGAACATTGTAATTAGCCTGCTGGGGAGGAGAAGAAACAAGACCCGATGCAGTACAAGCAGAACCGTTAACCCTTCCCTCCGGCCAGGCCTTAGCCCTCAGACACATCCCCGCCTAACAATCCCTTTCCTGGGACCAGTCCGACCCCCAAGCCCAGTGCTCCAGCGCGTACCGGTGCGAGATACCTACCGATCCGCCTGGGCCCAGGGCACACACACATTCTCCTGTCACAACAAGAAGCCGCCAACATCCACAAAGCAGAAGCCCGGGGAGGCGGGGAAGAAGCAAGGCAGAGAGTTTGTTAGAGAAGACGGAGAGCTCCGACACGAAGGACGAGAGAAGAAGACACGGACACACGCTGCCTGTCTGCAAGCGACCGGAGTCGCTGCCACCCGCCCACCGATGGTGGCGAGCCAGCCCTGCAGCGAAGCGCCTAAAGCAGCCGGCAGAGCTCAGCAGCCAGCGCCCACACCCACCGCTCCACTGGGCGCCGAGCCCCACACCGACCCCGTTCTTCTTTCCGGCAGAGGCGAGCCGCCGCTCCCACTCGCCGCAGGCAGGGCCCACTCGCCGGCGCTGGGCGTCGCCACGGCGGAGACCGCTACCCCCTCAGGCGCCGAGCGGTCCCGACATGGCCGCCCCTCCCAGCCACCCGCCCACCTCCAGCACGATCCCTTCTTCCCTCCTTCCACCACGGGCCGCGCGGGCACAGACCTGGCCCCTTCCCGGACAGCTCGGCCCGGTCTCCCGGGCGGTAGAGAGAAGCGGCTCCACGGACCGAGCGGTCCAAGACACCCGCCTCTGTCTGATGCCAAACAGCCACCGCAACAACCTCTCACCCACAGCCACCGCGCTGCGCGGCGCCTTATAAAGGCCCCGCGGGCCGGGGCGCGCCTCCCATTGGCTGCTGAGGAGGGCAAGGAGGGCACGTGATGCGGAGGCTCGGCGGCGGCTGAGGGAGCGCGGGGGGGAAGAGCAGAGGCGTTGCCTGCGCGCGCATTGCGCAAGGGCGGGAAGGCGCGAACGCGGTGGCGGCGTGTGCGTGAGGCCGACCCTCAGCCCTCCCTCAGGGCCCCGCAGCCTCTCGGTCCGCTCTCNGGTAGAGGTGAGGGCTGTGATGCCGGCGTCTGGCAGCTCCTCTCAGAGCGGTACGTGGATGTTACAGGTGATTTGCAGGTGAAAACAAGCGCTGTCCACGGCCTCTTGCTGACACCTGGCACGGCGTCGAGAGGAACTGAAAGGAAAGCCGTGGTGATTCGTCCTGCAAGTGTGGCCTTGCTACACAGTCACCGGTACTGCAGCCTGCCCCCCATGGGCCTTTGATCATGAGCCAGTCATTTAACTCCTGTCTGCTAAGGAGACTGAAAAGAAATGCCTCCAGCAGAGCCTCCTATTGACTTTGAGCCTTTTTTTTTCCTTTTTTTTCTTTTTTTTTTTTTTTTAAGTGGTAAATAGGAGGGAGGGTTCCCTTTAAATGTTCATGAAGTGATTTTAGCAGCCACAAAGTGCGTTAACTCTTCAGGAGACCTCTAAAGCCTGTACTGCAACAGGAGGGGTTTTTTTTGGCTCTGTATATTTTTTGTTTGCTTCCTGGTGTTTTGTCTTTATCAGGATGCCTCTAGACAAAGCAGTCTGCCATAAAGTGCAAACAGCCAGGGACCTCTCCCCTTTGTGTTTCTGAGAAAGCCACATTTGCTGCTTCTGCCAGGAATGGTTTGAGGACAGAGGCTACCAAGAAGGATCTGCCCTTTCCTGAGAAAGCGGCACCTATTGTCCCCACTAGTGTGGCAGGAGCAGCAGCCTCTCCTACCCTTTCTCACTCCTTTCTTTGATACAATCTTATTCCTGTTCCACAACTCTAGGGCAACGTTGAATTTTGCATAGCCTTTTACATAACTTGGATCCAGCCTTGTTCTTCATGTAAATTTTTGAATATGGAGAGTACATAAATTCAACAGTGTTTGGATTTCCTTGGTAATCTCTGTTTATAGATGCATGTGCTCTCATGCCTTTCTATTTTCAGAGTGGCCAGGATGCCCACTTTACTGGTTGGTATTGGCAGCAGATGTTTGGCTACCCTGTGAAGTCTTGCAGTAAGCATTCCTCTAGCAGATGTAACAAAAAATAGATTTTTACTAAATTTGCATCTTTGTAGTCTTTATTGTGTGTACAGCTGTATGCTGAAAGCAGTAGAGTGAATGAAGGAAAATCTGCACTTAGTGCTGAGGAGGCTGAAGAGGTCTGCTTGGGATAAAAGAGAGTGGAAAGTACTGCCTTGTGATCCTCCACCTGAAAACTTGCTAGAAAGGCAAAATGATACCATCGTTGAAAATGCAAGTCTTCCACACTAGTATTTGAAAAAAGAAAGTATTAAAATGTTCATTTATTGGTGTCATGGGTGGGTTTTTTGGCATTTATTTGTGTATCCAGAAAATGATGTAATCTTCTCTTTGATGCTTCTTTTCGAATAAAAATTTTAAAAATAAGAAAAAAGCACCTGACAGACACCATTGTACATGAAAGACTTCATTAAATGGGGTGGAAGATTAATAATTTGCATTCCTTTCTGACAGGTGGTTAGAAATAGATTGGCAGATAGACAGAAATGGATTGGGATGATGTTACCGCTGATCACCTATTTATGATTTGAAGTAGAGGAGCTACTTTTAGAGCTGGTATTGGAAGCTGTGTCTCCATGTCTCACAGTAGGCTGTTGATACCCCTTATCTCTTTGGTGTCCCTGCTAAGGGCAGGGAGGGTTGGAACTAGATGATCTTTAAAGTCCCTTCCAACCCAAACAATTCTGTGGTTCTTTGAACAAAATACAGAATTTTAATTTGAAACTACTGAGTGAGAAGAGATTTTGGCTCTAGCAGCCACATATAAGTCCCACAAACAAAAACCAAAATCCTAAAACTTGACTGACATTTTGCTCCTGAAGCTGAGGTGAGTTTGCTGCTGTGCCAGAAAACTCATGGATGTTGCACTTTGACTGGAAATTCAGATTTTTCCTCTTCTTCATCTTGCTGCTGCCAGACCTTTTGAAAAACAGTGCGGTTTTGCTGATCCTAAGAACAAACCCGATTTTAATGAACAAAAGCACATTGTTCTCTCTTTAACTTTTTGCCTCAAGGCTTGATGCAGGGTGAAGTCTGTCCATTTCCTTGGATGAAAGCGCTGTCATCTGCCTGTGACAAAAGGCATCTTTTGTGTCTGCTGTGCTGCTGCAGACAGTGCTAATTCTGCATTGCAGAGCCGTAGGCAGTTGTGCATTAGCACCGCAGCTAAAGTGCTGCAGCACTTGTCCTGAAGCTTTCTGCACACACTTCCAGAGGAACTCCACTACAGATCACCAAAATCCATTTTCATTTTAATTCAAGTGTTCATTAGTTTAAATAAGCTCCTGTGCCGAATGTATCAATATTTTATTGGTTCAGTTTTCCTGAAAATGAGCTCAGGAATGCAGTGTAACACTTTAGCTGA
This sequence comes from Psilopogon haemacephalus, assembly GCA_013396835.1. Taxonomy (NCBI): domain Eukaryota; kingdom Metazoa; phylum Chordata; class Aves; order Piciformes; family Megalaimidae; genus Psilopogon; species Psilopogon haemacephalus. Next base: position 23,941 of record VWZI01010871.1, read on the forward strand.
CTGTATATCCCCTGACTGCTCCACTTTTTAATGATATCTTTGCACACAGTGTTTCAGAAAAGCCATTTTGCTCCTGTGCCTGCTGGAAAGAGCAGTGCCTCCTGAAGCCTGTCTCAATTTCTACCTGGCATGCTGCCATGCCAACCTGGAGCAGGAAAAGTAGAAGAGCCATACAAGTTGTGAAAGCAGTAAGAAAAGCCTGACAAAGGGAAAAATTAGGGAGAAAAGCATGCCATGTACGTAACAAATCAGAAGAAAGGGTGAGACTCATCTTTCAGCTCTTCTCTCCTGCAAGCATTGAAGAAGCAGTGACAGCAATGCAAGTCTGCTGTTGTACAGAGCAGTCGTTTATTTTTAGCAGAACACAGGAGCACTACGTGGCAAAAATAAATGTGTCAGTAGAGCTCCAAGTGGAAGGAATACCTGCAAGCAGCCAAGGCCTCTGATCCCCAGAGAAAGTTTCTGCCATCCCTGCAGGTGGCAGCGGTATTGGAGTTGATGCTATCTTATGCTCCTTCCAGCTTGAGCTATTCTATGATTCTAGGTATTCTGCTGCCCTCTCAGGAAGCCTTTGTAATGAGTGCTGCAAATTATCCTCCTCAAACACAGCTGCAACGAACCTTGCAAAAGGTGATTTTCAGAAAACGTGTCTGAGGAGTATCACCCTTAGAGTGAACCAGCAGCACTGAGCTGCATGGACTGGTGTCTCTCCTGCCCTTTCTGTAGGGGAGGCCCATGGGGACTCACAGCTGCTTTTAAAGGGTATGTTGCTGTCACTGTGGGATGCAGGGACAGTTTATTTTGTCCCATCCCCAGAGGCTTTTTGTATCTTCACTCTGAGTTCTATTCTGAAGTGAAGCAGTGGGTCTGTCTTCATTCAGCAGCTGGGATCCAGCTTCCTAGAATCACAGAGCAACTGAGGTCAGACAAAACCTCTGGAGGTCATATAGCCCAACTGTCTGAGCCAACTTCAAAGCTAGCTCAAGTTGTTCCTGACCTGCCCAATCCCATTTTGGACATCTCTGAGGACTGGATTGCCCCAGCCTGCCTGGAACCCAATTCCAATGCTTCACTACTTTCATTGTGAAGATTTTCTCCCCTCATAGTTAATAAGAATTTTTCTTGCTCACCTTGCATCTGTTGCCTCTGGTGCCTCAGGACTTCTTCGCAGCCTCCAATCTCATTAGCAGAGAACTGAATTAATGTTTTGTTCTGGGTAGGAGTTGTGCACTAGGTTGCACACTTCACCTGGTTTGCTTTTTCAGGGTTTGGTACCCAGATAGAGGAATGCAGCATTCTGTCAATGGATGAAGTTTATGTTCTGTAGTGAATTTTTAGTGAACAATTTTTAAAAAATTTTTTTTTTTTTGCAGGCCTCAGGAATGATGCAACATTATCAGTGGCTGTGCCATGAGGAAGCAGTTTCTGGATATCTGGAGGTTGTGTCCAACAATTATCTTGGCTCTGAAGATGCTGGTCCCTTCTCCATCTGTAGTTCATCATGTGCATTTTTCAGATTTGTTTGCTACAGTCATTAAAAAATGTAACTACATCTGCAGTTATGGTGGCTGCTCTGCAGAACAGTCAGTAGACTCCAAGGGATATAGAGGAGATTAAAGTTGGGGGAGTGAAATCTGCTGTTTTCTCAGAAAGAGAGAAGCTTACACTTGACAGTAAACAAAATGCTTTTTGCCTAGTGCTGCTGGAAAAAAAAGTATCCTGGGTTCATGTTACTGTGTGTGATACTTCTGAAATTGAAGGTTGTTCAGAAACTGTGAGGACAGCTTCTGCCTTTACATGAGATCAACAAAGTCAGGAGATGGGAAGCCAGGGGATGGTCTGTAGAAACAGCTGGCTAACTTGAGCTGAGATCTTGCCAGATGAATGTGGATGTTACAGAATGGTAATTTCTCCAGCAATGAGGAAGAGCAGCCAGACTAGGCACCAGACTGGTGTTACCTGCTTAGCATAAGGCTGTGCTTTGGAGTGGAAAGTGGTTATGGAAGATAAAATTAGGCATTTCAGTTTAGAACCAAGACCAGACTCTGACCCAGTCAATTAGATGTCTCAGGGCCTGGGGTTAGATTAGGTCTCATTTCCACTTGTGTCAAGGAAGTTTAGAAAGAACAGCAGACAAAAGTGGCCTCCTCACTCCTATTTATTTTCCTGCAGTTTACCCTTGCCTGAATACTGGGAAAATAAACCCCAGCTGTATCCTTTGGGGTTTCAAATTTGTAGTTGATGAAAAATAGAAGCGTTTGTTATTTGTTTTCTGTAGAAGAAAAATGAGTTGGGTTACTGTTTTCCTTGGTTAATAAATAGAGATATTATCTCAAGTGAACCCACTTACATAAATATTTACTGTTTGCTTTTTTTGCTGTATGTTCGGTTTATATTTTTAAATGACAAACCAAAAATGTATTTGTTCTATCCTCTTACATTTAACCTGTGTTGTCTGCCCATTCCTGGGCAGTGTGCTTCTCAAAACAAGGAAAACACTTTCCTGGTGGCTTGGAAAGGACTTATCTTGGTCTAGCCACAGATAAATAATTGAGAATGCAATCAAACCAATAGTATAACTAATGTAACAATTTGTACAGGTCCGAATTCTTATAGGCTAGGTCCAGTAAATTATTCTGGTTTTGCAGATAAGTGCCCTAAGCAGAAGTTTCCAGAGCCCCAGCTGCTGCCTCTGAGCTAAGGCATAGAATCATAAAATCATAGAATTGTTTATGTTGGAAGGGACCTCAAAAATCATCCAGTTCCATTCACCCCCACCATAGGCAGGGACACCTCCCACTAGAACAGGTCACTCAAAGCCTCATCCAACCTGGCCTTGAACACCTCCAGGGAAGGAACATCCACAACCTCCCTGGGCAACCGGTGCCAGTGTTTCACCATCCTCACTGTAAAGATCTTCTTCCTAATATCCAGTTTAAATCTCCCCTCTAACAGTTTAAACCCATTACTCCTTGTCCTGTCATTACAAGACCTTGTCAATAGTCCCTCCCCAGCCTTCCTGTAGGCCCCCTTCAGATACTGGAAGGCCACTCCAAGGTCTCCTCAAAGCCTTCTCTTTTCCAGGCTGAAGAGCCCCAACTCTCATAGTCTGTCCTCATAGCAGAGGTGCTCCAACCCTCTGATCATCTTTGTGGCCTCCTCTGGACTTGCTCCAACAGTTCGATGCCTCCAGAACTGTACACAGGATGGTGGCCTCTGTGTGAGCTGGGTACCAATCCTCACTTCAGGGCAAAGGATCACCCTCACCTCAGCTGACCTGCAGTCAGACAGAAGCAGAACTCGCCTTGGAAAACAGGCAATGTGGACTGAAGGTGAAAGTTACACCAGCCTGTTCCAAGCAGTAAGCTTTAGCCACTAGGCTATTGCATGGTAATATAGGGACCAGCAGAAAAGCAAGGCAGTGTCTTCGAAGAGAAGCTGCGGCTTTGTTTATGGTGTTCAGGAACTGCAGTTAGACACCTCCCTCTGGGAGATCCTGGCTATCTCAGCAGGACAAAGCTGTTCTCCTCTGCCAGGGTTTTAATCAAAAGAGAAGGCTTGACTGTGACAGTTTCCAGCAGGCCTGATTTAGAGTTGCCCTTCTTATCCTAGGGAGTCTTTAGAAGGTTATTTAGGGATCTCCACTGTAGTTTTGTCCTGGATTGGCACCTGGGGTGCCTTCCTTGGCTCTAGATTCCAGCCCAGGGCTGGATCTAGATTGCAAATCCAAATTCTGTTGCAAAAATCAGTGATGTCCCAGTGGCACAGGTGCAAGACCCCAGGTTTCCTGCCCCACAGGTAGGCTGTGCACCTCCAAAAGATGTGGGAATATTAGGAAGACATTCAGTAAGCATAAGGTGACTGCTACTCTTATAGTCTGGAGCTCTTGGTGTGTGTTTCCTGAGGATGACTTGGGGCTGGCAGGTTAGCAGTCCAGGCACCTTACTCTTTCTTCATGATCATTTTACTCAGTGTGTTTCAGATGTCCTGGAGCATGTCCAGCCTGTAAGCCAAGTATTTCAGAGTAGTGTTTTGAGATGAAGGATCATTGCTTCTACCAACATCAATTCTAAACGCTGGGGCTAAACAACAGACACACCAGCCTGTTGCTTTACAACTTCTTTGCACTTCAGATGCATCTCTGCAGGCTGCAGCTTCGTGTGACTGCAGAGGTTTGTTCAATTTGACTGGCTGTTATATAACCACCCTTTTATTTCCCTTTTGCTTGTGATGATGTTATGTAGGCTGCCTTATTAAATTTCAGCAACCCTAAGGCATCCTGAGTCATGTGTATGAGGCTCTTTTGGCACTGTTGTGTAAGGTAGTGAGTTGCAAAGGTCATGGGAAGGAGTTATTTAAAAACTGAAACATGCTGGGCTCTATCCAGCTTGGAATAGATGAGCACAGAAAGGCATTTATGTTTTAAATTACAGCTTTGGTTATCAAGGACTTGTTGACTTCAAGTCAGTATTTGTGTTTCTTAGGCAGACTGCAATATTCCTGCTTCTTCTATATGCCTTGCTGATATAATTATGCACTCAGAGATGAGACAGCAAATTCAATATTGGCTTTCAATGCTCAGAAAACAAATGCATTCACAAATATTGTCATCATAGGCACAGCCTTCCTGCTCATCAGTGCTCACAGCCATTAATCTCCCTTACCAGTTGTTTTCATGGTTGAAGTGCCTACACTAGTGCTTTGTCTCACCCAGGGGATGGCTGGGTTGTGGTGTGTCACTATGCTCCTGTGCCATCTGGTTCAGTTATGCCAGTGCCACTCAGATGAAAGGTACAAGAACAAGTAACTGTGGTGGTCCTGAGGGCAGGTCCCGCTCTGGCTCCTGCCTGGTTTAAGCCATCCAGCTATACCCTCATTTATAAGATTCTCTTTCATGCTTCCTCCTTCATTTCTCCTCCCAGGCCCTTTAAGCCACTACTCATGGAAGAGTGCATCCAGCTCTACTTTAAAACGGAAGTGCTCGTAAGTGCCCTAAACGCACCTTTAAATTGGATCCTTTCAAAGAGCAGTTCAGGGCAGGGCTCCAAAGGGTACTCAGCAGGCCCAGCAGCAGCCCCTGGCAGAAGGGAAGGGCGTTGCTTAGGGCCGGAGGTGGGGAGGAGAGGGGAAGCAGGAGGAAATGTAGAACCCCGCCCTGCAACTGTTTTTTGTTCTCTCCATCAGCCTGTGCAGAGAGCCCAACGAAATTTTGACCGTTTGCACAATGCCACATATGCAGTTGTAATTCACTTCCATTTCCATGCAGCTGAAAATGTAATCAGGCTGTGATCATATCAGCTTTTGTTGAAAATAGTAAGAAGAAGTTAGGAGTTGAGAAAAAAATACATTGATTTAGCATGAGGAAGCAGTTAAAGAACTATGATTAGTGAAAACCCAAACACCAGTACAATCCACCTTCCCAGGTACTGCACCATAGACTCACAGAAACGTTTGGGATCACCAAGTCCAACCAATAAAACAAGTCCAACCAGCATCACACAATTAAGTAATTATATATCCCATACAGGCTGTCAAGTGATACAGACAGAAAGGGGTTGCCATGAAGTTGTGGAATCACAGATTCACAAATATGCCAGGGGCTGGAAGTGACCTCAAAAGCTCATCTAGTGCAACACCCCTGCCAGAGCAGGATCACATAGACCAGATCACACAGGAGCACATCCATGTGGATTTTGAGTATCTGTAGAGAAAGAGACTCTGCAATACCCCTGGGCAGCCTGTTCCAATGTTCCGGCACCCTCAAAGTGAGGAAGTTATTCCTCATGATTCCATAGAACTTCCTATGCCTCAACTTCCACCCATTGCCCCTTGCACTGTCACTGGTCATCAGCCAGCAGAGCCTGGCTCCATCCTCTTGGCACTCACCTTTACATCTTTGTAGCTATGAATGAGGTCACCTCTCAGTCTCCTCCTCTCCAAGCAGCAGTCCCAGCTCCCTCAGTCTCTCGTAAGGAAAATGTTCCACTCACACTTATGTGTGCAAGAGAGGAAGCATAACCATCACAAATGAAGAACAGAAATGCAAAAGACACAGTAAAATGAATTCAGGTACTTGACACTGAAAGCAAAGAACACTGGCACAAAGGGCTTCCTGGAAAAGGCTTCCTTGTGAGCACAGGTGGGCTCTTGTTGTTTGCCTGCCTGCTTTCTGCTGTGTTCAGAAAATTAAGAACTTTCTCCATATCTTTGGAAATAAAGGAACGGTGCAAAGAATAATGCTTGAGTACACCCAGTACCAGCATCATGACTTGAGGTTATTGCTAAGATCACACAAGGGAGAGCTATAAAAGGAGAGCTAGAAAAAGGGAGAGCAGGGCTAAGAAGCTGTGGGGGTCTGAAGGTGTTAGCAAAACCAAATCCTAGTGATTTTCCTGTGTTCAGGTTTTGCTGGTTTGTTCTTGCACATATCAATGGTTAAAATACATAAAATTCCAAGGATTGTGTTTCTGACATGCTAATAATAAAGGGATGCCTTACTCACAGTTAAAAAACAATGTCTCATGGTAATCTGGAAATCACTGCTTGAATCTGCCATCACCTGGATGCTGGTAACAAGCTCCCTTTCCTCTAGTGAAGAGCTGTAAAACCAAGCAAGAGAAAACTGCAAAGAGAAAAATCTGTTTGCTTCTCTGGTACTGAATCATCTCAGGTCAAGCAACTGGAAGATGGCGTGCCCTGGAGGACTGTTGGCAGGCAGGCAGGCAGTACAGCTGCAGATAGGACATTGGGTGCCAAACACAGCTCATAACCAATTATCAGCTTTTCCCATTTCCCGGAAAGACAAAGGATGCCCATCAGAGCTAATGATACTTTACTGGTAACTGTCTGGGAGGTGGCTGGAAAATGAGTGTGGCTGATTCAAAACAACAGCAATGGTGTTGATGTAGGAATGTGCTGTTGGGCAGTTCTCTGAGTGCCTGCACCCTTTACAAAGGACTTTCTTACTTTTCTCAGCCATGTAAATGAGAGCAAATGAGCCTCGGGAGAGATGAGGAGAGTGTTAGTTTTCATTACCGTTTAATTTGAAGGCTGCAGAACTGAATGAAGCCACTGTAGTGATCTGGGAAGGATATCTGAAAGCCCTGTTGAATCAGAGATAATTCCTCCCCTCTCTCTGGAAAGGACATATCAAAAAGGTGCTTTATTCAGAGGCACAGGATCCCCACCAGCGGCTGGCGGAGAGTCTTCTCTCACTAAAGCGGTGGGAGCAGCTCTGGAAAGTCATTTCAAGCTGCTGCAGCATGCCCAGGGCTGTAGTAAAGGTTGGTGTGTTGTGTCCTTCAGCCATGTGGAGTTCTGATTAGCAAGTCTGTGTCGTTGACAGATTAGGACTGTTTCCAGGCAGCGATACAGCCAGACTTCTGTGTGCACAGGAAGTGCACTGCCTCTGCCCAGCTTCTACTCATGGATTCATAGAATGGTTTAGGTTGGGAGAACTTTAAAGATCATCAACCCTGATGCCATGGGCAGGGACACTTTCCGCTAGTCCAAATTGCTCAAGGCCTCATCCAACCTGGCCTTGAACAGCTCCGGGGTGGGGGCATCCATGACCTCCCTGGACAACCTATTCTGGTGCCTCCCCACCTTCACTAAGGAATTTCTTCCTGATCGCCAGTCTAAATCTGCCCTCCTCAAGCTTCAATCCATTCCCTCTTGTCCTGTCACTACAAGCCCTTGCCAAAAGTCCCTTCCTGGCTTTCTCATACCACCCTCCCAGCACCTTCAGGTACTCAAAGGCATGGAACTTGCAGCACAGCAATCAGGCTGTAACACTGCAGAAATATCACACACAAACATTCCAGTCATGTCAGGAAAGAAAAGTTCAAAAGTGTTGCTTTGCTGCCAATTCTTTCTAAAAAAAAAAAAAAAAAGAAAAAAAATCCCCAAACCCCACCCAAAACCAACAAAATAACCAACTAAATCCCAAACAACAACAAAAGAACCCCCAAAATATCAACTGTCCCCCCCCCCCAAATAAAAAAGTTAAAATAGTTCAAATAGTTAAGGATGACCTTTGAGAACAGACAAACCTTCAGGCCTCAAATGCATGTAATCAGTAATGCCAGTCCTCTTGTGAACAGGGATTTTGTACAGGAAAACAAGGAAAATTTGACTAAGGGAAAAGTGACAATAGCATGACTTGAGTCTCTTCCCACTTGTACTGTTTTCCAGGGTCATTACTTAAGGTCATCTTCACAGCAGTCACCCTCCTGCTTTCACAATTCTAACATGCCTGCAGCAATCATGAAATGTGCCAAACCACCTGCATGCTCCTGACCTCCTCAGAGCTCCAGTGATAAGGGTCCTGCCAGAAATCTGTGCATCCCTGTGAATGGATGCCACTCACCAATCTTCTGTGGCTAAGGATTAGATTAAGTATAGCTGTGGTGCAGTTGCTTCCATATGGTGTGTCAATGGAGTAAATGTTCAAGCAAATAAAGAATCTGGAGCATTCTTCCACTTCTTTTGGTTAAATGGCAAGTAAAAGCTCATTCACCAGCTCCCTAAAACCAGGCTGCTACATCAGGTATCTAAAGAGGAAAGGTTTGGTCCTTGAAAACTGTTATTTTTCTTCCTTTTCTTTGATCATCTGTCACCTACTTTCTGCATCAGAACAGAGGAAAATGCTGTGTGGAGCAGAACTGAACGATGGGCTTGTGCCATGTTCCAGGGAGCAGCTGGTGACTGAAGCACCTCCCTGGCAGCCCAGAACATCACAGGAGCTGGATGTGGAGAGGAGGTTTAACTGTATTGATCTATTATTTCTGTTTTGGTTTGCTTTCTGTTAATGCCACCCTACTGCCTTATTCAGGCTCACATAAGGGGAGCACTGGAGTCTGTGACAACACAGCAAGCTGAGGCTGCTGGTGCCAACAAAGGTGGGAGGGGAAAATATACATTTAAGTGGGAGAAGAATTTGGCCTAGTGCTGCCTTTTGATTTTTATATAATCAAGGAAAACTAAAATACTGTTGCTGCCAGTCACAGCTTTTAACAGTTACTGCACAATGACAGGGCACTGCATTAGGATTTATAGTCATGCTTAGTGGGGTGTTTCACAGATTCACAGAATTAATCAGGCTGGAAAAGACCTTTGAGACCATCAAGTCCAGCCTATCACCCAACACCATCTAATCAACTAAAGCATGACACTAAGTGCCTCATCCAGTCTCCTTTTAAACATCTCCAGAGATGATGACTCCACAACCTCCCTGGGCAGCCCAAAGATCAGTTAGTTCCAACCCCTAGATCTTTGAGTTGCCTTCCAACCTAAACCATTCTATGATTCTATGGTTTTATGATTCCAATGCCAATCACTCTTTCTGTGAAGACTTTATTCCTAACATCCAGCCCAGACCTGCCCTGACACAGCTTGAGGCTGTGTCCACTTGTTCTGTCCCTAGTTGCCTGGGAGAAGAGTCCAACCCCCACCTGGCTACAACCTCTTTCAGGTAGTTGCAGAGAGCAATAAGGGCTGCCCTGAGCCTCCTCCAGGCTGCACACCCCCAGCTCTCTCAGCCTCTCCTCACAGGGCTGTGCTCCAGCCCCCTCACCAGCCTTGCCGCCCTTCTCTGGACAAGTTTCAGTACCTCAACATCTTTCATAAATTGAGGGTCCCAGAACTGGACACAGTCTCAAAGTGTGGTCTAATCAGTGCTGAGTACTTGGGCAAAATGACCTCCCTGGTCCTGCTGGCCACACTATTCCTGATACAGGCCAGGATGCCATTGGCCTTCTTGGCCATGTGGGCACACTGCTGGCTCATGTTCACCTCTTAATTTTGTTACCTGCCATTCTGAAATGTATGTCCCTTAACCATCCTGGAGAGACCTGCCCCTGCAGTCAGGAAGAGGGAATGCAGAAGGAATGCCAAATTATTTGTGCAAGTATGAACTTTTTAGGAAGTTTAATTTTGGTAAAAGCTCACGTCTTTCAGATGTGTGTAAGCCAGTGAGGCAGGTAATTTAATTCAGGCTTTCTAAGTGCACTCTTTTTCTACACTCTCAGTTAAATACTGTGAATGAAGGTTGCCATAGTTACATCTGAGTTAAAAAATTAGCTCTGGGGTATTGCAATTCTAGTTTCTTATCTCACTCCCCTTGCTGTGGTTCAGTGAAAGGTAGGTTTGCATCTCTGTGATTAACTATGGTAGGAAAGGTCCTGCTCATTCATCTTAAAATCCTTGAGGAAATGTGAGAGGAGGGACATTTTCCATTCTCTTGTTTTCACCAAACCTGGTAAGCAAATGGCACTTCCTGCACCCAAGCTGCATACTTCTGTGCTTACCTTCACCTTAATTCTCAGAGCTTAGCCTGACATTTTTATTAATTACAAAATTTGAGAGGAATGCCCATGGCTTCCTTTTGTAGAGTACAGGTTGCATGTCAAGACCTGTATTACACTGGCACTTATTTTGACAGGGAAAAAAGAGGTCCCAATGTGACCGGAGACAGCAGGTCTTAACATTGACTTCTGTGTGGTTTGGATTGTGTCTCAAGCTGGTGAGCAGGAATCATCAGGGACTTCACGTCTTGTCCACTCATCTCTAGATGAGAAACGAGGCTAGCCTTGCCATCACAGCAACTTGTCTCCATGAGATGTTTGCTAACACATCACAAATGACACATGAATAATTGGTAATGATTGGGGAGTCTTTTCAGGTTTCTGGGTCATAGAATCAGTCAAGGTTGGAAGTGACCACAAGGATCATCTAGTTCTAGTCCTCCAGCCCTCTGATCATCCTTGTGACCCTTCTCTGGACATGCTCCAGCATGTCTGCATCCCTCTTGTAATAGGGACTCCAGAACTGGACACAGTACTTCGAGTGGGGTCTCATCAGAGTGGAGTAGAGGAAGAGAATCACCTCCCTTGACCTGCTGGCCACACTTCTCCTGATGCAGTCCAGGATCTGGTTGGCTTTCTGGGCTTCAAGTGCACACTGCTGACTTATGTTGAGCTTCTCCTCCACCAGCACCCCCAAGTCCCTCTCCTCAGGGCTGCTCTCCAGCCAGTCACTGCCCAGCCTGCATTTGTTCTTGGGATTTCCTCGACCCAGATGCAGGACCTTGCACTTGGTCTTGTTGAGCCTCATAAGGTTGGCTTGTGCCCACCTCTGCAGCCTGCCCAGGTCTCTCTGGATACCATCCCTGCCCTCTAGCATGTCTGCTGCACCACACAGCTTGGTGTCATCAGCAAACTGAGGGTGAACTTTATGCCTCTGTCCATGTCACCCACAAAGATGCTGAACAAGACTGGTCCCAGGACTGATCCCTAAGGGACTCCGCTTATCACTGGTCTCCACTTGGACACAGAGCCATTGACAGCCACTCTTTGGGTGCAGCCATCAAGCCAGTTCTTTATCCATCTGGTGGTCCGCCCATCAAACCCATGTTTCACAAGCTTGGAGACCAGGATGTGGTGTGGGACAGTGTCAAAGGCTTTGCTCAGGTCCAGGTAAATGACACCAGTTGCTCACCCCTCATCTGCCAAGCAGGCTGAGAGCTGGGTTCCACCAGCCTGCAGGAGAGGACAGTGGCACAGCTGGGGCTGCCTGCTGTCACCGCTGACAGCAGCACCTGCTTTGGGCTGCTGCTGCTCTTGGATCCAAGCAGGGGAGTTGGATGAGATGGCCTTAGAGAGTCCCTTCTGATCCAATGCAGTTTGTGCATCTGTCTGCCCCTCCTCTTGGCTCTGCCCTATCATCCAGCCATGCCTTCAAGGCTCAGAGGTGTATGTTGCTGTGACACTTGTTAAGTACACAGCATCTCTTCCTTACTCACTAGTGAAAACACTGTCCTGACACAGTGGCCAGGAGGGCACATCCGCAGCAGCCAAGGAGCACCACACAGGGAGGGGTAGGGCCAGTCTTTGTCCTGTGAACATTTCCCTTCAGTGTTTTTTCAGAAAGGAACAAGGCATGTGTGTGCCTTACAGAAAGGATCCACTGGCCTTTTGGCACAGCACACCACAAACTGACATGAGCAAGGCTTTGTTTTGACAATGATGTTTGATGCAGCACTGGTTAAAAGTTAAGGAAAGCCAGCATTTACCATGCCTTAATGTCAAAACTGAGCTCTCTGAGGTCACATGTATGTCACATACACACAGAGGAATTAAGGAAATATGCATATCTTAGCCACAGTTAAATAAACCTCCACTTTACTTTGCAGCTTGTGAGCTGCCTCAGTGTGTGCTTGGCTGCTGAGAGATCACCATGCAGGGATGCCTTACGCTGGGGGCTGAGCTGCTTCATGAGTCACTGGAGTAGAATGCATGCTAGAAAATCTCATTTCCCCAGTTACTCAGAGGTAAAGTATTTCTGGATCTGTGCCTGGTTTGTGCTAGGAATATTAAGGATGTTTCTGTTGTTCTGATAAAGTTCAGTTAAGAGAGACAGGAATCATTGCTGCAGTGAGCACTTAATTCTCTCAGCCTGCAGAAAGAAATCCTTTCCAGAGCAGTTTGCTGGGCTCTGTCTGAAACAAGCCTTGAAGAAGTGGGGTTGGCTTCTGTATCGACCATGGAGGATTGCCTTAACTGCTTCCTTTTTGCTTTTTGTTTAACCCCCCCCCACAAACTGGTATTGAGCCCTCATCTGGAACATGGGCTGTAGGAAGTCTGTAATTTTTCAAGCCTTGATGGAGTAATTAGAAGATAAAAAGTAATCTTTAGAGATCCACAGATTCACAGATAACTTTAGGTTGGAAGGGAATATCAAAGGGCATCTTGTCCAGCCACCCTGCAGTCAGCAGGGACACCTCCAACTACAGCAGACTGCACAGGGCCACATCCAGTCTAACCTCGAATGTCTTCAGAGATGGAGCCTCAGCCACATCCCTGGGCAGCCTGTTCCAAGATTTCACCACTCTCACTGTGCAGAACTTCCTCCTGATGTCCAAGCTAAATTTCCCCTGCTCCAGTTTCAAACCACTGCCCCTTGTCCTGTCTATACAAACCCTTCTAAACAGTCCCTTCCCAGCCTTCCTGTAGGTCCCCTTCAAATACTGAACTGTATATGATTAAAAATAATTATAAATAAACAAATGAATGCTTAGCTCAGTTAAAGCTCTCCAAGTTCTTCAAAATAATGAGTGGAATTAAACCAATTTTTAATTAAAACCAAAGTAGTGGAAGGAGTGCCCAAATTTTCCTCTAGTGAAAAATCTGACAAGGCTAAGAGTGAAGCAGCACTGGAGCTGGAGGTCAGCCAATAAAGTGGGACACAGTCTGTGCTCAAATGTCTGTGCATTGTGCTGATCAGCTCTCGTGACAGGTGCAGTTAGTGTGACACGTGAGAGGAAAGGATGGATGGAGACCTGCTAACCCAAACCACTCTCCTTTCTCTGAGGTGGGAGGATGAGTGGTGCAGTTGTTCCTTACAGACCACAAAACAGATGTCCAATTTAAAAATTAAGCTTGGACAGTTTGTTTGTTTAGGGTTTAATGTTCCTATAAACCTCTTTTTTTTTTTAATTTTTTTTTTTAATTTACCCAAGGAATTTCATTGTACATTATCTGAGTCCTGGCTGCTGCTTTGATGGGAAAACTCCCACTAGCTAGCTGCAGGACATTTCTTAGTGCCTTGTGGAACTATATGACCAGTGTCAACTGGGCCAGCCAGCCCTGAGTTCGCACACCTGGGGAGCACAGCCCTATTTGGTCCACACCAGAGTCCACAAGCAGCCTTCAAAGCAGATCAGGACTGGAGAGGAGCAGGCAGGTTCTTCTCTACAGTTGCTGGAAGGCCTGGGTCTTTCTTTCTTTGCCTGTTGGTGCAGCAGGGCTGCCGGGGCTGGTGTATTTGCAGAGCAGTTTGTAGTTAGCTTGTTGAGGATGACAAAAGCCTTTTATTCACTTCTGTCAGCAGAGGCAAGGTGGCTGTCAGTGGGCAGGCTGCTCTGCCTCCTGCATGGCCAGCAAAACTGCCAGCTAAACACCAGATCCCCAGCAATTCTGTGCCTGCTGCTCAGCGGCTGTGTGTGGAGCAGAGCAGCACAAGCTGTTCATTCACGCTGTACTGTGCTGGTGAGAGAAGAATGTGAGTTTAACCACTGACTGAGGAAAACAGGGAATGTACGTGGGTGCAGGTGGGTATATGGTCCCATCGTGGGATTTCATGGAATCATGGAATGACACAGGTTGGAAGTGACCTCAGAGATCATCTACTCCAACCCCCCTGCCACGGGCAGGGACACCTCTCAACCGGAGTTGACTGCCCAAAGATTCATCCATGTGAAGGTTTAAGCCCACCTGGGACCCCCTGTCTTTTCCCAAGGAATGGTTTCACCCTTTTCCCAGGTTGCATGGTTAGACACACCCACTTCCTGCTAGGATTTTGGGACTATAAGAGGGGGAACCCAGTCCCACCCCCCCTTCTCTTTCTCTCTCTCTTCTCTCTTCTCCCTTCTCCTCTTCCCCTCGTGCCGGCAGGTCGAGCAGCTGCTGGCGCTCTGTGCTGCTGCAGCACGTGTCTCCCTGCCGCCCTGTGTTCCAGCACCGTTACTGTCTGCTGAAGACTGGGACTGAGACTTTTCGCTATAGGATTCCTGCATCCTGCTTTCCAAAGCCAATCGAACTTCAGCTGCCTGCCGCGGTTGTATTTTCTTCCCTTTTCCCCCTTCTCCCTGGTCTCTGTACCCTTTTCCCTTATTCCCCATATCCCAAAGCTTGTTTCCCTTTCTCCCACCTGCTGTAAAAAATCCCTTTCCCTCTTGCTTGTTGTTAAAGTTTACCCTTTTTACTTCCAAATCGTTTCTTTGAGTTTTTTATTGGGCTTTTGGGCTCAGGGTGGGGGCAGCTAGCCTCAACCCAATACAATCCAACATGGACTTAAACACCTCCAGGGAGTGGGTATCCACAACCTCCCTGGGCAGCCTATTCCAGAGTGTCACCATCCCTGTACTGAAGAATTTCTTCCTAAGACCCAGTCTAAACATACTCTCCCTCAGCTTCAAACCTCTTCTCCTTGTCCTCTCTCTAGACACCCTTAGGAAAAGTCCCTCTGCAGCCTTCTTGTAGGATCCCCTCAACTATTGGAAGGCAGCTCTAAGGTCCTTCTGGAGTCTTCCCTTCTCCAGGCTGAACACCCTCACATCCCACAGCCTGTCCTCACAGCAGAGGTGCTCCAGCACTTGCATCATCTTTCTCTGAACTTGCTCCAGCAGCTCTGTCTCCTTTTTATGCTGGACACACCAGAACTGAATGCAATATTCAAGGTGAGGTCTCAGTAGAGCAAAGGGGCAGAATCCCCTCTCTTGCCCTGCTGCCCACACTCCTCTGGCTGCAGCCCAGCACACAGCTGCCTGCTGGGCTGCATGAGGGCACTGCTGGCTCCTGGGGAGCTGCTCAGCAACCAACACCCCCAAGTCTTTTCTGGCCATAACTAATCTAAATGACTGGGGGTTGTCAATGTTTGGCCGTTTTGCCTTAATTTATACTTCCAGAGTAAATCTCAGAAGCTGCAGATGGCAACGGTAAGAATCTGATGGCCCTGGAGTGATCTGCATGTCATTCCATACATATAACATGCACATGGAACAATACCATATATCAGCTTTAATTAGGTTATATCAGCTTTAATCATGTTATTGTAGACATGACACAACAAAGCCAATATAATTACAGGGAGATTGGTTTTAATTAGACTGCACTTTCTCCACTTCTGCTCTTCTGTCCCTTTAACCTCCTCACTTGGCACGGAGGGCACAGCTAGCGCAAGGTGGAGTTACAGGCAGCACAGGAGGACATAAGACAGACACAAGAATAAAACATGCCAAAGGCACAGCATGGAATGAGCTGAGGCAGATAAACATAAACAAATTCATGGTAACACATAAAATAACAAATATTTAAGGTCACTTCTTGGCAGGGGAAATTTTATTACCTGGTATTTTGCAGTGTTTCATTTATTTTTTAATCTGCTGTTCTCTGGCCACACGGATTTCTCTCCCTGCAACCCTTTGCATTTACCTTTCTCCTTGAGATTCTATTCCATGCACATTGTTTTGAAGCTCCTTCAGGACACATTTTGTGCTTCCTGCCTCAAAATCATCCCCGTGGCAACCAGCAGTGGCAGAGTCAATTACGGGGTGGTCAGAGGAGGTCACAGTTTTGCTTGCTTTGAAGAAGCCTCAGCACTGAAGCCCAGATGGCAGCACTGGGTTCACTGCTGGTGAGGCAGTTTTTGGGCCAGAGCTTGTCCCTCTGCAAGAGCAGGCTGGGGCCAGGGCTCTCCAGGTGGACATTTGATGGCAAAAAGCTGACAGAAGATTTAGGAATGCATTGGGTAGCTTGGAGTGTTTCAGCCACTGTTCCCCAGCTCGGTGCTGCAGTGGCACTGCATGAATTAAATTGTCACGCCAAAGCTTTCTCGCTTGTGATCTTCATGCCGATGCCTTTCTGTAGGTCCCCTTCAGCTATTGAAATGTAGCTTTAAGGTCTCCTCAGAGCCTTCCCTTTTCCAGGCTGAACAGCTCCCAGCCTGTCTGCGTAGCAGAGGTGCTTCAGCCCTTCAGTCTTGGTGGCCTTCTCTGGTCCTGCTCCAGCAGGTCCATGTCTCTCTTGTGTTGGGGGCCCCAGAGCTGGACAGAGCATTGCAGGCGAGGTCTTGGCAGTGCAGAATAGAGTAGCAGAATCAGCTCTCTTGCCCTGCTGGCCACCCTTTGTGCTTCCCCAGAGCCCTCCCATTTGGCTGGTGCAACTTTGCAGCAGGGTCAGCTGGCACAGTTGGCTGCCCAGGCACCAGCTCCTGCCGCTGCCAGGAACAGGTTTTGCTCAGCAGCACCTTTTTCTCTCCAGGTTACAAAAGGAGTTCAAACTTTTCTAACAGGTCACTGGCAAGACAATATTCTTAAGTCAACAGCACTCTGGGGCTGAGCAAACAAGAGGGAGGTTGTTTAAAACATTTCTGCTGCAGGTTTGGCTCAAGCACAGCCTTCGCCGTGCATGCGTAACCCCAGAGAGAGCTGTACCTGATAACAGAGCTCCCTGCTCACAAATTAACCCTAAAAATAAATAGTTTGGGAGCAAACTGTGCAAGAGCCTGTGCAGGCAGAAAGCAGGAACAGGCCACTGGGGAGGTTTCAGTAGCTGCTTGGTGGCTTTTTTCTTTTTGACAAAAGCATTTGCAAGCAGCAAGCCTCCCTGGCCAAAGCAAACAGGGAGATTTTGTCTGTCCTTGAGCTAAAATAAATCCTTGGCTACAGGGCAGACCAAGAGATGCAGCATCACCAGACTTTGGGTAGGAGGCTGAGCTTTGGGCCAGTTTTGTGATTGTCTACAGCTTTCCTTGGACAGCAGGTTCTGCATGGGCCAGCAATGTGCCCTTGTGGCCAAGAGAGCCAAAGGCATCCTGGAGTGCATCAGGAAAATTGTGGCCAGCAGGTCCAGGGAGGTTCTTCTCCCCCTCTACTCTGCCCCAGTGAGACCACACTGGGAGTACTGTGTCCAGTTCTGGAGCCCCTATATAAGAGGGATGTGGACATGCTGGAGCATGTCCAGAGAAGGGCCACAAGGATGATCAGATGTCTGGAGCACCTCTCCTATCAGGACAGACTGAAAGAGTTGGGGCTGTTCAGTCTGGACAAGAGGAGGCTCCCAGGTAACCTTATTGTGGCCTTCCAGGATCTGAAGGGGGCCTACAGAAAAGCTCGGAGGGACTTTTTAGGTTCTCAGGGAGTGAGAGGACTAGGGGCAATGGAGCAAAGCTGGAGCTAGGGAGATTCAGACTGGACGTGAGGAGGAAGTTCTTCACCATGAGAGTGGTAAGAGCCTGGAATGGGTTGTCCAGGAAGGTCGTTGGGGCCACATCCCTGGAGGTGTTCAAGGCCAGGCTGGAGGAGGCTGTGAGCAGCCTGATCTAGGGTAGGGTGTCCCTGCCCATGGCAGGGGGTTGGAACTAGATGATCCCTGTGGTCCCTTCCAACCCTGACTGATTCTATGATTCTATAAACCCGGATGCATTCCTGTGCAGACTACCCTGGGTGATCCTGCCTTGGCAGGGAGGTTGGATTTGATCTCTGGAGGTCCTTTCCAGCCTCTAAAGTTCTGTGATTCTGTGATTCCTTGAAGCTCTTAAGCAATGCCTGAGGGCCAGGACCCTGCTGACTCACGGACTAATGGTTGCAAATACCCAGGGGCCAGGGGAGCTAATATTTAGGTGCCAGCAGAGCTACTCTGCTGGGAAATACCAGGTTTGTTTGGTGAGGTTGCTCAGTGTGCTTTGGGGGTAGTCAGAGGTGCTGTTGGGAGCCCTGACAGAAGGTGCTCTGCACTCTCTACCTTGCTGATGGTATAGAGTTTAATTTGTGCAGGCCAGTAACTCCCAATGCCCTTACTGGTGCTGGCTGCCTCCCAGCAGGAAATGGCAAGAAACCAGGGGAGGAGGCAGCTCCCAGGGAGCATCTGAGAGTGAAAAGGAACTTTTCTCTCACAGCAGGCAGCTTATCTCAAGGGGTCAGGCTTTGTCCCCAGCCATCTCCAGGGCTTTTGACACTTTTTCTGGGAAAATCCTGCAACAGGCTGCCATGCAGGGAGAGGACCTGGCTTGGCATGTGCTGAGGGGCTGCCTCTGGTCCCGAAAGGGTGACCTGGGTTGATGTAAAGAACCTGGGGTGGACAGACAAGTCTTCAGGGTGACTCAGGGATAGGTTTTAGGGCTCATCAGTGACAAACCTACCAGGCAGGCTGGGCAGCATTGTATGATTTAGATGAGTATACCTCTGCTGGCTTCTGTCCTCACAGTCAAATGACATGTTTCAGTACATGCACAGTTCCTTAAACTCTGCTTCAGAGTGCTTGTCACTAAGGAGCTGTGGCCTTTTAAGATGTCCTGTGGAGAGGTGGATGAGTTTTCCTGTTTCTCTGCAGGAGCTCCAGATGGTTTCAGTGTTTGTCTGGAGGCACCACAGATAACTCACACTTTCTGTTGCTGCTTACCATCTTGTGAGAGGCTTTTCCCTTTCTGCATATAGTTCTTGCTGGCTTCCTCCAGAGTGAAAAATTCACCTGAGATTGCTCTCGGTACTCTTCAACCCCGGTGGTGTTCAGCAGAGAGGAGCTTGGCAGGAGCAACTTGTTCAGAAAAGTGTTTTTTTCTTATGCAGGTGCAGTCATGAGTCAAAGTCAGGCTGTGAGACACCGGAACAGGTTGCCCATGGAAACTGTGGATGCAGCCATCGCTGGACATGTTCAGAGCCAGGTTAAATGGGGCTTCGAGCAACCCAAGCTAGTGGAAGGTGTCCCTGCACATGGTTGGGGTTGGACATGAACCTGGTGTTCTTTGAAGGTGCTTTCACACCCAAACCATTCTATGGTTCTATGATTGCTTGTGAAGTGAGGGGTTTGGTGGCCCAACAAAGGGAGAGACCCCAGGGCTCCCTGAGGAAGCATATCAAGCTGCCTTGGCTGGGTACTCACAGGCAGTCAAGTGTGTGGCCACACAAGCAGGAGGGAGCCCAGGGATCAAAGAGGAGTGTCGGGGAGTCTGGTCTCTGGTAACCAGACATGCAGATTCCAGCCACGTATGATGTATCACAGAGTTCTGAGACTTTGTGACACAGGAAAGAGCTTGAGGACGACAATCCCATGGCACCTAACTCAAGAAATGCAATATTTGCTGTGACAAGGGCTTCTGCCAGGTGACTGTGGGGCAAGGTCTGCATACAAAACACTGATCACAGACTGAGTGTCCCTGCTGCATTGCCTTCCTTCCTCACTCTTGTGCCAGCTCAGCCCATGGCAGGCAGGCAGGCAGGCAGAATGCAGACAGCCAGGATCTGTGGTGGCACCATGCACTCAGCACTCACCTTCACACAGCAGGCTCTGTGTTGGCCCCATGCATTCAGCACTCACCTTCACACCACAGGCTCTTCTCATAGCAGAGGGGCGGCAGAGAAGGGTCACACAGTTCCTTGAAATTCATGTGTGCCACAAAAAGCACCCAAAAGAGCTGCTGTACCTGAGTCCAATGCCTCTAGGGCAGGGTGGGCTTCAGGCTCCATTTCTCAGGAGTGGCTCTTCCATTTGTTCCTCTCCTAGAGCTGCGAGCATTGTCCTGGCCCTGCAGGGCAGCAAACTTTGCCAGGGCTTCTTGCTTACCAGCAGCTCCCCATCCTGCCTGCCCATTTAGATCCGTCTCAGCATGGCTGTGCAGTGCCAGTGCCCAGAGCTTTTTCCCAGCTGTGAGCTGGTTTCCGTCTGGGGCGTTTCTGACCCAGCACCAGCAGGGCTCTCCTTGCACACTCCTGTCACTCCTCCCTTGACTGAGACTGACCGGGGCTGTGAAGAGCAGCCAGGAGCTGGCACTCTGGTACATGCAGAGGCACAGACTGAGGAGACATTCACCTCCTCTAAGTGACAGCTACTGTTTCCGATACAGTTTTTATGACTGCTGGTGCCATGACAATGACTGGGGTGGGTGTTAATGCTTCCCAAGTTCTTTAACTACTGCTTTCAACTGCTGGACCCATTTCAGGCTCTCCCAGTTTAAGTAGCTGCAAGCAGGCAATGCTGGAGAGAAAGCTTAGAAAGCTAAAAGCCCTAGGAAACAAAATCCATCCCCCAGAGTGGGTCAGCTGCTTTCTGTTCCTCCATCTAGACACAGTTAAATGCATCTGCTACTGAATCGTGTCTGTGAGAGTCCAGACCCTTCCTCGGTAGTGGCTGCTAAAGAGTTGGTCTTGATGATCAGTGATGGAGATGTGGAAAGGCTGGGTCAGAGGAGCCAAGAGCACCAATTGGCTCCACCAGGAGAGGCTCCATTACATCATAGTCTCCTCTGACTTGGCTTCTCATGAGTAGGGGCAATGATTATTGTCATTTCCAAGCAGCGTGTCACCAAAGCACGGCTCTGCATTCATTCAGATAGTTGAAGGCAGGCCCCTGGAGAGTAGTGCTAGCTCTGAACAGTAAGAAGAGGTGGAGGAAATTGTGGGTTTGTTGCAGTGTTTGAGGTGAGGAAGCAACAACTTTCCTGCTGAGAGCAGCCATCCCTCTGTGACACCAGCCTGGCCCACAGGGGTGTTGCAGCTGCATGTAAGGCAGGAAACTGCGCTGCAGAGTACTGCTGAGAGTGTTGACAGACCAGATGGTCCTGATCTACAGGTCTCAGATCTAGCTCTTTGACATCACTGGGGGGACATCACTCTTTGAAATACCTGGGGACCTACTCCAGCATCTCCAGCCTTCAAAGGAATTCGATATTTTGGCTTCCAAAGAAGATACTGCTGGGCTCTCTGCAAGTGCAAAGACAAGATGGCATTCAGAAATGCCATGCTGTACTGGGTTACGGCAGATCCCTCCCCTGGTACAGTAAACTCACTACAACATGGATTTTTTTATTTTTTTTTTCAAGTCAGGAAAAATAAAATAGTATTTCTTATAGTTTGAATATAACTGTATAAGAAGAATATGCTACTACAGAAAAACCTCAACCTTAAGGAGGGTGGGGAAGTGGTCAAGCAGCTGCCAAGTGGCAAAAGCCGCAAAACAGCATTGGGGGGAAGATAGCAGCAGGCACAGCAGAACCAGCAGGGGGAAGGGACAAGCTGTGCTTCCAGACATAAGACTCCTGATGCTCCAATGAAATTACACTAACTTATCCATTGTTGCTATCATATGGCCTATCCTTAGAATGTTCACCTCTCCACTCTGAGCTTCTAAGTTTTCTTTCTTTGAGCTAGAAATCTAGTTTAAGCAGCCGCACATGCAATAGGCTGGGCAGTAGTCAGGAATGAGAGCTGCAGCTGCTTGTGAAAACTCGGCACCCAGATTCTCTTTCTGAGAACTGTAATCATGTCTGCACAGGGGAACGTGTTGGACTTTGTCTCCATCCCTGTGGAGAGAGTTATCTGCTTGTGCTTGTGGGTTTGGGATGCTGTGGAGGGGGAACCTGGAGCTTCAGCAAGTTTTGCACTGAGCTTTGGTGCCCCCTGACACAAGCCACCCAGACAGAAACACTGCCCTTGTGTCCTGCCACGTGTCAGGCCGTGTGGTTGTATTTTCCAGGGTCCGTAGAGGCAATGACTGCTTTCAAGGAACAGATGAGAAGCTTGGGTATCTCCAACAGTGAAGTTCAGATCTCTATATCCACACACTGAAAAGGAGAAATGCAGCCTTCTCCTTCCCACACTGTGAAACAGAAACTGATTTGTTGTAGGAGAAATGAACATCCAAGAGGTCTCTCTCCCTACATCATCTCTGCTCTGACTTTCTAGGATGATGTAGTGAACACTGAGCTTCCAGCACAGCTACAATTACATATAAAGACACCAGCATCTTCCTGCATCACCTTGACAAGACTTCTGGGAGTTTGGCTCTCTGCAGGCCTAGGTGCAAAGCAAGAGGTGAGGGGAAGTGCTGGTGTAGGTGGGACAGCAGCCTGGAGCTGTGCCCCCAAAGCCCAGATCCATCCTCTAAGAGCCTGTGGAGGGAGGTGCTGGTTCCCACAGTGCCCATCAGCTCCAGTGTCTGGAAAGAATTCAGGGGAAACCACAGCATATGAAAGAGCAAAATCCATTCTTCCCAGATCAGCTGCCCTTAGATGGGAAGGGGGATGAGGCCAAGCTCCAGGACACACTGAGATGTGGGCTCAGAACAGAGGTTGCTGCAACGCTTCTTGTCCCAGGCATGAGACAAAGCCAGAAGCAAAGATCTCCATTCAGCATTTGTCAATGGAAGATTATGGAGATGTATTCATAAGTCCATAGAATGGTTTGGGTTGGAAGGCATCTTCAAGATCATCCACTTCCAACCTCCCTGCCACAGGCAGGGACACCTCCCACTAGAGCAGAGTGCTCCAAGCCTTATCCAATCTGGCCTTGAACACTTCCAGCAAGGGGGCATCCACAGCCTCCCTGGGCAACCTGTGCCAGTGTCTCACCACCC
The DNA here is from genome assembly GCA_013396835.1 of Psilopogon haemacephalus. Taxonomy (NCBI): domain Eukaryota; kingdom Metazoa; phylum Chordata; class Aves; order Piciformes; family Megalaimidae; genus Psilopogon; species Psilopogon haemacephalus. Next base: position 46,845 of record VWZI01010871.1, read on the forward strand.
TCACTGTAAAGAACTTCTTCCTAATCTCCACTCTGCATCTGCCCTCCTGAAGCTTAATCCATTGCCCCTCATCCTAGCATGATTCAAAGGGGTCTCTTTCCTTGCAGTTGTAAACCAGAGTGCACAGGTCATGGACTCCATGTCTTTGTCAGTCATTCTTTCTTACTCCAGTTTCTTCCACTCCGCATGAACCTCTCTGCCTCCCTGAGGCACAGAGCTATAAAATGGGCATTGGGGAACTGCTGTCAGCAGGCATTCATGCAAATCTTCTCCAGCTCAGCCCAGCCACAGCAAGACACCATCTAGGTCTGGCTCTTCATTGTTGCATGTTCTCTGGGCAGAACTGTGGTGTGAGAGTGGAACTGTTCCCAAAGGTCTGCAGTGACAGGATGAGGGGCAATGGCTTGAAATTAGAGAAGAACAGTTTAGATTGGATGTTAGGAACAAGTTCTGCATCACGAGGGTGCTGGAACACTGCAACAGGTTGCCCAGGGAGGGATCTGAGGCCCCATCCCTGGATATATTCAAAGTGAGACTGGATAAGGCTCAGGATTACCTGACCTAGTGGAGGATGTCCCTGCTGACTGCAGGGGATTTGGACTGGATTATCTTTGGAGGTCCCTTCCAACCCAAGCCATTGTCTGAGGCTATGGAAGGAAAAGCCTGTTGTAGGCTGATTTACCAAGTAAACAAAAAAGAAACTTCTCCAATACTTGAAAATATTTTTATTGCTGAGAGGGACAGATCTGAGAGTCTGAAATTATGAAATAGATTGATCTGAGTGATTGATTGATGTGATTAAACATGTAGAAACTTGAAATATACTCATCACTGTATTAACTGTAATTAACATTTCAGACAAATGACCTGGAAAAACAAAGCACAACAGAGGAAAGTGTACACTGGGGAGGGGGCCAAGTGTCTGAACTATGTTGACAGAAGAGTTTTAGAGGAATTTACCATTTCTGTGTAACAAGGGCTGCTTTTAGCAGTAGTTTTTCCAGCCTGTGAGGCCATTAAAGCTGTCACATGCCCTTCTAAGCAGCAGATAATTAAAGGCATATCTAAAGCAAACTCAGCATGATTTTGGCACGAAAAGGTGTAACTGATTAGCAAAAGCACTGATAGCAAGGTAGAGAGTGAAAGCCTACATGCTGAAACATCTCCATTTCTGCTCATACCATGCTGGCAGATGACACAATCACACCTGCATTCTGCTAGCAGCCATTCCCTGCTTCACCCAGTCTGGTTACTATATTTCAATCATTCTGACTGCAGACAGCATCTCTGAAGTGTGGCTCTGTCTCCCACAACAACCCCAAGACTGTGAGCACATAAGAATTTACACCTTGTGCCTGTGACCACAGACAATGATGCAGAGTCCTATTGCTGGAAAGAAAAGACCTGAATGAGGGTAGCTCATGAGGGTCCTACTTGCTCACTCACAGGCCACAGCAACCATGTACACTCCTTTAGTCACCCTGAAGAAATGTGGTCAGCTGAGAAGGACATTTCCTCTGGTACACTGACATTTCAGCAGGACTAGTGAGATCTGGCCAGCTGGGCTAAGTTAAGCTAAGCAAAGACAGTGGCCAAAGAAATACATGGACATCATGTGAGCCTACCTTGGCCTTGCAGATGTCCTACTGTAGACCATGTTTCAGTTGTCTCTTTAACCTAGTTCACAGCTTTGGCACTCAGTATATCAGTGACAAGAAGAATGACAGAAAGCCCCCAACTAATGAAGTTACACAGTCATGGTACTCAGTGGAAAGACAAATGTTGGCTGTTTTAGCAGATCCAGGACCTAAGGGACACTTGAATGACTACGTCGACTATAAGGGCAACAACCTTAACTTCACATATAGTGGATATTTCACTCTGTTGGAATGTTGTGTTCACACATTTCTCAAGAGACAGTCTTCACCAACAGAGAACTGTGCTCATGCAGACAAAAGTAAGGAAAAACATGGCATGGGAACGTCCGTGCAAAATGCTCACCAACGGATGTCTCACCAAAAAGCAGCTCTTCACTCCTCTGCCTTCTCACAGCCTTATTGGCAGACACATTCCATCACTTAACAGCAACTCTACAGGGCTGGCAAGCTACCCAACTTTTGCAACATCAAAATTGTGTGCATTGGAGCTACAGTGACCCTAAGATTTATGTCCATGTCCCTTGAAGTTTAAAATTGTGGCATGGCATGATGTAGTATCAACAGGAGAACACATTCCTCTTTCTGAAGCCCAGAAACACCTTAAGTCCAGTGTTACTTCACCTCAGATAAGCATACCTGCATTGCAAGTCTGCTAGGTCAAACTGATCACATCCTGAGTCTCTGGTTTGGAATCAGCATACTAACCTCCACCTACATTTTTATGGTGTTGTTGCTGGTTAAAGTCCCTTGTTGAATCACTTAAAGACAAGGAACAGCTATAAAAAGAGCAAACACTATTAATGTTTAACCGTTTACTGAAAGAAAACCCCAAAACATCATTTAACAAAGGTAGGAAGACTTCCCAGAGATAGAAAAAGGAGGTAGACACCTCACTTGAAGGTGTTTGGAAGGCCACACTAACCATCTCCCTTAACATCAAAGAGGTGGCACTTGTATCATTATTAACTTGTCTAAATACCCAAAATAAATGTGTGGTCTCTGTGTTGTATCTAAAGAATATAAAGCAAGAAAATTCAGAGAGAGAGGTACATGAGTGTATAAAGACACCTGTGAAAACACTTCTACAAACAATGACTGCCTCTGTTTCACTTGTGTGGTCACAGGACATAAGAATTTGTTTCCCTGGTCATCATTATCATGATGACAGAAAATCAGGAACAACAAACACCCAGATACCTATAACCATCACCCCTGCTCTGTCACACTGTCTTACATTGGAACCAATGTGGCCAGCAGGAAGAGGTCACCTTTCTGGACTCAGACCTGGTGAGGCCAAACCTCAAGTGCTGTGTTCAGTTCTGGACCCTTCACTTTAGGAAGGACACTGAGGAAGGACAATGAGGCTGGTGAAGGGTCTGGTGCACCATTCCCCCTATTTCTGTCTCTAGACACCCTTAGGAAAAGTCCCTCTGCAGCCTTCCTGGAGGATCCCTTCAGCTATTGGAAGGCAGCTCCAAGGTATCATAGAATCATAGAATGGTCTAGGTTGGAAGAGACCTCAAAGATCATCCAGTTCCAACCCCCCGCCATAGGCAGGGACACCTCAGACTCTTCTCTTCTCCAGTCTGGACAACCTCAGCTCCCTCAGCCTTTCCTCACAGCAGAGCTGCTCCAGCCCTTGGATCATCTTTGTGGCCTCCTCTGGACTCTTTCCAGCATCTCTGTCTCCTTCTTCTGCTGTGAACACCAGAACTGGAGGCAGGATTGGAGGTAAGGTCTCAGCAGAACAGAGCCAAGGGGCAGAATCCCCTCTCTTGCCCTGCTGCCTACACTCTCCTGGCTGCAGCCCAGCACACAGCTGCCTGCTGGGCTGCATGAGGGCACTGCTGGCTCATGGGGAGCTGCTCAGCAACCAACACCGCCAAGTATTTTTCTTCAGAGCTACACTTGAGCCATAAGCAACCTGTCATATTTTCCTTTCAAAGATCTATGACTTAGTGCTCACAAACTAAAAAAATATTTGGAAACAGCTGAACATCACACAGTATTAAAAAATGATACATTTAAAATGCACTTATTGAAAAGGGCACTACCACTGATCTGCTGGTCAGAGATGCTGGACTGGGTGATCTTGAATGTCTCTTCCAACCAGATGTATTTTGTGGTTCTGTGATCATGGACATAATTTTCATGATTAAATCCTCAACAAAGCTTTTTCGTCTTCTTAATTAAATGAGAAATCTTTGGTCCACCAATGTTTTGGACGCCAAATTCTTCTGCCCAAGCGTATTACGAATAAACCTAAATACCTGAGAAGATGTTAGGGAAAAAAAGGAATGAACAAAGAAATACTTTAAGCAGTGAAAAAGTAACTCCATAGTAGCTTTAAATAATAAATAAAAATTTTGGAACCTTTTCAGTATCTTTTCCTCCCACAGTATGACATAATGATGTGTGATTAAATAGGTACTTCTGGGTTCTGCAGCCTCTTTGTAACTGGTATGTGAATGAGTCTCTCTCAAACCTATTTGATAACAAAGTAATAGCTAAAAACTGTTTTATAACCTCTCAATATAATCTGTCACCACATAAGGTTACTGCTCTAGTCATAGATCCGTAGAATGGTTTGGGTTGGAAGGGACCTTCAAGATCATCTAGTTCCAACTCCCCTGCCATGAGCAGGGACACCTTCCACTAGCCCAAGTTGCTCAAAGCCTCTTCCAACCTTGCCTTGAACACCTCCAGCAAAGGGGCATGCATGACCTTCCTGGGCAACCTGTTCCAGTGTCTCACTACCCTCACTGTCAAGAATTTCTTCCTAACCTCTAGTCTGAATCTGCCCTCTTCAAGGTTCAATCCATTCCCTCTCATCCTATCACTACAAGCTCTTGTAAAAACTCCCTTCCTGTCTTTCTTGTAGGTCCCCTCAGGCACTGGAAGGGTGCTCTAAGATCTCACTAGAGCCTTCTCTTCCCCAACTCTCTCAGCATGTCCCCATAGGGGAGATTCTCCAGTTCTCTGATCATCTTTGTGGCCTCCTGTGGACATGTGGCAGAAGCTCCATGTCCCTCTTTCGCTGGAGACACCAGAACTGTATCCATATAAACTATAAAACTATATAAACTTCCCTCCAATGCCATCTTTAAAAATTTGACTTTGTTCTTCAGTTGAAATTTACCTCTTGCTGCAAGTATGTTACAATAGCTGCTAACACAAAACTCTGGGAAGCCAGATCCACCACGGAGAAAAAGAGGATATCAAAGATGAGCAGTGTGGTCTCGTTGCCATAATAGAGAACATCACTGAAGCACTGTCCTTCATCTGCAGGGAGAAAACAATGGTTGAGAAATTGTTATTTCTGTGAAGTGCAGGTTTGTGGAGTTCAGCAGCCCATGCTGAGAAAGTGCAAAATTAAAAGGGAAGTCTGAGCAAGAGATATTTTTGCTCAGGCACTCTACAGCAACAGAAGAGCTGCTGATGTCATTCACTTGATTTAAACTAAATAACTCAAACCTTTTCAGCTTCATAGTGGCTCAATACTGACAGAACACCACAGACAAAGCCCTCCTGCCACAGGCAGCTTTGTTCACTCCTGAAATTTCCATAACATTGTTTTAACAAGGCTGATTCGAACAAGAGAGGGGATTCTGCCCTTTACTCTGCTCTTGTGAGACCTCACCTCCAATACTGCCTCCAGTTCTGCTGTCCCCAGCAGAAGACAAAGAGCTGTTGGAGTGAGTCCAGAGGAGGCCACAAGGATGATCCAAGGGCTGGAACACCTCTGCTGTGAGGATAGGCTGAGGGAGCTGGGGTTCTTCCGCCTGGAGAAGACTCCAGTGAGACCTCAGAGCTGCCTTCCAATAGCTGAAGGCATCCTCCAGGAAGGCTGCAGAGGGATTTTTACTAAGAGTGTCCAGAGACAGGACAAGGGGGAATGGTTTGAAGCTGAAGGAGAGCAGGGTTAGACTGGAGCTTAGGAAGAAATTCTTCGGTATGAGTGGTGAGACTCTGGAATAGGCTGCCCAGGGAGGTTGTGGCTGCCTCCTCCCTGGGTATGTTGTTTCGCAGGAAATATGGTTCTATATTAAAAAAAGAAATAGAATGGAGCTCTTTAAATATTGTGGCTCCTCTTTCCTTTTACAAAGTGGATATTTAGTCTAGATAGCAAGTCAGAGGAGCACTTCATATTCTAAACAGCATTTCTTTAACCTGAAAATCTTCTCCTAAATACCTCCCTCAGCAACATTCATTTAATGACCCTCCCCCCTACAAAGCCCAGTTTAGACTGTAAATGCTGGGAAAGATATCTACACAGAAACCTACATAATAGCACAAAGAGCAAGTCACAAATCTTTTTACCATTGTAGAATATACTCTTCTCCAGTGGTTCCATTAACTCCATTCCAAGAATCCGTTCCAGCAGCAACTTATCTTTTACAATATAATCCATTTCTTTGTGAACCTAAAAGAAAAAGCAAAAATAAGACTCTGTGGTTTATGATTTCAAAGAGAAAGTGCTTGTTAGAAAGTGAAGTGCACCTACTTAGACCTTTAAGAATACAAAATCCAAACCCACTTGTCTGTTCCAAGACAAAAGTAAAAGACATAACAAAAAAGGATTTGCCATTTTTAAGGGCAGGCTGCACTGCTGGGCTGCACTTCAATCTAATTGCTTTTAATGAAGCACTGTGCCAGCTCTTTTGGAGGGAGTCCAGAGCAGGGCCACAAAGATGATCCAAGGGCTGGAACACCTCTGCTGTGAAAATAGGCTGAGGGAGCTGGGGTTGTTCATCCTGAAGAAGACTCCAGGAGGACCTCAGAGCTGTCTTCCAACACCTGAAGGGATCCTACAGGGAGGCTGCAGAGGACCTGTGCATAAGGGTGTCTAGAGGCAGGCCAAGGGAGAATGGTTTGAAGCTGAGGGACACCAGTGTTAGACTGGATCTTAGGAATAATTTCTTCAGTATGAGGGTGGTGAGATGTTGGAATAGGCTGCCCAGGGAGGTTGTGGATGCCTCCTCCCTGGGGGTGTTCAAGGCCTGGCTGGATGAGGCCTCAAGCAGCCAGGTGTAATTGAGAGGTGTCCCTGCCCATGGTGGGGAGGTTGGAGTAGATGATCTGTGAGGTCCCTTCCAATCTGAGCCATTTTACGATTCTATGATTGTCATGAAGTCAACAAGCCTTTATGTACATATGTATTAGTCTTCTATATTTTCAGTCTCTCCTCACTATCATTCCCTTTTCCCTCCTACAGTAACTTTAATATACATACGTGGTCAATAAAAGAACTGAGAAACTTGTTCATGGTGTTGTAGGCCCTTGTGCTTTGCTCAAAAGTATTTGCTGAGGAGTCCACCAGCCTAGCAGGACCACGTTTCTGAAAGGCAACATGACCATGACTTGAGTGGAAAACATCCACATTTGAAATCAGAATTAGAGAACAGAGATCTCTCACTTACTCTGGTCAGGGTTTCATGGATCCTGTCATAGTGCAGCCGCATCTTTCTTGACAGGGAGACCTGAAATGTCTGGCACTCTGTGTTGGGCAGCAAACCTCTCTGACTGCAGAGATTTTCCTACACAATTAAAGCAATTGTAAATGAACATTGTTAGTGTCATCCACAGACAAAAACAAACAAAAAAAATCACAGCTTTTAATTTCCTCTCTTTCAATATACACATAGCACTTAATGCCTCTAAATAACTGACTCCACTGCACTCTTGATTCAATTACAGCCAGGATCTTCTCAGGACAATAAATATTGACCCCTGCTGTCACAGTCAGAATCTCTGTTCACCTGCATTCAGCTCATTACAGATCCACAGATCATCCAGTACAACGCCCTGACAAAGCAGCTTTACCTGAAGAAGTTCACAAAGGAACACATCTAGGCAGGTTTTGAATGTGTGCAGAGATGGAGACTCCACCTTAGACTAAAGAAAGTTCTCCATATGTTTAGATAGCACTTCTAATGTTCCAGTTTGTGCCTTTTAGCTCTTGTCCTGTCACTGGGCACCACTGAAAAAAACCTGGTCCCATCCTCCTGACACCCACCCTTTAAGTATGTATCAGCATTTACAAAATCTCCCCTCAGTTTGCTCTTTTCCAGACTAAAAATTACAGAATCATAGAATATTAGGGCTTGGAAGAGACCTCCACACACTATCCAGTCCAACCCCTCTGTCAGATCATGATCACTTAGGGCAGGTCACACAGGAACACATCCAGGGGGATTTTGAAAGTCTCCAGAGAAGGAGACTCCACAACCTCTCTGGGCAACTTGCTCCACAATGCAAAAGTGTGGGTTTTTTTACTAAAATAAATTACTAGAGCAGATGCCAACATTGATCCTTTTACTTACTGCTTCTCTCTTTAGGTTCAGATTCATTTCTTCCATATTGGTATCTGCATGCCCATGCACAGAGCGCCCATGGATATAATACCCAAAGCAGCTGTGTGACAAGAGGAAGACTGAAATCTAAAACAGATGGAGGAAGAAAAGAATCCTCTTATCAAACTTCAGTATTTTATGGTAGAGCTTTAGAATTCACAGGACATATCAGCAACATCAGCCCTTCTACAAATACAAACCAAGCATCCATCAAAATACATATGACAGAAAGATTTTTAATAATTATTTTACTGACTGTCTAAGTAGGAACAAAACCCAGTGCTGAGTTTAAGTTCTGAAGGGTAAGGATCACTACTTAATTCATAAATTCATAGCTTCATAGAATGGATTGGGTTGGAAGGGACCTTCAAGACCATCTAGTTGGGCCTGATTCTGTTCAATATCTTAATTATTGATAATCTGGACAAGGAGATTGAGTCCATCATCAGTAAGCTTGCAGATGACACCAAGTTAGGAGCAGGTGTTGACCTGTTGAGGGGTAGGAGGGCCCTGCAGAGGGATCTTGACAGGCTGGATGGGTGGGCAGAGGCCAATGAGATGAGAATTAACAATGCTAAGTGTAGGGTTCTACACTTTGGTCACAACAACCCCGAGCAGTGCTACAGGCTGAGGACAGAGTGGCTGGAGAGCAGCCAGGCAGAGAAGGACCTGGGAGTGGTGATAGTAGCTGAACATGAGCCAGCAGTGTGCCCAGGTGACCAGGAGAGCCAATGGCATCCTGGCATGTATCAGGAACAGTGTGGACAACAGGACAAGGGAGGTTATCCTTCCCCTCTACTTAGCACTGGTCAGGCCACACCTTGAGCACTGCGTCCATTCCTGGGCTGCTCAATTCAAGAGAGATGTTGAGGTACTGGAAGGTGTCCAGAGAAGAGCAGCAAGGCTGGTGAGGGGGCTGGAGCACAGCCCTGTGAGGAAAGGCTGAGTGACCTGGAGTTGTTTAGCCTGTAGAAGAGGAGGCTCAGAGGTGACCTCATTGCTGTCTACAACTACCTGAAGGGAGGTTGTAGCCAGGTGGGATTGGTCACTTCTCCTAGGCAACCAGCAACAGAATGAGGGGACACAGTCTCAAGTTGTGCCAGGGGAGATATAGGCTGGATATTAGGAAGAAGTTCTTCACAGAAAGAGTGATTGGCATTGGAATGGGCTGCCCAGGGAGGTGGTGGAGTAGCCATCCTTGGAAGTATTCAAGAAAAGACTGGACGGGGCACTTAGTGCCATGGTCTAGTTGATTAGAAAGGGATGGGTGATAGGTTGGACTGGATGATCGTGGAGGTCTCTTCAAACCTGGTTGATTCTATAATTCTATGAGTTCCAGCTCCCCTGCCATGGGCAAGAACACCTTCCACTAGACTAGGCTGCTCAAGGCCTCATCCAACCTGGCCTTGAACATCTCCAGGGAGGCGATATCCACAACCTCCCAGGGCAACCTGTTCCAGTGTCTCACCACTCTCAGGTGAGACCACCTGGAGAAGAGAAGGCTTTGGGGGGACCTTGGAGCAGCCTTCCAGTACTTAACAGGCATGCAGGAAAGCTGAGGAAGTAGTTTTCACAAGAGGTTTTAGTGATAGGACAAGGGGTAATGGATTGAAGCTTGAGAAGAGCAGATTTGGACTGGAGATTAGGAAGAAATTCTTTGCTGTGAGGATGAGGAGACACTAGAACAGGTTGCCCAGGGGTGTCGTGGATGCTCTTTACCTGGAGGTGTTCAAGGACAGGTTGGATGAGCAATATGGTCTATTGGAAGGTGTCCCTGCCCATGGCATGGCTGTTGAAACTGGATGATCTTGAAGGTCCCTTCCAACTCAAACCATTCTACAGATCTATGAACTGTCCAGGAGGGATGTGCACACGGTATGACCAGAAACTAAACAGAAACATTTGAAATAAAACCAAGACATCTGTGTCTCTACAACTGAAATGCAAACCAGCAGACAGAATGGAAGCAAATGGCTTCAATTTTGTTTCAATTTGTCATAATTTTTTACTTCTTAATTGTGCATGTGCTGGTTTGAAGTAATTGGAGGATTTGAATGAGAAATTAGACTATAGGCTGAGAAAGGAAAGCACTGATGATGCTACTTCACTCATAAGTTTACTGAAGAAGAAAAAAAAACTGTTTTAAGAGTTGTAACCCAAACACAGATAAGACAAAATGCTTTGGGCCGTGGCTGCTGCTGCATGGCTCTCTCTCTCTCTCCCTGCTTTTGTAGCTGGATCTGAATAATTTCACTAACTTCCCCTGGCTGATCTACCTTTGCTTATCTGCTGCATGAAAGAGATGGTGAGATAAGATTGGGAAGGGGGGAAGGTGGTAGGGTGGTTGGAAACCCCTCTTAGGGATTTTTGATCTCTGGGAGGGGTGTGGTGTTTCTGTATGACCTTTTCATTGTATATATCTGTAAATATTTGTTATATATTGTAAATATCATAGAATGAATCATAGAATCATAGAATGGTCTAGGTTCGAAGAGACCTCAAAGATCATCCAGTTCCAACCCCCTGCCATAGGCAGAGACACCTCCCACTAGATCAGGTCACTCAAGACCTCATTCAGCCTGGCCTTGAATACATCCAGGGAGGGAGCAGACACAACCTTCCTGGGCAACCTGTTCCAGTGCCTTGCCACTCTTACTGTGAAAAACTTCCTCCTAACATCCCATTCAAATCTCCCCTCCACCAATTTGAACCCATTCCCCCTCGTCCTGTCATTACAAGACCTTGTCAATAGTCCCCCCCAGCCTTCCTGTAGGCCCCCTTCAGATACTCGAAGACCACTCCAAGGTCTCCTCAAAGCCTTCTCTTTTCCAGGCTGGAGAGCCCCAACTCTCATAGCCTGTCCTCATAGCAGAGGTGCTCCAGCCTTCTGATCATCTTTGTGGCTCTCCTCTGGACTCTCTCCAGGAGGTCCATGTCCTTCCTGTGCTGGGGGCTCCAGGTGGGGTCTGATGAGAGCAGAGTAAAGGGGGAGAATCACCTCCCTTGCCCTGCTGGTAATACTTCTCTTAATGCAGCCCAGGATACAGTTGGCTGTCTGAGCCACGTGTGCATACTGTTGGCTCATGTGGAGCTTGATATCTGCTTGTATATTGTGCAAAGCTGTAAATATAAAGCTTCATTTAATAACTTCCAGCTGACTGAGTCCTAGCCTGGGTTATTTCAAAGTGGGGGGGGTGGAGAACTGCCAAACCACCACAGTGCATAAGCAAATGGCATCAGTTTAACTCCAAAATCCAACCTAAAAATCACCTCTAGAAGAACAGATTGATACCTATGGTTGCAGAATATTTTCCTAATTAATGTTCAACTGAAAGCTTCTTGCAGATTGCATCAGTAAAGTGAGCAGAAATAAGCACTGACTTTGGCTGTTAGCTACTAATCTCTGATTAAATGAAAGGAATAAATACTTTTTCTATATTCTTAAACCTATTTTATGCATTACTTTATTAAAAAGGAGACACAGGAATACTTACATTGCTCATGCAGCACAAATCAACAAACTGGCTTATCTTATCTTCCACAAATCTTTCATAGAACACAGAAAAAAACAGAATCTGAAAGAAATCAACACATTTTCTTTCCTTACTTTATTTTATTTTATCAAACAGTTAACACTCCAGTTTAACACCTACAGACCTCTGTAGTGGCCACCATTCTGTGAAATGGGACTGACATCCTTCATCTAAGAAGGGAAGTTGTAGGAATAACCTGCTTTTTGTTTTGGTCTTAGAGATGCTTCGGAGTTGTTAGAACAAAATAATCACTCCTTACCTGCCGTGCTGTGTTCAGCTCTGGGGCCCCCAACACATGAGAGACACAGACCTGCTGGATTAGGTCCAGAGGAGGCCACCAAGACACTCAAAGGGATGCAGCACCTCTGCTATGAAGACAGGCTAAAAGAATCAGGGCTGTTCAGCTTGGAGAGGAGAAAGCTCTAGAAAGACCTAAGAGCTGCAATCCAGTATCTGAAGGGGACCTACAAGAAGGCTGGAGAGGGGCTGTTTAGAAGGGCCTGTGGGGACAGGATGAGGGGCAATGGTTTGAAACTGGAGCAGGGGAGATTTAGGCTGGACATCAGGAGAAAGTTCTGCACAGCGAGAGTGGTAAAACCCTGGAACAGGCTGCCCAGGATTGTGATTGAGGCCCTGTCCCCAGAGACATTCAAGATCAGACTGAATGTGGCCCTGTGCAGCCTTGCTCTAGATGGCGGTGTCTCTACTGACTGCAGGGAGGTTGGACAGGATGCCCTTTGAGGGTCCTTTACAACCCAATGGAATCTGTCAATCTGCGTGAACCTTTGAGAGGATTAAGGTTCTGACTGCACAGTAAAGTGTCTCACAGCTTAGAGGATTCATTTTGAGCTCTATAGGTGTACCATGCTAAGGCAGCTAAAATTCTACATCAAGCAAAACAGTTCACAATATAACCCATGCTATGACATGTAGCATGCGTGACCTAGTGATACACCCTAACTTCCAAGAAGCACTCTGGCAATGGTTATTCAGTATGTCCCGTGTTTCACACACCTGCAGGAAGGCAATGGCCAGCCACAGAGCAGCAGACACCCCAAATCTCAAAGTACGGCTCCAGGGAGCAATATAACTCTCACTGCTTCTTGTAAGGCTGGAAGAAGAATCCATTAAAGCCAGGTTTGAGAATCCCATCACCTGATGAGATAAGAAAGTCAGAACAACAACATGAAACAATGAATAGGATTAATTATGACTCTGTTCTTTCCATCCTAACAGAAAATAAGGAAAAAACAGTTAGGAAAGATGGACCTGGGAGCAGTAGAATGGCCACTATGGGGGAGCCCAGTTGTGTGCTTCAGTGTGATTGCTGAGAAATGCAATTAAAACCATAAACTGTACCTATGAAACATTCAAAACATACACAGCTAAACCTCACAAGAACTCAACACTCATTTTTTACTGAAAAGCTCCAACTGATTCTACTGTTAGACTGCAAAGGGAGATATTCATGGTCAAGCTTGACAAGGCTCTGAGCAATCTGATCTAGTGGAGGATGTCCCTGCTCATTGCAGGGGGATTTGACCAGATGATATTTGGAGGTCACTTCCAACTCAAACCATTCTATAATTCTATGATTTCTTGCTGAGCACAAGAGTATATGCTGTGGAATACGACTTCAGTCAGCTGGGGTCAGCTGTCATGTTGGTGCTTTCCCCCACCCTCCTTGGGCAGCCCCAGCCACCTCCCTGGGGCCCTTGACATTGTGAAAGCACTGTTTAGCAACAGCCAACACAGTGGTGTGTTACAGAGCAAGATGTCACTCCCTACTAAGAGTAGAAGCAATAGTAAGAGTAGTAGTAATACCAGGAGCCTAAGAGGAGTAACCTGAGGAGATTAGTAGAGCAACCTGGTCTAGTGGAAGGTGTCCCTGCCCATGGCAGGAGGTTGGAACTAGATTATATCTAAGGTGCCTTCCAACCCAAAGCATTCTATGACCCTATGAGTTTGGGGAATACATGCTCTCTTTTTCCCATTCCTTCCTTGTAACATGGCTCCTAAGTTGGCCCTGGTCTGTATTTGCCAACAGCAAAAACACTGATGTAGGGAATGAGGTGAGTTTGAGTCTGAGTTTCTTCAACTGTATTTAATTTAAAAGAAAAATAGCAAATTTAAACCCAGAAATATAATAATGAATAAACATCAGGTTGCTCTGAGCAGCCTGATTTAGTTGAGGATGCCCCTGCTTAACTGCAAAGGGAGTTGGACTAGATGACCTTTGGAGCTACATTCAAACCTAGACCACTCTATGATTCTATTAAAACCACTGCAAAAGAACCCCAGATAGACAGCTACATGCTTTAAGAATACATCTCAAACTAAAAGCCTTTTCCAAGCTACAGAGGGAACAAACCCAAATGTTTTTGAAAAGCTAAAGCAGAATTTCTGACACATACTTAAGCTGAAGGCAACACTGTCCTTGTGTGTGACTGAAACAGGACTGGCACATTCCATTTCCTGCTTTATAAAAGGTCATTACAGCAAATCAGCAGCAATGAATCTCAGTTCAGATGAATATGAAACCACAAAAAAAAAAAAAAAAAAAAAAAAAAAAAAAAAAAAACCAAACAACCCA
>VWZI01010871.1:61016-112757 GCA_013396835.1 Psilopogon haemacephalus
AAAAAAAAAAACAACCAACCCCAAAACCCCACAACCAAAACAAAACCCACAAAAAAACACCTCTGGACTTTAGCAGAAGGCAGCCAGCAAGTAAATAAGGCACTGAGTATTTACACAAATTTATCAGTCTAAGCCACTTAGGGCAAATCATTACCTTAAAAAAAAAAAACAAAACAAAACCCAAACAAAACCAACAAAGGTCCCAAAGTTTGTTTTGTTTGGGTTTTTAAAAAAAGGTTTTATTGCAGTGAGCCATAGATGCATACCCATAAATGGAAAAAAATAAACCTAAGGTAAGTATTTCTCTAAGTTTTAAAGTTTTTATTGCAGTGAGCCATAGATGCACACCCATAAATGGAAAAAATAAAGTTCAAATAATCATATAATTCAGTTATCTTTCACTGTTTCACTATTATGACACAGACTGTAAGAACTGAAGTCCAGATCCTTATGTTACGCTCTAGTTGTGTAAGCATAAAAAATTAATAACTATAAAGATGGTACCAATAATACCTCCAGAAAGAAAAGGACTGCAATCACTTGGAAGAGGGGGTTTATCTTCCTCATTGTCTGAATTTCATTCCATTCATTCGCTATAAAATATGTCCTCCATATGCTCACAGGTGCAGCAGCACTTTTAACAACACCTTCACCTAAAAAGAATACAGCAAATAAAGCTTTTAATACTTGTGTGAGATCCCAATTTAGTCAAAGCTGTTGATACAAACAAGCCCAGCCTGAGTTACCTTCAACTGCTTTAAGAACTTTGCCCTTAGGTCTTTCCCAGTCAATGAAGAAAATATCTAAAGTAAGTTGTGAAACCAGCAAATGTAAGAATTGCAGGGCCTGAGGGAAAAATGAGAAATCCAACAAGTAAGGACAGCAACAGCATGCAGATAAAGATGAAGAAACACTCACCACACATGTCAGCCATTAAACAGAAGTCATAGACTTGACTACTAGACTTACCTACACTTGAGACTGCAACTCTGTTACCAAGCTGGGGTTTTATAAATTTAAAAGCTTAGCTTCATAGCAAGCAATGAAATTGTGTTGGTTTGAGATAATTGGAGGATTTGAGTGAAAAATTAGACTATTGGCTGAGAGAGATAAACACAGTGTGTCACTTCACCGAGTTTTGCTGAGAAAGAAAAAAAAAATGTTTTTAAGAACTGAAAACAATCAGAATTTAAGAATTCTGAAAACAATCAGATAGCAGACTGCTTCTGTCTGTGCTGGCTGCGGCTGCTTCTCTTTTGTCTTTTTGTCTAGCTAATTCAGAATAAAACTACTAACTTTTCTCCTACCACTAATCTCTCTGGACAATCTAATTCAGCTTATCTGCAGCATCAACAGGTGGTGAGATAAGACTGGGGAGAGGGGGAAAGGTGGTAGGGGGTATTCAGTTACACTCTCTTGGGGATTTTGGTCTCTGGGAGGGGTGTGGTGTCTGTATTACCTTTTCACTGTATATATCTGTAAATATCTGTAATATCTTGTAAATATTTGCTTGTATATTGTGCATATATAAATAAATATAAAGCTTCACTTATCAGCTTCCAGTGTTTTTGAGTCCTAGTGGGGGTTTACAAAAGGTGGGGCGGGCAGGTAACTGCTAAACTACTACAGAGATGATGTCTGAAATCATGAAGAAAATACAGCAAAATAACAAATTAAAACCCCCTAAGGATTTCCCCACATCTGTATTATGAATTTCAATAATTCAATATGCTGCCCAGAATGAGTAAGATAATTATATGTTCTGTGAAGACAAAATTGTGATGTCTGAATTCCACAAGTTCTCTTCAAACTTAATTATTTTAATCTGTCCTTTTTTTAAAATCAGTAATTCAAAGCACTATGTTCTCCTTTAAAAGAAAGCACTTCCTTTCTTGATGTGGTTTTATTTACATGTAAAGAATTTTTTGCAGATCATCTTCTTTAGACATTTTGTTCTCTATTAAAAGCTCCACAAATTAAATTACTGTGGGGAAATGAATTAATTATTTGGATAAAATAATTCTTTACAGTAATAAAAGGAAGCATACAAGATGTTTAAAGAAGTCCTACACCTGGGTCAGGGCAATCCCAAGCACAAAGATAAGCTGGGTAAGGGGTGGCTTGAGAACTGTCTGGAGAAGGACTTGAGGGTGTTAGGTGATGAATTTACCACGAGCCAGCAATGGCCACTGGCAGCCCAGAAGGCAGTTATGTGCTGGGCTGCATTCAAAACAGTGTGACCAGCAGGATGAGGGAGGAGATTCTGCCCCTCTGCTATACTCTGGTGAAACCCCACTTAGACCACTGCATCCCCAGCATAAGAGGGACATGGAACTGGCTGCAGCAAGTCCAGAGGAGGCCACAAAGATGATCAGAGGACTGGAGAGTCTTCCCTATGTGGATGGCCTGAGCATTGGGGTTGCTCAGCCTGGAGAAGAGAAGGCTCTGGGGACACCTTAGTGTAGCCTTCCAGTATCTGAAGAGGGCTACAAGAAAGCCAAGAAGTGACTTTTTACAAGAGCTTGTAGTGATAGGATGAGAGAGAATGGATTGAAGCTTGAGGAGGGGAGAATTAGACTGGAGATTAGGAAGAAATGCTTTACAGTGAGGGTGTTGAGATACTGGGATGGGTTGCCCAGGGAGACTGTGGATGTCCCTTCCCTGGAGGTGTTCAAAGCCAGGCTGGATGAGGCCTTGAGCAACCTGCTCTAGTGGGAGGTGTCCCTGCCCATGGTAGGGGATTTGAACTAGATGAATCCTTAAGGTCCCTTCCAACATACAGAAGCCTGTGTTGAAATGTCTTTAATGCCTAAGGAAAAAAAACATTTACCTTTAAACTAAATGCACAGGCTATGTATGTGACAAAATCCTCTTCTTGAGATGGAAGTGGTAAAAGGACAGAGACAAACTGCTGAGCCTGTAATTGAGAAGTCACATTGGAATAGTGTGGATGACATACGTAACAAGATACCAAATACTTCAGAGTAAAACACATTTTGCAGAAACATATCAATATTTAGTGTGCAAACACTGTAAATTAGTAAAATATTTTAAGTGACTATTAAGCAAGTACAATGTATTGTAAGGAAAAGAAATAGTGGAACACAAAAATATAAGTACAGAAAACGAATATGATAAAGAACTTGCCTCAATACTCTGACCAGAAAGGCAAAACAGAAAAAAAAGGAAAAAAACAAAAAAGAAACAAAATGAAATTTTGCATTCAAATCTATGCAGTATTAATTTGTTTTCATAACACCCATATCTGGAGAAACACTTACTTTGAAGAACACAAGCCAATAAATCCCTGTGCCCACTGTGATGAGAAAGAAAACGTTTGCAAGGTCTCCAGCATAGAACAGGAGGAACTTCAAAACTGTCTGCAATTATAAAAAACATACTGTAGAGATCTGTAAGTCTAATTAAGCAATGAATATGTACATTCAGATACAATGGTCTGCAGCTTACACTAGAGGAACCTCTAGTATTGAAAAACAGCCTCAGAGAAGATTTTTCTACTGTAGTTTATGCTATATTCAGTATCTGAAGCTCAAGCAAGAATTCATCAGAAAACTAAGTCCACTCAACTGATCACAATAGCTCAGACTGGAAGAGACGGAGTGGACTGAAGCTCAAAGAGGGCAGATTTAGACTGGAGATTAGGAAGAAACTATTTGCAGTGAGGGTGATGAGACACTGGAACAGACTGCTCAGAGGTTGTTATGGCTGCCTCTCCCTAAAGGTGTTCAAGGCCAGGTTAGATGATGCCTTGAGCAACCTATTCTAGTAAGAGTTGCCCCTGCCCATGGCAGGGGGGTTGGAACTAAATGATTGTTAAGGTTTCTTCCAACCCAAATCATTCTATGAATCTATGAATTAATAAATACCTTTATTTTTTTAGCAGGACTATTTCCTAAATAACAAGATTAGAATCAAACAACGAAAAAAACCCAGAACCCTATTTCTTCAAGTGAGCATAGCTCCAGCTCACAGTTCTGTATAGCTACGCTAGAAACTAATTGAGTTACCTTAGGAAACAGAATAGCAAAGGTCTCCTTAAAGAGAGGAAGATGTGACCCTTTTGAGGTTGCCAGCTGCTTATACCTGCAAGTCAATCACAGAGTTTCCTGTACGCCTCTTCCAGCCTGTAGTCTTGAGGAGGGACCACAACACTGCCAGCCCACCCAACACACCCAAGGCAATCTGAAGAGAATGAAAAATCATTTCCAGCTATTTTAAAAACCACACAAAATAGAAGTAAAGTATTCAATCAACAAATTGAAGGGAAATACAACTTACATCAGTCTGAGCCTCTGACTGATTCATCTCATAACTGACTGAGAAGGAAACCTGAATGTTAAGACATAAAAAGTGAAAATGCACAGAAATTCTGAAATGGGAATTCCCAGCTAGGGCTACAGCACATACAACAATTTCTGTCTTCTTTTTGCAGACTGAATGAAATGCAAATTGGCAAGCTGCATTAAAATTGCTCCCTCTAGCTTAAATATCAGCCTAACCTAAGACCTGTTTTGGCTTTGGTCAGGAAGATTTGTACAGGAAAGAGAAAATGTAATGATTTTATAATGTTCTAGCCCAACACAAGCATGGTAATGAATAGTAACCTAAATTCAGTTAATAAAAAAACCCCAAACAAAAAAAACCAATAAAAGAGACAAAATCACCTCAAACCAAACCCTTCATCCCCCACCTTTTGGTACCTGAAGGGGGCTACAAGAAGGCTGCAGAGGGACTGTTTGCAAAAGCCTGCAGAATGAGAGGCAATGGTTTGAAATGAGAGAAGAGCAGGTTTATATTGGATGTTAGGAACAAGTTCTGCAACATGAGGGTGGTAGAACACTGCAATGGGTCACCCAGGGAGGTAGTTGAGGCCCCATCCCTGGAGATATTAAAGGTCAAGCTGGACAAGGCTCTGAGCAACCTCAGCAATTGGAGGACTAGATGACCTTTAGAAGTCCCTTCCAACCCAAACCATTCTATGGTTCTGAGATAACTCTATTCTGAGTTACTAGAAGCTCAGTGTTTGTAAAGTTGGAATGAGATTCAATGTCTATTTTTACTTGCATTCATTATGTTGAAGGGAACAAAACATCCAAACCTGACACCACCTGACTATGTCAGATGTAGGTGGAAGGGTGAAACAGAGTAACAGAAGAGAGCGAAACAGAAAACAATTGTTCTAGCCATCTAAATGAATTGTTTTCTAAACCTAATGCTGTTTTTCTGGCTAAATAAAGACATTATTTGGGCAGGGAAGAAGTGGCTGACTACTTTTTCTATCTTTCCTTCCCTGTCTCTTCCTTCATGCAGCTAATATGGAATGCAAGGAATGGTTCTCGCACCACAGATTTTTAGCTAGATGTCCATTTTTACTGTAAGCCTGAACTGTTGAATGCTGATAAGCAGAAAATAATATATCTTTTTTAATGGCAGAATTGCATTTTAAAAATATACTAAAATCAACATTTTTGCTTTTTAAAGCAGTGGAACCTAACAAACAAAGCACAAGAACAGGACAGCTGAACTGCTGGCCATCATGGCAGGCAGAAGGGCAAGTAGGAAATGTCCTTTCTGCATCTGCTCCAGCAGAATTGAGAGGCTCTGAGCAGAGAAAAAGTAAAAGTGATCCAAACTGATCTCCAACTCCTCTGGCTATGGATTTTTTAGGGTTTATTGTAATCCTTAGAGATGTGCTGTAAAATAACACCCAGCAGGCAAAGCACTAAAGGATACTCTAGATATATTACCAGTGTTTTAACATAAACTACAGGTGCTTGTCATAATAGCCTCCTCTTATTGCATTGCTTTAAATAAAAATATTCAATTTCTTGCATAAATTGCTGTTTTCATTGCACTTTTCTTGTTATTTTCTGTGCATGTAATTTTATTTGATCTGTAGTTCAATTTAGCATTCTGAAACTGGTTGTAAAATTCTGAGTATTTGAAGTAATAAAGAAATAAAATACAATAAAAGTAAACATAAAATAATTAAATTAATCAAATTAATTTTGAAAAATGAAAAGTAAATGAATTAATTAAGTAAAAAAGAATTTTTTAAAAATTACAATTTAAAAGAAAATCAAGTAAAAAATAAAATGAAAGTGAAAATTAATTAAAATTAAAAAGAAAATAGAAATGAAAAAGTAAACTAATTAATGAAATAAAATTTTAAAAGAAAATAAACCCCAAAATTAAATTAAAATAAACAAAAAATATTTGTAATTAATTTTAATTACTTAAAAAAACCCTTAAGTTAATGTAAAACCTTTCAGTTTTAGTCAAAACTGCACAGAACCCTCTCCCCAAAAAGTGTTCACCCGAAAACTAAGACTATGATTAGCAAATCAGCTGAAAGAAGACTGCGCAAAGGTCTCACCTTCACACTCTGTGTTTCAGGGTTCTGGACAAGCACATCTGTGTAAGCAACAGTAACCAGTGGAGGGTAGATAGCTCCCCTCTGAGTATGGGGCACCAGACGAATGCTGCAGGAATACCAATAGGATTTTAATGCAGAAAATAGAGGAGTTGCTTGCAAAGCATTCAGTGAAACTACTAAAACCAAAATACTAAATGAACAGAATGATCTGATCAGTAAAGTTTGAGTTCCACCCCCAATGATGTGGCAAATCACATGAGAGAAGCAATCAGAGCATACAAAGGCAAGCACACAAATAGAGGCTAGCATGGGTTGGTTGGTTGAGAAGCATAGAATCACAGAACGGTCGGGGTGGGAAGGGACCTCTGGGGATCACAAGGCAATGGCATCCTGGCTTGTATTAGAAATGCTGTGTCCAGCAGGGATAAGGAGATGATTGTCCCCTTGTACTCAGCTCCAGGGAGGTGACACCTCAAGCATTGTGTTCAGTTTTGGGCACCTCATTACAAGAAGGATGTGAAGGTGCTGCAGCGAGTGCAGAGGAGGAAAAGGAAGCTGGGGAATGGCCTGGAGAACAAATCTTAACAAATGACTGAGTGAGCTGGGGAATGGTTAGCTTGAAGAAGAGGAGGCTGAGGGGAGACCTCATCACTATCTGCAGCTACCCGTAAGGATGTTGTGGAGAGGCTGCTGCCAGTCTCCTCTCACAGGTAATTAGTAATAGAAAAAAAGAGAACGGCCTCAAACTGCAACTGGGTGGGTTTAGACTGGACATTAGGAAACATTTTTTTTCCCAGCAAGGAGTGGTCAGGCACTAGAAAGGGCTGCCCAGGGAGGCAGTGGAGTCACTAACCCTGGATATTTTCAAAAGTCCTTTGGATGTGGTACTTGAGGATATGGTTTAAGGATGAACTTTAGAGTAGGGATAATGGTTGGACTTGATGATCCTGGGGTCTTTTCCAATTGGAATATTTCTGTGATTCTGTGAGTCCAACCCCTCTGCCAAAATAGGATCACTTAGGGCAGGCTGCACAGGAATGCATCCAGGCATTCTATTTATGACTTGCCTAGTCCAATTTTGGACATCTCACAGGACTGGGGTACCCCAGCCTACTGAGACCCAGTTCCAGTGCTTCACCACTGTGTTGGTTTGAGCTAATTGGAGAATTTGTGTGAGAAATTAGACTGCTGCCTGAGAGTGAGAAATTAAACACTGTGTCCCTTCACCCAGTTTTGACTGAGAGAGAAGCAGGTTGTTTTGAGAATGTTCCCAAAACATCCAGATAAGCCAGTGTGCTTGCGCAGGTCAGTCGGCTCTGGGTCGAGCGGACTTCAGCAGCTTCTTTCCTTTGTCTCTCTGCCTTTGAACTAATTCAGAGTAAAATTACTAAAACCATTCATTCCTTCCTGCCACTAATCTTTCTGACTGATCTTCAGCTTATCTGCAGCATCATCAAGTGGTGAGATAAAGCTGGGGGGAGGAGGGAGAGGTGGTACAGGGGGGTTTGGTTTCCCTCTCTTGGGGATTTTGGTCTCCAGGAGGGGTGTGGTGTCTGTATTTCTTTTTTTTACTGTATTTTTCTGTAAATATCTGTTATATCTTGTAAATATTTGCTTGTATATTTGCATTGCTGTAAACATAAAGCTTCATTTATTAACTTCCAGTGTGTTTTTCTGAGTTTTAGCCGGGGTTCTAAAAGGTGGGGGGGGCAGGTCACTGCAAACCCACTACAACCACAGAATCACAGAATGTTAGGAGGTGGAAGGGACCTCTGGGGATCATTAAGACCAACCCTTCTGCCAAAACAGGATCATCTAGGGCAGGCCACCCAGGATTGCATCCAGCTGGGTTGTGAAAGTCTCTGGAGAAGGAGACTCCAGCTGCAACTGAAGTCAATTCCAAAAGGTAACTTTTCTCAAAACATTACAGAATGACCTTTTCTATGTGTGTTTGGAATTCCTGGAATTGAATTCTTCTTTGAAAGGGGGATGGGATTGAGTTCTGAAATACGTAAGGTAGCAATTTTTAAAAACAATATAATAGGTAATTGTCAGTAAATACAATTAGTGCATTAAATTAATCTCCAGGATGATTACTTGCATGGATTGTTACTCAGTGCTACTCAGCAATCTCTTTAATGAAGAGGTTGTAAAGAAGTGCTGAAGGAAAAGGGAGATCTCATGTCTTAGTCATCTCAGAGAAAGACATTATAAAAAAAAAAAAAGGAGAAAAAAAGGGTTTTTCCAAATCATATTCCAGCTGAGATTAACACCAGTAACAACTCCAACAGGGAGTCCCACAGTTTCAGTTAACTGACCACAAGCCAACTCTGGGTTGTCTAGCAGAACAGGCAATAGATTGCAAAATATTGCAACACAGAATATGGAGGAAATAGCATCCTGTTGTAGTCAGTCAATAAAGAAGACCCCTCCTCAAATACAGCATCCACTTCTGGTGTCCTCAGCATAAGATGGACACAAACCATCCACAAGGATGATCCAAGGGTTGGAGCACCTCTGCTAGGAGGATAGGCTGAGGGAGCTGGGGTTGGTCAGCCTGGAGAAGAGAAGACTCCAGGGGGACCTCAGACCTGCCTTACAAGACCTGAATGGATCCTCTAGGAGGGCTGCAGAAGGACTTTTTGTGAGGGTGTCTAGACACAGGCCAAGGAGGAATGGTTTCAAGTTGAGGGAGAGCAGGGTTAGACTGGATCTTAGGAAGAAGTTCTTCAGTATGAAGGTGGTGAGACTCTGGAATAGGCTGCCCAGGGAGGTTGTGGATGGCTCCTGCCTTTGGGTGTTCAAGGCCAGGTTGGATAAGACCTTGAGCAGCTGAGTCTAGTTGAGAGGTGTCCCTGCCCATGGCAGAGGGGTTGAAGCAGATGATCTGTGACATCTCTTCCAACCTAAGCCATTCTATGATTCTATGAAAGAATTAAGAGGGAAGTTTTGAGGTCTTTCCAGATGACATCTGCTTCTGAGAAGTGACTGACTGCCTGCTCACTTGCATTATGCGTACATAATCAGCTCCATCATCCCTGGAAAGAAATTACAGTAATTTTCACCCCTAGAGATCAGAGTTATGTTTTCCTTCTCACTCATCAGAACATGCTGTTTCCATGGATGCAATGGATAAAGCATCACAGGAACAACATAAAATCCTAAATTTCTTTTAAGACAATAAAATGCCAACTGCACAGGATTGACTTATTTCCTATGGACTATATATATGATATGGAATGAATCACCTTATTGTTATTTTGCTGGCAATCCGAATTGCTCTTGGTAGCTTTCCCAGGCTGTTGTCTTTTCCACTCAGTGCATCCACCAAGAAAAATCGACGAGTCAAAAGCCAGTTGTTCATGTTACTGCCTTGGGAAAAACATGAAAGTCAGAAAACATTTCAAAAACTAAATCAGCACACAGAAAGAATGAAATCTAATAGAAAAGACAGACATAGCTGTATAGTACATGGAACTTTACTTTGGATATCAAATTATTTATTCTCTACTCTTTTATTACCCTTTACTCTGCTCTTGTGAGGCCCCATCTCTAACACTGCATGCAATTCTGGTGTCCTCATCATCAGAAGGATGCAACACTGTTGGAGGGTGTCCAGAGGAGGCCACAAAGATGATCCAAGGGCTGAAGCACCTGTGCTACAAGGTGTTCAATCTGGAGAAGACTCTAGAAGAACCTTAGAGGTGCCTTTCAATACCTAATGGGATCCTACAGGAAAGCCACAGAGGGACTTTTCCTATGTGTGTCTAGAGACAAGACAAGGGGGAATGGCTTGAAGTTGAGGCAGAGCAGGGTTAGACTGGATCTCAGGAAGAAGTTCTTCATTAGAAGGATGGTGAGACTCCAGACTAGGCTGCCCAGAAGGGTTGTGGCTGCCTCCTCCCTGGGGGTTGTTCAAGGCCAGGCTGAATGAAGACTTGAGCAGCTGAGTCTAGTTGAGAGGCACCCCTGCCCATGGCAGGTGGGGTTGGGGTAGACGATCTGTGAGGTTCCTTTCAAACCATTCTGGGTTTCTATTTATGTCCCATTTAAACAAATACAAAAGGACATCAGTTTACTTTATTTGGGTATCACAGAATCATGGAAAGGCTTAAGCTGGAAGGGATATTATTGACTGGGCTGGCGTATGTGACCAAATCTTGCCCTTAACACTATCACAAAGTATTAAACTCTTAAAGCAGAACCACTTCTGGTGTGTTGTGCTATCTTTAAAAGAACTCAGTAACAGCAAGTAAAATAAATTCTTTCTCTTTGAAGTTAAGATTATTCTAATTCCCAGGGCTTTTACTACAACAGCCTTACCTTGATTAACAAACATTTCACTGTATTGAAGATTCAAGTTTAAAACTGGCACATCCCAAAGAGATTGTTGTCCATCATCACCATTATATTCAAGGAATAGGTCATAAAAGATTGGATTAGGAAAATCCAGCAAAATCTTGGAAAGTGAAATTTTGCACTACAAAAGAAAAAAAAAGTCTAGAATAAAAAGATTGCTTTAGCCATTTTATGATTTCACCAAGGTGTGGATTCTTCTCAGACAGATTTATTGTGGAATCTGTCCCACTTCTTCCCAAAAGAGAAGTCATTGCAGCTATTTGCAAGCAATTAGAAACTACTAATGATTTTATACAAGCCCCTTGGAAATGAATTACTAACGTGAAGCATGAAGCTCTGCTAAGGCTTTTTAACATATTAGGGAAAATATCCTGGCACATTTCAGAGAAATGGGGAAGGATTGTTTAGAAGGACTTGCAGCAATGGTTTGAAATTGGAGCAGGGGAGATTTAGGTTGGACATAAGGAAGAAGTTCTTCACAAGGAGAGAAATACTGGTATAGGCTGCTCAGGGATGTGGTTCAGGCTCCATCCCTGGAGACACTGAAGATCAGACTGGATGTGGCCCTGTGCAGCCTGCTCTAGTTGGAAGTGTTCCTGCTGACAGCAGGGTGATTGGACAAGAAGATATTTGAGGGTTCCTTCCAACCCAGTGCAATCTGTGATGCTGTATATGACTGTGGAAATTCAAGCATTGTGTTCTTCCACTGATGAGGCAGTAACCTCACCAACTGGAATGACAATTCAATTTATCTTGGTTATCCTATGTAATGAACAATTTTTTTCATGCAATTAACAAACCCCACCCATTTATTTCACTCAATAATAAAAAAAATTAAGCAATGGTATGACAAGAAAGAAGGACCATGCTGCAGCTTATGGTTAAACTCTAGAGGTCCTTCAATGTGTTCTGAATTACTGATGACTTATAAAGCAACTTAATTTGAAGTTCAGAAAAGCATTTTATCCCTTACTTACATTTTGCTGGTAAGTTGTTCCAAATGCATAAGCTGCATCCAGTTTAGTTTGGGTATCAGGACAAAGCTGAACAAAACATAAATATAATGAGGTTAATTCCGTTTCTCACATGAAGTATTTCCAGTTCATGTCTTGTTCACAGCTCTGTTTTTTAAGAATAGAGGGAATCTGAAAAGATATCACAATTACTTATTGTACTATCATCACAGAATATATCTTGTTAAAAGAGACCTTCAAGATCATTCAGTCCAAACTTCAACCCAGCATTGAAGGGTCAACCATGTCCCTAAGCACCAGCTCCACAGGCTGCTTAAACACCTCCAGGGATTGTGACTGCAGCACTGCCCTGGGCAGACCATTTCAATGTTTTAGAACTCTTTCAGTGAAGAAATACTTCCTAATGCCTAGCCTGAACCTCCCCACTGCCAGTTTGTAACCATTTCCTCTAGTCCTGTCTATTGCCACCACAATTCCATTAGCATACAGCTGGGATGTTTGGAATTGCTACAACTATGCATTGAGATAGCTTCAGCATTGTGATACCATGCATGCCCTGGTGAGACTACACCTGGAATACTATCTTCAGTTCTGGGGAGAGTCCAACAGAGGGCCTTGAAGATCTCTCCTGTGAAGAGAGACTGAGAGACCTGAGGCTGTTTGGTCTTGAGAAGAGAGGGCTGAGAGGGGATTTTATCAATGTATATAAATGTCTAAGGGTTGGATGTCAAGATAAAGCTGATGGTCTCTTTTTGGTGGTGTCCAATAGGACAAGGGGTAATGGTTGCAAGCTGGAGCAGAGGAGGTTCCACAGGAACATAAGGAAAAAGTTTCTTCCCTCTGTGGGTGCTGGAGACGTGAAGCAGGCTGCCCAGAGACATTGTGGAATCTCCTCTGGAGACTTTCAAACCCTGCCCTAGGTGATCCTGCTCTGGCAGGAGAATTGGACTTGATGATCTCTAGAGGTCCCTTCTAATCCCTAGCATTCTGTGAATCTGTGTAAAAAAGCCTTGAACTGAAGAGCTGTTCCTCCTCCAATAAATCCTGATAGCTAACAAAATCTTTGCCTTTAGGAAATTAACATGCCCCAATAAATACTAAAATCTATGTGAGAATATGTAATTTTCTATTGGCTTAGTAACCTGCTACCCCAGATACTGCTTTTCTTCAAAATGTGAGAGGCGGACGCAAGAGAGCTCATCCTGAGACAATAAACAAAGGAATAGCAGTCACTATTGAAATCCTGATTGTCATCTGCTCTTCTGTAGATACTGGAGTGTCTGAAGTGACATGCTTTAAGAGTAACAAGAAGAGCCCAGAAAAAGGGACAGACAATTCCCCATTGTTCTTGCTAGTGTTCCTATCTGTTGCCTAGGGAGTTGCTGAGAGCCTAGATCACCACTGGACTGCTAAACAAATTCTACTCTGTAATGCTTTGCAGCTGCCAATTCCTGCTGTTAGTGATGTCCAGTGACAGGACAAGGAGGCATTGGGTGTAAGCTGGAGCAGAGGAGGTTCCACATGAACAGAAGTAAAAACTTTTTCACTGTGAGTGTGACAAAGCCCTGGAGCAGGCTGCCCAGAGGTTGCAGTCTCCTTCTCTGGAGACATTTAACACATCCACCTGGATATTTTCTTGTGTGGCCTGCCTTGGGTGATCCTGCACGGGCAGGAGAGTTGGACTGGATGATCTCTGGAGGTCCCTTCCAATGCCTAATATTCTGTAAAACTAAACAAATTTAGAGATGGTGACTCAATCACTTCCCTGTAAAGCCTGTTCCAGTGCTTTACAACTGTCTCAGTGAAGAATTTTTTTTCCTAATACCCAATTCAAATCTCCCTGGTGCATCTTGAGGCTATTTCCTCTTGTCCTATACTCAGAAGAGATCAACACTCACCTCACTACAACCTGCTTTCAGTTTAGTTGTAGAAAGTGAGCATCCTTTTCTGCAGACCAAACAACCCCAGTTCCCTCAGCCATTCCTTACACAATTCATGACTTAGTTACCCTTCTCTGGACACACACCAGCACCTCGATGTCTTTCTCGCACTGAGGGGCCTAAAACTGAGCTGGACTATTTGAGGTGCTGGCTCATACTGAGGTGGCTGTTGACCATTGTTATTTCCAAATAACTAGAACTAGCTCTCAGAGATTTCCAATACTCCGAATTTATTTTGGTCCAATGGACTAAGGCAATGTTACTGAATGTATACTTTGATTTTGCAGAGATGATAACATTAGAGATTTGAAATAGTGAGCAAGAATCAAGGGCTGTTTTCCCTAATCTAGCTCTATCAGGTATGTTATGAACTGTTGCTAGTGTAGTAAACTCATGACTTTTGTCTTAATTTGGCTAAAGGCAATCAGAATGTTATGGCATTGACAAAAGATAATAAAAATGAAACATACCTGTAAGATGCCTCCTTCCAGGCTTTGCCATTTAAGAAAGTTTCCTGCTGCATCAAACGAGGCTGCAATGAATCGCAGCTTTACATCCTGATGATGGAAAAATATAAAGAAGCAATGAAACTGCCATAAAGTGGATGTTATCTTTAGGAGAGCCACATCTGCAACAAATCTAAACTGATTCATGTGACGATGTCTTCTCTCTAATATCTGCTGCCCTATGGAACAGGCTGTCCAGGGAGGTTGAAGATACTCCCTCCCTGGAGGTGTTCAAAGCTAGGCTAGATGAGGCCTTGAGCAACCTGTTCTAGGTGGGAGGTGTCTCTGCCTATGGCAGGGGTTTGGAACTAGATGATCTTTGATGTTTCTTCCAACCTAAACCATTCCATGATTCTATGACTCTATGTCCCTGCAAGTCCTTGCTGGCCACAATGAAACAGTAACTCAAGTCTAGAAGAAAGCAAGAAAGGGACTTTATACAAGCACTTGTGGTGACAGAATGAGAGGGAAAGGATTGAACCTTGAGGAGGGCAGATTTAGACTGGAGATTAGGAAAAGATTCTTTAGTGAAGGTGGTGAGGCATTGGAACAGGTTGTCCAGGGGCGTCATGGATGCCCCCTTGCTAGAGATGTTCAAGGCCAGGCTGGATGATGTTTAAAGTCCCTCTGGGCAGAGGCAGTGCACTTCCTGTGCACACAGAAGCCTGGCTGTATCGCTGTCTGGAAGCAATCCACCCTGGAGATTCCCTCCCTGAAGATGTTCAACACCAGGTTGGATGGAGTCTTGAGCAACCTGCTCTAGTGGAAGGCGTCCCTGCCCACAGCAGCAAGAGTGAATCTAAATGATCTTGAAGTTCCCTTCCAACCCAAACCATTCTATGGCTATGTCTACTACTCAATACCTACCTTATCTGTGCCTTTAAAACTGAAGCCTGTAGGGAAATTATTTGCCTCAAGCACTTGGGATGCTAATCCTGGTTGATCACTGTAATACAGCCATGGAAGGTTGTGCCTCCTGAAAACATGACAGTGTTTTCTTTAAAGAAACATAATGTTTAGCATCAAAGAACATACAGAGTAATAATTTCCATGAAACACTGCTAAAGATTGAAAGTTACGGAAAAGGCAACTTACCAGAAGGCTACTGAATGAACAATGCCTAACCTTGCTGTATTGACATAAATATACTGAAACAAACCACAGGCATCAGCACTTGCAGGACTCAATGAGTTCATATTCATCACACACATATTTCCAAGAGCTTGGCATGCTGTTAGATTAGAGTGCGACTGCAATGGAGAAACACAGGAACACACAAGAGTATTTATTTACCCCTCTTTTTGATAAGGCAGTCACAAAATTAACATTATGTCTAAAAAGCCATTCCTAATCTCCCATTTTTACTTTAAAGTAGTTTCATTTTGTCAACACCTAATATTTTCTCCCAGTTATTCTGATTCCATATTCTGGCAGGGTGAAATCAATGCTCTCACTTTTCCAGTTTATTTTAGTTGCATCAGCTAGGTGGTATGATGCAAGAGAAATCACAACATCTCCATTTAGAAAACAAAGTAAGAATCAAGATGTTTAACATCACTCAGGCTGTAGGACAAAGGTGATTCCAACAAAGACCTAAGACTGTCATGTATAGTTGCACATAGAATAAATACCATCTTTTTAATTTTTAGCACTAGGTGGTATTTATACCAATGTTTAATCTTGGTAAGCAAACCACTACTCCACAATAGGCAGAAGCAATGCCTGGCACCCGTGTGCAGTTATTACTGCACTAAGATTGATCTGCCACCATCTAGTGCCTTTGTGTGGGTCAGATCAGCAGCTGCACATCACATTCAGGCAGCACCTCTGAAACGCTGAGCAGGCTGGATAAACTTATTGAAGTTATGAGGATAGTCTCAGTTTGTAAAAAAAAAAAAAAAGAATGGGATAAATAGGAGAATACATCTCAAGAGCTGTGTGCATGAGATGGTGATGGGAGCAGCTATAAAGGTGGCCTGGGAAAATACTGAACCTACATCAGCTGAATTACTGCTGAATGCCTGCCTGCCTGCCTGGGACCTGCTAGCTGGCAACTGGGCATGGCAATCAGAAACATCCTTGAGAAATGCAGCAGGTAAACACCAAAGACACCCTGAGATAGCATCAATATGCTGTGGTGGCTCGGCAGTTCCCCACCCCCCCACACTTTGAAATAACCCAGGCTAGACTCAGATGGCTGGAAGTTAAGGAATGAAGCTTTATATTACAGCTTTGCACAATATACAAGCAGATATTTATAATAATAATAGATATTTACAGATATATACCGTGAAAAAGGTAACACAGAAATGCTACAACCCTCCCAGAGATCAGGATCCCTAAGAGGGGTTTTCAACCACCCTACCACCTTCTCCCACTTCCCAATCTTATCTCACTGTCTTGCATGCAAGATAAGTGAAAGTAGACCGACTGGGGAATTAGCAGCACGAAAGAAATGAACCTATTCAGATCCAGCTAAGAAGGCAGGGCGAGAGATGCAGCAGCCAGCATGGTGCAAAGCCGTCTGTCTTATCTTTGTTCTGATTCTAACTTTATACCATTTCAGTAAACAAATGAGTGAAGGTGACACTGGAATGTTTTCCTTTCTCAGCCTACAGTCTAATTTCTCATTCCAATCCTCCAATTAGTTCAAACCAGCACATATGCACAAACCTAAGAACTCTAACAGTAACTCATTATCTGGAAAGGTGAAAAACAGCCAGGAAAAGATGGAAAGCATCCTAAGAAAGTAAGACTTGGTTGGTTTAGCTGAAAGAGCAGAAAACCATTCTGTTAAAATAAAAACTGGTCTGAGAGAATATAAAGCATGATAGATATTGGCTGCTCCAGGTGGTGCTGCTCTATGCCATCTTATGTCCCTGACTGTTACACACACACACACACAGACAAACCTACTTCTGCACAAACTTTTCTATGAGCTCTCCCAGGCCAGTTAACAGATTCGTTGCTGGGAACACCTGGCTGAATCCAGCCTCCCTGACACATCTTCAAAGTGAGACTTCAGAAGCAGGTGATTTTGAAGCCCCACTAATGGTGAGCACTGTATTGGTACTATTTTGATCATAACTGTTGCTTTACTAGTGATAATGTTGTAGTAGCTTGTAGTATTGCAGTATATGCTTGCTGATACTATTGCTTGCTACTATAATTGTAATACAAAGATATTTTATTAATCATAAATATACTCATTTTACTAATAGCAATTTGTAGTAAACTCTGATAAAGAAAATAAAGACTTTGTGTGCTTGTGTATTACCTGAAAATCCAAAGCCAAGTAAGTCTTTGGGTTGTGACAGATTGGGAAAAAAAAATAGGACCTAAGAAGTTAAAACCTGATTTTGAGAAAATGAATATGGAAGGGAAATGAGGATGTGTGATAACAGATTTGGTAAAAAAGAGGCAGAGTGTGATCCTGCTGTGGCAGACCCTCTTCTACATGGGGTTACTGCCACCCAGAGCAATGAAATGGTAAACAACAGTTGCACGTGTAAAGCAAAGCAAAAAAGGATGTGTCTGTGTTTATCCTTCTCCATGCCAAAACAAAATGAGCAACTGAAAGACAAATCAAAGGTAAAGAGCAGCTGCCAATAAATACTGAATATGGGAAAAGTTAATCTTCTGAGTGATCCCTTACTGGATACATTCATGAACAGTTCACATACCAACTGACTACTGCAGGAGGCTTTCTCTAACATCATTCACCTTGTGAAGATTCCAACCCTGGAGACTTGCACTAACATCAACTTTTTAAACTCCCTGCATATTTCTTTCTTTCTTAGCTCCTGCCACCTCAAAATAAGATTTTTTGCAAGCAGGCAAGCTCACTTCCAACAATTAAAGTGCCAGGCTTTTATACAGAGCACCACCTCTAGAAGAAAAGAAAACTGCAAGCACTAATGAAACTCACCCAACAGGCAGAGGCTGAGGACTGCAGGTTTTGCAGGAACCAGGCTGAGGTCAGTGTTAAACCCTGTAAATAAGGAACTGCTTCACTCTCTTTGCTCTGAACAATTTAACCACAACCCAACACTCCGGAAATCTCTCTCAGTTAAAAGGTGCTACTTTTAGTAAGAGCTTCCTGTCCTTTGTAAATGTTTCAATTCAAAACACGGTAATAATGCAGAAATTCCTTTAATTTCATTAATTAGATAAAATATATGGAACAAAAGCAGAAATATTTAAGTTTGAATCTGGATTTTGTGACAAGGGATTTTTCTTTACTGCACAAGGGTTTCAAGGGTAAGCTGTTGACTGGGTAGTAAATTCAACTCAGGACAAACTCAGCAAAATTAATGATTTCACTACCTGCTTTTTAGAATTACTCATATCTGAACTAAAAGTAGCTTTTGTACACGTTGCAAGCAATAGAAAAGACATGTTTTCACTAAAATATTATTTAAACATGACATTTTTCACAGAATCACAGAACTTCAGATGTTGAAAAGGACCTCCAGTCCTTAGATCATCTTTGTGGCCTCCTTTGGACTCCCTCCAACAGCTCTGTGTCCTTCTTATGCTGGGGACACCAGAATTGGAGGCAGTATTTGAGGTGTTTTAAGTGCATACGATTAATACAACAGACTACATGCTATTTGTATGGATACTGTATGACTTCTCTTTTTAAGTTTCCAACAGGGCATTAATTTTCTTCTATACATTCCATTAGAACAATGCTTGTTTGGTCTCCATGTCTACACTCCACCTTGGTGCAAATTACCTTGCAGTCACTGTGATCAGACAACAAGCTACCACCTTTGTTTTCCAGGAAAGGAATTTAAAATACTTACCGAAAGTAAATAATGACAATGTTTGACACTAAAAGCACTTACTAGCTGTCCAAAACGAACAGTTGCAACTCCTTTCGGGGGTAAACTTTCAGCAGCACTGAAACATAATCCCCCAGTCTGAAACAAACCAACACACACACAAAAAGAAGAATGTAAACACTTATCAGCATAGCTTTCTTTTCCTGAGTTTCAATGTTTACTTCCCTTCTTCTACTTACTAAAATATTTGGGCTGCTGCAGTCACAAGACTTGCTTACATTGATGAATGTTTGTTCACATCTTACACACCTGTGGATCACAAACATGAAGACTGCACTTAAAATGTAGTGAGTGATAAGAATCAGTATTTAGTGGAAGCTGATGAAATAGTAGGCCTGATAATACTGTCATCTTCACTTGTTTGAACTGAAATCCAAAAGACATTACTTATTTGGTTCTACCGTCAGTGAAGCAGAAAAGAAATTAAATAGTTTAATCCAAAGTCTCTTTCTGCTTCAAATCCAAAGGACACTCTTTAGTCACATCAAAGTAAAATGAACAAACAAATCAAGTCCCTGGCCATATAAGGACTTCTTTGAACACAAACCGATGAGTCTGATATGGGGCTGAGGATTTCCACTTCCCTGCTTTTAAAACTGTCACCCTAAAGATACAGACTGTTCCTCCATTAAAACCCAACAGGACACATTCACTTTGGTCATCACAGATGGTAAGGAACACTCACCTATTTCCTGAGGCATCTGAAGCAGACAAGGAGTGCTCACTTCCATTACAGCGTATGCATAACGCTTCACTAAGTAACATGCCATCAATGCTTCTTTCCACTAAGGAAAAGAAAAATAACTGTGCCAAAATTGCATGCTGCCCAGGATGGCACAGAGGTTAAGAGACGTGTAAGAAAACAAAGTGTCTGTGCAAATCTAAAGTAAATGCAAATATTTTCTTTTTTAAAACAATCAAGAGTATAATTTGCAAGTAACATCCACTGCAGATGGCTGTAGAGATTCACAGATTGCATTGGGTTGGAAGGGACCCTCAAAGGTCATCTTGTCCAACCCCTCTGCAGTGAGCAGGGATACCTCCAACTAAATTTGGCTGCCTAGGGCCACATTCAGTCTGCACTGCTTATAGCTACATGCAATTTAGTGTTAATGAGAAATGCAATATTTAATGCCCAGTTTTGCTGTTCCTTTCTTATGTAACCGTGGAACTTGAACATTTCCCCTGTGGAGAGACTGAGAGCCCAGAGGCTGTTTAGTCTGGAGAAGTCTGAGAGGAGATCTCTTCAATATGTACAAATATCTGAGGGCTGAGTGTCAAGTGGAGGTGGCCAGTCTCTTTTCGGTGGTCAGCAGCAACAAGACAAGAAGCACAGCTACAAACTGCGACATAGAAGATTTCACCTCAGCATGAAGAGAAACTTCTTTCCAGTGAGGGTGACACAGCCTTGGAGCAGGCTGCCCAGAGAGGTTGTGGAGTCTCCTTCTCTGGAAACTTTCAAAATCCACCTGGATGCATTCCTGTGCAGACGACCCCAGGTGATCCTGCTTTGCCAGGGGATTGGACTCAATGATCTCGGGAGGTCCCTTCTAACATCTAATGTTCTGTGATTCTATTCTAAAGTGAATTTCAAAGCAAGACTTCGGTGCAAAGCTAAAACTCAAAACATCAAGTTTACAAATTGCTGGATTTTTTTTCATTATCCCCAAAATGATTCACACAAATGTCACTGATTGAAAGTTTTGAAACTGCATCTTCCAGCAAGTAAATAATTTGGCAAGAGATTTAAAATCTAATTATCAGAAACAAACAAAAATATATAAAGAGAATCAAAATAATTAGAATAATTCATGAAGTTCAGTAAGGACAAGTGCAGAGTCCTGCATCTAAGGGGAACAACACCAGGCACCAATACATGTTGGGGGCTGTCCTGCTGGAAAGCAGCTCTGTGGAGAAAGACCTTGGAATGCTGGTGGACAGCAAGTTCTGCATGGGCCAGCAATGTGCCTTTGTGCACAAGACAACCAAAAGCATCTTGGGGTGCATCAAGAAAAGAGTGTCCAGCAGGTTCAGGGAGGTTCTTCTCCCCCTCTATTATGCCCTGGTGAGATCACACCTAGAATACTGGGTCATGGAGTTCTGGGCTCCCCCAGTTCAAGAGAGGCAGGAATATGCTGGAGAGAGTCTAATGAAGAGCTGCAAGGATGACTGGGGCACTTGAACATCTCTCCCATGATGAAAGACTGAGAGACTTGAGGCTGTTCAGTCTTCAGAAGGCTGAGAGGGGATCTTATCAATGTTTATAAATATCTGAGGGGTAGGTTTCGAGATGAAGGTGATGGCCTCTTTTTGGTGAAGTTTACAAGACTAAAACATATGTTCAATTTCCTTTTTCATTTAATAGAAAAACATGTCTTGCGAAACTAAAATACCTAAACCGAGCACTAATATGTTGCACATATTTCTTACCTAATATTTCATTACTGAGGCATTTACATTTTCCTTCTGAAGTTAGGCCTTTAGGGCAAATAATACAATTCCACCCATCCTGAGTAACTCCATTCTAAAGTAAAAGGTAAAACTATTAGAATTTTCAAACATAACATCCAATATCTGTAAAGGAAGCTTGATCCAGATGTTTCTGTTACAATAACATCAATAACATTCATGAAGCTTTTAACAAGGCTGAAGTCTGACAAAATAATTCGTATGTAGGCACAGTCTAAAACAAGTTTCTGAACCCAGTAGTTAACATCCTTTAGTGAAAGTAAGAGTTGATTAAAAGTGGAAGATTTAACAGAAGATATAAAGGATCTGCAGTGGAAAAAAAGTAAAACAGCAAACATAACAATGCCTAAGTAGACAAATTTTCATATAAATATACAGAAAAAAATAGAAATGGAGGAGTTTTAAGTGAACCAGCTGTGTGGAATTTTGCATCTTTCTAAACAGTTCACATCCACGCTGACTTCACACTATGAAATAGCTGCACTACAAATCAAACTCCATGAGGAAAATGAAGCTAACTGCTCATCCTCTATTCCCCTCTTCACTATCATCATATCTTCTTGCATAAGCCTTGCCATCGGATCAAAGACTAAGGCCACCATTACAAGAAAGAGAAAGAAACAGCAGAATTATCTAAACATCAATGGATATTTGTCTGTGTCTTGGTATAACGTAGCAAGAAGATGGCAAGTGGGAAATCATCTACATAAACCATTGAATGCCCAACTTACTGAACTAAATTGGTCTGAAGAGTTCTTCTCTATTGGAGAGAAAGAACTGTTCAGGAAGGCTTGGTTTTTTTTTTACTGGGGAAAAAAATATTTCTGTTTATTGTAGCAGGAAAAAGCTGGTTAAGCCTAGTGGTACCTCTTGCTCAATGCTGTATGACCCAAATGCAAAAAGAAAAAAATAAAGTAACGAATAAACAACTTGCAGTCAGGAGAAAATTAAAAAAAAAATTAACCCCCTCCATAAACATTTATTATGGCAAAGGATGGAAAGTTCAATACTTACCATATTTTCTGGGCATTTTTCACAAATGATGGAGGAGCCACCATTGCTAGAAACCATCCTGTATCCTGGCTGGCATACACAGGAACTACCTGGGAGAAAAAAAAGCATTTTAAAGCTATATAAAGCTGACCTTTCTTCCACAGAATGCTAAGGGAAAAATTCTATTGTTCTTGTGTGATCAGTATAGATTATGAGAGGCAACAAAACACTCGACTGAGGTGTGCATGTTGGTGTCACAGCTTGTGCAAAGAGATCTTAGGAAAATGTAATTAGGCTGACTGTTGTATCAGGGCTGAACAGGAACACAGAACTTGTGTCTTTTTAGGGATTTTTTTAAAATGAAACTATATCAGTTGGTCTAAAAACAAATATAATCTCTCCCTCTAAATCTTGTCACGGTGTCATTCTTAGCCTATCCTCTCTGTAACACTAGCATTATATTCACAGATTGTACTGGGTTGTAAGAAAATCTCAAAGGGCATCCTGTCTAATCTCCCTGCACTCAGCAGGGACACCTCCAGCTTCATCAGGCTGCACAGGGCCACATCCAGTCTGATCTTCAATGTTTCCAGGGATGGGGACTCAACCACATCCCTGAGCAGCCTGATCCTGTATTTCATCACTCTTGCTGTGCAGAACTTCCTCCTGATGTCCAGCCTAAATCTGCCCTCTCCAGTTTGAAACCACTGTCCCTTATCCTATCACCCTAAAGCTCTTCTAAACGCTAAAGCTCTTCTAAGTCATTCTCCAGCCTTCCTGTAGGCCCTCTTAAGACACTGAAATGAAGCTCTAAAGTTTTCCTAGAGCCTTCTCTTCTCCAGGCTGAGCAGCCCCAATTCTTCCAGTCTGTCTTCATAGGATAGGAAGTCAGTCCAAAAATCAAAACATGTCTATACGCCAAGGCTTTTCAAATATGTAAGCTATTTAAAAATCAAAGCTTTTAGATCTTGGATATTTACGGTCTCAGTCAAGTTCTGACAAAGAATTTCAATTCAACAGAAGTGTTCAAGAATATAAATTCAGGATCATGAAAATGTCAACACTTATAACCAAATAAACGCTTGAGGAAAGAAAGATAAAAGCCCGGGATGTATCTCAGACACGGGTATCAAAGCCGTGCGGGGCCACTTACGACTTTGTAAGATCCTGGCCCTTTTTCGTGCCTTTTCAGACTTGTTCATGAGAACTGTTGTTTTACCACCAAAAGCGGAGCCCAGAAGCTGCATTTCCCGCGGCTCGGTGTGGCTTTCGGGGCGGAGCTGCCCGAGCTCCGCTGCCCCAGCACGGCTCCCCGGCCCGGCCAGCCCCGCCTTCTCCCCGCGCGGCAGGGCCGTTTCGCTCACCGCTGGCGCTCTGTCGCTGGTGGGCTCCGCAGGACCCGCAGGCCAGACGGGAGATGTCGAAGTAGCGGGTTTCCCTGCAGTCGGAGGGTCGCTGAAGCGGGAGGGAGTATCCGCGGACGGGCGAGAGCGCCGCCGCCGCCAGCAGCACGATGGCACTCCAGCGCCCTGGCGTCGCCATGGCTACTCACGACCCACCACAGCTCGCCCTCATTGGTCAGCCGCCGCTCCTACGGCACCCGCGAGGGGCCTGCCGTAGGACGCAAAGCGTTCGGCGTGGGATGTGACTGCGGAGGGAAGGCGGGGAGAGAGTGGCGCTAGTCTGGGGAGGGTTTAGCATTGGTTGCGGAAGAGAAGGGAACTCGACAAACCCCAGCGAGGCGGAGGAGCGGCAGGAATCAGCGAAGTGAGTTTTGGCGTGCTTTAGAACATGGAGATAGACGAGATCGGCAGGAAAAAATAATGCAGGTCTGTACCCAATGGAAAAGAATCAGAAGGTGTGACCACACTTCCTGGTGCCTGACGCATCCGCAGTCACAGGCCACTCAGCCGTGTCTGCCTCCCACCCTGCTGCTCTTCCTGGGCTGCGCAAGCACCGGGCCTAATGGAAACAAGAGACTGAAGACAAGGCTTCACATGCCAAGCGATAGTGTTCTAAGCGATGCTATCCCCTACGTGTAGAGATGCTATAGCAGATGCTACCGAGACGAAGCGCATGCGCACTGTAATGAACCGGGCAGTAGGCCGCGCATGTGCAATAGCAAGGGTGACGAATGCAGCATTTTCCGCCCCGTTTCTCGGCAGCGTTCTGGAGTCCGGCGGAAGGACTCGAGCGGCTTCAACCCTGGGGGCGA
Organism: Psilopogon haemacephalus; assembly: GCA_013396835.1. Taxonomy (NCBI): domain Eukaryota; kingdom Metazoa; phylum Chordata; class Aves; order Piciformes; family Megalaimidae; genus Psilopogon; species Psilopogon haemacephalus. The sequence continues at coordinate 85,717 of VWZI01010871.1, forward strand.
CGGGGAGGGGCCGGCGCAGGCGCGACGCTGGCTCCCCTCCCCTCGGATTGTTTTTTTGGGGGGAAGCAGTGGAGAAGCCATCTTTGTGGTGCTGTGCCGGGAACTGCGGGGAACGGGGCTCGGCGCGGAGCCTGTCCCTAGTGCCGTGTCCGGTGGGTGGATGGCGTAAGGGAGAGCGTCTGGCACCCTGGGGCGCTGCGTGTAACCGGGGGCACGGGGTTCCCGCCGCGAGCCGGTTCTCGAGAGCCCAACGCCCGCGGAACCGCTGCGAAGCCGTTTCCCGGGCCGCGGCCTCATTATGCCGCCTGGTTGTCCATCTCATTTACCCTCTCGGTGCCGACTTCCAGCCTTGTCCCGGGCCGCGGAGAGGCCCGGCTTCTCCGCGAGGTCGGCTTGCAAGCGGCTTCTCTCGGGCCGGAGAAGCGTGCGGTGCGGATCCTCCTCCCTCTCATCCTATTCCCAATCCCGTCGCTCTGGGCAGCGGTCCACAGGCCCCATCTGGGCTTGTGCCTTCTGTGGTCGGAGCGATGTAAGGGCCGGTGCGGCCCGACCCCCGGGCGGCGCTGCAGGCGGCAGAGCACTTCTCTGGGCCTCTCCAGCTCGCTTCGCTCGCAGGCGGGCCCGTACTCGAGCTCATATGGCGGGCCCGGCGGCAGAGTACAGTCGCATCTTTCAATGATGCGAAAACTCATTAGCGACAGCTTACTTGGACTGCTAAGGCTAATTTTGAAGATTAGAATAAGAAATCATCCTCTGAGCTACCAGTTAGGCTTATATTAGTCCCAGTTTATAGCTGAAATATCTATGCTGGGTGTTCTAGCTAGCTTGCATGCTTATTGCAGACTATGTAACCTGTCAAGATTACGAAAAAAAATGTTAATGTATTGAAGGCTTAGTTACTACAATGTTTACAAGCTTGGGTATGATATTTGGAATTTGCTGATTCTGTGAACATAAGAGTTATAAGCACTAGTTTCTGATTAATTCAGGTAATAGATAAAAATTCTTACAAAGATGTAGATGCTTCAGTGCTTCTAAATTGGGTGCAGCCGTCAGTCTGTTAATCTGAATCGTTTTCTGAGGTTCTTCCTTAGTTAACAGATTGGTCTTAGTTTTATCTGGCACTTCTATCCCCTAAGTCACTCGTGATCATTCACTTTAAATTTTTGGATGGCTTAGCTACACTTTCTACCAGTGCTTGATGGTTTAATATGCAGTCAGTAAAAGTGTACTATTTGAACTTGCATTTCTGTTTGTGGACTTAACGATCTGGAATCACAATGTCTGTTTTTTACCACTGAAGGTTGTATGTTGTATCCTTGGTACATTGCAGAGAACTTGTCCTTTATCACTGAAGGAACGCTGAGGACATCTGTTCTGAATACTGTTTTTAAAAATGAGATAAGACTGTAGAGTCGTGAAATGCAGAAATCCTACAAATTATATACATATTGAAGTAGCAGGGCAGTGGATTTGATCTTTCAAGACATGAAGGTCATAAGGAAATTCTGTTGTTTCTGCTTTGTGGCACTGCCATCACATCTGTTGAGAAGATGCATTTTAAAGTGTACCCGGTCTGGCAGGGATGGAGTTAACTTTCTTCAGATCAGCTGTTATGGTTCTGTATTTTGGATTTGTGGCTAAAAGTGTTCGCAACACACCAGTGTTTTGGCAATGGCTGAACAACATTTGCACGGCATCAAGGCTTTCGTTTTCCCCACTGCCACCCCTGCAAGTGTGTTGGGAGTAGGCAAGAAGCTAGGAGGGGACACAGCCAGGACATCTGACCCAGATTGACCACAGGGATATTCCATGCTATGTTACATCATACTGAGCAACAACAACTGAGGCAGAGAAAGAGGAAGGGGTTTTTTGTTTGGCTGTTTTGGGCTTTTTTGAGGAAGGATAACTTTTATTTGCTTCTAAGGTGATTGTTATTCAGAGGCAGGCTGGCCATCAGCCTGTGGGAGGTGGTGATTTCCTTTGTTTCACTTTTTTCTCTTCACTGAAGAAACTTTCCATCTTGTCCCACGAGTTTTTTTGTCTTTGTTCTTCCTGTGTTCTTCACCATACTGCTGGTGGGGATGAGGAGTGAGTGATCAGCTGTACGGTTGCTTGGCTGCTGGCTGGGGTCAAGCCACCACAAAAATACAGAGGACAAACAATCTTGAAGTGAAGTTACTAAATAGGCAGTTGTTTTCAGTTGATTGTGTTTACAAAGTGCTCATGTAGAAATGCTGTAAAATCTGTTAGCTAACAGAATTTTGGGTTTGTACTTGTTTTGCTTAGGTCAGGTGGAGTGATAGTTGCTGTTACCAAGAGATAACTTGGAATCAGGATCTAGTCTTTGTTATTGAGCAAGGGCTTTGTGTGAGAGGCATTCTCCATCACTTGGTGTTGAAGTGTTGGGACCTTTCTTAAAGGTATGTAGTCATTTGCTGCACAGGTTGTGTTCTGAGAGTACTGTGCTATGTGTTGTGGGATGTTGGATAATGTTGAACATCAGGTCTGTTTTAAGTCAGTGGGTTAGAGTGATTCTTGTTCTTGTATTTGAAAGGTAGTGAGCATGTAAGGGAAAATAACAGTTTGCTCTGTAAATTGAAGTACTTCCTGAAGTTCTCCTTGGTGGATATTTTCCTCTTTGACTGTGTTCACTGCATATGTCAAGTGCAGTGTGGGACTGGTGAGTAGCACACTCTTGTGAACTTTGAAAGCAGGTGGATTTCAGAAGAATGGACACATCCTCTAATCTTGAGTTGGACTTGCACATCTTTGAAGGACCAAAAGAACTGAACTGGGAGTTTTTCCCCCGATAGACTGTCAGTCTGTTTCATTTCAACAGTTCAGTGTGGCACAATTGATGACCAAGTAATCTCATCGTGTTTTCATCATTTCCAGAAGTCAACTTAAATTCTGAATTCCTCTTGCTTCTAAATGGAAACGCAAACATGCAGTGCCTAGCATCTTGGAACGCGGAAGGAGTTCTTCATAGTATCTCAGATTGTGGGTTCATTACATGCTTGGCTTTAATACTAGCCCCTGCTATGGATAAGCTGCAGCAGTGTAGCACAGTATGTAAAGCAAAGTACAGATGTCAGCTATTAATTATGTTTCATTTTCTTTCCACAGTTAAGTTGATTTTACAGAATTTATCAGGTCTCCAAAGCAAAAACAGGTAAGCTGCCAAAAGCTTAACACTTCTCACTGAGTATTGTGACAAGATCATACACGGCCTATTTTTCCCACAGACTCGTGGCTGGGAACTAGGATATGCTCTCCTGAGTGCATGTGGCTGCTGCAGTTAATACTCTGACTACATGAAGGAGACAACAGCTTTGAACACTAAGAAAACAAGTTATTGAACAGAACCCAGTGGTAGAGCAGCTTTTCAAAAGCAGTAAAGTCATCACTGTTGGTGAATTACTTTGTTTTCCAGGGATGTAGTTGTTACCCTTTTTCCTCTAATCATCTAGTATTTTCTGTGTTAATGGTCATGAGTGTCCTGTTAAAAAGGAAACAGGATTTTTTTGATCCTTAAGACAGGGGAGAGGTCTCTGGCATACAGTAACTATATTGTGAAAGACTTTAGGTGTTCTTTAAGGTATTGTGGATGGTGAGGAGTGACTGAGGTGGATTTTGTTGCCCTTAGGATAGGCTGTACTGATAGACTTGTGCATGTGTGCTGGTGAAGTAGCACTCATTGTTCTGACTAACCAACTTTCAGTGAATCTTGTTTTAATCTTGTTCTTATGAACTTGTGGTTTTCTTGATACCTTCTCTCTTGATTGAGATAAGGGCACTCATTAAAAAGGCTCTAGCTTCTTAAGTGTTAAGATACTGTAATAGCTGAGTACTAAAGACGTGCTATCATGTGTACCTTTTTGTCTGCAGGTGATTTTTGCTGTGGGGTGAGCTCAGCATGGCTGTAGTCATCCGTTTACAGGGGCTTCCTGTTGTTGCGGGTCCTGCAGATATTCGTCGTTTCTTCTTGGGATTGAATATTCCTGATGGAGGTGTGCATATTATTGGAGGAGAGATTGGGGAGGCTTTTATTATATTTGCAACAGATGAAGATGCACGGCGTGCCATGAGCTGTTCAGGAGGGTATATCAAGGACTCACACATAGAGCTGTTTCTCAGCAGCAAGGCAGAGATGCAGAACACTATAGAAATGAGCCGGAAACGATTTGACCGTGGAGGACGAGAAACTATGTCTGGCTCTAGAAGAATGGGTACTAATGGTTCAGGTGTTGGAGACATGCCACATTTAGCCACACCTTACGCAAAAGGAGTAAGTAAACCTGGTTATGGTCCACCAAATCATCCAGAGGCTGGTTTCCATACCAATGGCACAAGACATGGGGATATGGGCATGCCTAAATCAAGCTATCAGTCACTAAAGGATTCTCATCCCTTTATCCCAGATGATCTTTACTTGTTTCTCCGTGGTATACCTTACACTGCAACAGAAGATGATGTCTGTGCTTTCCTTTCTGGGATCCATGTGGATGGAGTGATTTTGCTCAAGCATCACAATGGCTTAAACAATGGCGATTGCCTGGTAAAATTCGCTACACCTGGTGATGCCTTAGAGGCGCTTAAACGTCACAGACAGTACATGGGTCAGAGATACATAGAAATTAGCCCAACTACAGAGGAGCGATGGATTGAGTATGGTGGGACGGTAGACATGCCAGATGAAACGGATCACTTTCTGTGTGATGACCGTTCTCCAAGTCCAGGCTACATGCATTCAAGGAGGCATTCACGTTCAAGGTCACCAAGGAGACACAGAACACGTTCTCGTTCATCTCCTCACCAGGAATACTACATACACTTAAGAAATTTATCTACTAATGTGGCAAAAAGAGATTTGATAGACTTTTTTCCTGACCTGGATATATGCAGCACACAAATCAAGCTTCTAATGGATAAGCATCAGAGAAGGACTAGAGATGCCTTTGTGATGTTAAGAAGTGAGAGAGATTATCAGGCTGCTTTGAAATACCATAGAGAGGTTCTTTTTAGTCGTTTAGTTTACATTTTTCCAATTTCAAGAAAGTCAATGTTGAAAATAATTGATTCTTATGAGAGGAAAAGATCACAGGACAGAGATCATTCTGGACGGGCCACACCAGAAAAAAGTTATCGAGAAGGGCATTCTGGCCCTAAGAGATGTGTTTATGTAAGAAATTTTCCATTTGATGTGTCAAAAATTGAAGTGCAAAGGTTCTTTGAAAGATTTGATGTTGATGAAGATGATATTTATTTGCTGTATGACGAAAAAGGAGTTGGGTTGGGAGAAGCATTAGTAAAGTTCAAATCTGAAGACGAAGCCATGAAAGCAGAAAATTTAAATCGTCGAAGGTTCTTGGGAACGGAGGTCTTGATAAGACTTATATCCGAAGACCAGATGGAGAAGTTTGGTGTAACTGTGCCATTGTCTGCATCAAATGATATGCAGGATGATTCACATCCATATGACAGAGGTGAGCTTTCCTGTCCAATTGATTCACCATCTGGGCCAGCACAGGGGCCACCCCTGCATTCATTTGGTCCCCCTGGGAACTTCAGGCATCCTCCTGAATTTAGGCGCCCTCCTGAGGACTTCATGTGCCCTCCTAAGGATTTTAGAGGCCCTCCACCCTTCCTGGATTTTGGTGGTGACAGTGAACATTTTGGCAGAATGGAGTTTGGGAATAATAAAATGGGAGGTTTTCCTGAAGGAAGATTTGTGCCAGATCCCAATTTCAGTGGCAGTTCTGAACGCGTTGTTCCTATTCGATTGAAAAATTTACCTTTTAAAGCTACTCCTAATGAGATTCTGGATTTTTTCTATGGCTACAGAGTGATACCAGAGTCAGTTTCTGTACAGTACAATGAACAGGGATTACCTTCAGGTGATGCCATTGTTGCTATGACAAACTATGAGGAAGCTATGGCTGCTATTAATGAACTGAATGATAGGCCAATTGGTCAACGAAAAGTTAAGTTGAGCTTGCTGTAAAGGAGGAAAAGATGCTCTAGAGTAAAACATCCTAGATGACAGTATTGACAGTTGTTCTCACTTTTTTTAATTGCTGGAAAATGCAGAAGAATGTTTCCATCAAGGGTTGTAAATAATGTCTAGTTCAGTTGTTTAGCTCTTGGTTGAAATATCTTTATGGTTAAGATATGAGAACTTCCTATGCCTACTTCTTGTGGACAGAGAAGAGCCAGAAACTGGAGGACATTGAATGTCTTAAGGTATAAAGACATGGAGTTTTAATGCTTTGGGGTTTTTTTTTAGTTTGCTTTTAATTCCATGGCCTATGAGTTTTGCATCAAATGAAAATGTTAGTGCTGGTTGAAACAGGAAGAACTTCAGTGCTACCTGCATTAGGAAATAGCATTTCTTACTGACCTTAGCTTAACAAAGGTAAAAAAATGACTTTAAAAAAAAATTATAAATTGTTCAGGTTTTGTTCAGTTTCATGTCTTTGCAGGCATTACTATTAAAAGAAGAAACAAGCATCCTATTCACAGTAGTTGGCTTTGCAACTTTTTTAAAAATAAAAAGAATGCCATTAAATGTGTGTTTTATATTTAAAACTTGTTAATTATCTCAACCATTATGCGCAACATATTTGGGGCTTGGTGAGAAAGCTGCTGGCTGCTTCTTCAGGAAAGAGTACAGTCTGTCACAATATCAATGGGTATGTCACTACCTGTAAGCTGCAAAATCTCTCTGAATCAATCAGTTGGAGAGGTTTTCTTGTTCTCACTGAGGTACCTTGGTACAGAAAATGAATCTTGAGCTTTTGGAGTGGACTGTATCTCCACATGCTCATACTATCAATATTAACTTGCTAATGATGTCTGGATGCATTCCAGGTCAATTGCTGATTAATTTTAACTAACATCTGTCACTGACAACCAACTATGCCATTTTCTTATATGAGAAAATAAATGCTTATGGCAGTTTAAATAATGTTTTGGTTGGTCTAGTGCCAGCACATTTAAATTTTAGGAAGAAATAAAGCTAGCCTGTTGGAGGAAAAAGCTGCATCTTCAAAATTCAGGCTTAGCAGAAAACTTTGGTTGTGTTTTTAAGCACTCTATTGACATTGCTTGGAGCACTAAATTTTATGATATTTTAGTTTCCCTGATGAATTTGGTCAAAAAAAGTTGCAGCTTGCTGATGGAAACTTGTTTTAGTCTTGGCTCAGGTAATACCAAAAAATAGATTTGTAAAATAGTTAAGGTTGGAATGGACCTGAAGGTCACTAGTCCAACACCCTTCTTGAAGCTGTGTCAGCTAGAACACGTTATTCAAGGCTTTGTCCACTGGATTTTTAATAGCTCTGGGAACAGAGATTCCACAGCCTCTGAGCAGTCTATTCCAGTGACTGGTTACCCTCACTGGTGGTCAGACCTTAATTACTTTATGTAAAGTCACCATCATTACTGAGTTTCCATGTAAACCATGGAAGTTGTTCAGGTTCTTTGTTCTGTAATTAAAAGGTCAGTGTAGTGTTATTTCTGCTTTGTATTACTTGTCCTCTTTTTTAAATGTTAGGAAAAAAGCATTTTGAATGAGGATGGTAATGCCAGGTCTCTAGGTGGAACTGAAATAAAAAACAAATTCTCTTTTATTTCCCCTGCAAAGTCTTCTAGTTTCTTGAGCTTTTATAGTAATTATAAAAGTGTTATGAGGATGCTGAAAATAAACTTGCCTGATGTAACCATGCTGTTGAAAGCTTCATTGTGATTTTTGTAAATTAATATAATCTTTACCACTTCTTGCCTTGGTATTACCAGATGTGTTGTAAAAGTTACCACAACTGACTTCTCCAGTTAACCAGCTCTAGAGAATTTGTAGAAGCTCTTTTAGCTGCTACAGAGATTTCAAACACTGAAAATAAATTGATGAACTTTCTGCCATGCTTCTAGAGTATAGTACACACATGAATTCTTAGAAAGGAGTTGGAGGCTGGAAAGAAGGGTAGATTTAAAAGGCTTTTTTGCCTAAGTGCAAGATTATCTTTTAGGAGAAGCATTACCTGTTCTTAAGACAGAGTAACTGCTGATACGTTATGATTTGTTTTTGGGATGGCAACCTTTTTCCCCCCTCCCTATAGCTTATTTGTCTTTAATTTAACAACAGATACTGATTGATAGGCCAAAAAAGTGAGTACTTGAGAAGTATCTACAAAGACAAAAGCTGCACTTCAAAACATGCACAGATGCCCTAAAGCACAGGGAAACTGGGAAAAGAGGCCAGTGCAGCTAAATAATGAAAAACGGTAATGGGATATTTGATTGTCAGGCTATAGCTGTTAATTTGGTGTTAGTATGTTTTGGTTGGTGTTTTAGTTTTTTTCCCCCTCTTAAATGGGATGTACTTAAAAGCATTATATTCTGATTCTACCTGAAGATGTGGTACAGGTACATGGTGTGGTGACACCATTTCCTGGTAACAGGGTTTTGTAATTTCAGCTGTTTAATGATTTGGAGGTGCTGTAGTTTCAGTGTAAAGAACACCTTTAAGACCACACAACTTAGAAAGGAAGAGCAATCATTCAAGTAGTGAAGGACACAGAGCTGTTGGAGGGCAGGTTGGAGTAGATGATCTCTGAGGTCCCTTTCAGCTTAAGCTGTTCTATGATTAGCCCCAAAGAGAGGGGCCAGCATGTTCAACAGAGCAGCAAAATACCCTTAGCAACAACAGAGAATGCATATTTTTAGGTGTTGGTAGTCAAAGTGCTCTGTCTTGCAGTAAGCACTTGTGTTATAACACTATGCAGAAGTATCTTCAGGTATTACTAAGTTCTAAAATGACATTCTAAATTCTGGCTTTGAAATACTTATTTGTAACTTTTTCATCCATAGTTTTGAGGCCATGAAATTTCTGTCCAATGTACAAGCTTAAGACATGACAGATGCAGGACAAAATTGTGCAATGCTATTTCTCCCTTGATACAAGTCAACTCTTGTGAGGTAGGGGAGAAGGAATTTAAAGATGCCAAGAAAATAAATCAATCTATTTCTATACCATAGTTACTAATCTAGGGGGAATTAATCTAAACACTGCTTCCCTTTTTTTTTTTATTCAGCCATAAAACAGAAATAATTCCTATTTGCATATATGTATTATATGAAAAGCTGGTATAGCCATGAAGTTAACAATCTGTTTTGGAGATGAGCTATGTGACTTTGGTGAATATGAAATGGAGAAACGGTGATCAACGTAGTTCTCATGCTGTGACGTAAATACTGAAGTGCCCTACTCCCTGAAACAGATGGGAGTTAGTTTCCTGAACACTTTGAAAGTTTTGGTCATTATAATTCTACTCCTTGTCAGCAATAGATCAATGCCAATAGGATGTCATCTGGTGGTAAAGCTCTTTTCTGGCTTTAAACCAGAAGCTTCCATTGCAACATTTTCACTTCACTTTTGGTAAAGCCTGATATTTGCAGTATACTTTGCATCAGCGTACAAAGGCAGCATCAATGTTAAAAATGCACTTACCGATTTATTTTTGTAACAAACAATATTTGGTTATAACTGAAGATTGTTTTCCCAGTTACAAGTTTAAATTATAGATTTATACATTCTTTAGCAGATACTAAAGCTGGAGAGAAACAAAAGGGTAGCAGCATTCTGGCACGCAGTTGTATGCTATTCAGAAATGAACATGCATAACCAATTACCATCTCCAAACAGGAGAACTGGTAACAGAAGCAACCAGTTAAATGCATGGAACTTGAGCTAAATATAGCATGTCAACTAATAGAAATGTCAACTATATAAAATATCAGCTAGTTTTATTATGAAGGCACTTTTATTTAAAAGCAAAGCAGCATTAGAAATTGATGCTGGGCTAGGTGAATGTTCATTCTGTATCCATAAAGAAATCAAGTGTAATGAGAAGAAAATACACTTCCCCTTGCCTTCTGCCACCCAAGCTGGGGCACAGCTTGATAACTAACAGGAATGTTGCTGTAATTAGTTTCTTGTTACTGCAGTTACTTTAGGATGGATGAAAGCAATTATGGCAGGTATAGCTGGAGGACTTAATAAATCCAAGAGGTGTGTAGGCAGAGAATAAGGTACACTGGCAAAGTAACCAAAAAAAAACCCTTCTGTTCAGAACTGCTTACCAGCTTACTGTAGTTTTTGGACACTTCATCATTTAAGTTAACATGACTGCGATGTAACAGCTAAGCAAATATAATACAGGATTCTATTTAAAGATTTCCTGTTCTCTAGCTATGGAAATGATCAATTTTCAGCAGACTCTGTTCCATGCTTTGAAACTGGTCATTTGTTATCTGGCACTGTCCTACCAGTGCCAATTCTTGCTCCTGGTGGAATTTTAAAAATCCCTCAGTGAGGTTTCTAATGAACACACATAAAGGGAACTATTATTTTTCTCTCAAGCCAAAACCCCTCCCCAACACTATGAGAACAGTTTTGTTATCTCACTTCTTTAGTAGCATCTAATTCCTCCTCTTCCTCTTCATCATCTTCATCATCCTCCTCCTCTTCTTCTTCATCTTTTCTTAGTATACTACTAGAAATCTGATAAAACAAAAATCCAAGAAACATAAATCAAGTGTCTGTACTCCTGAATGAAAAAAAATTCTCTGTTGGCATTGCCAGTCTCAGTGCTTGCAGATTTTTCACTTGGGAGAGTAGGTAAAAGGTAAGTTGTTTCTCCATTAACTCTTCAAAGTCTATTAAGGAGCATGGCACTAACAGAAAGATACATGGCACAGACCACAGTACTGATTTTATCAATCTCCCCAAATCTCCAAAGTCTTGAGAAATGACAGGATACGGAAAACTTTATGTATCAAATTACCATTAAAAGGGTGTTGTATATTTTTTCCTGGGTTGGCTGCTGGGACAAAAGGCTAATATGAGTATTAAAGCGTGATCTTATCTGGAAGATATCAAACCAGTGAAATGAAAAATATTATGCTGCTCTAAGCTTTTTTAAAGAAAAAAATAAGACAAAACATTTCTTGAAGAGTCGCGATTCATACATGAACTTCTTTCTCTGCCCTTCAGAATGATACTGTAGTCACTTTCTGGTTCATCACATGCTAAGTGCCAGCTGCCAAGCTTTCAGCTCATCTGACAGAGTCTGCAATCTATACTTTTTTCTAATGAGGGCTCAATTTCATTCCTATTGAGGATAGAATCTTCACAGAAGATGCACCATTTACAACTTAAAGTAGAATATATGTGTTGTGGTTTTCTTTTTCTTTCCCATAAGAAAAGGAATATTAAGCTATCTGGAATGCTTTTGAGAAATTATTTTGGGTTCAGCAGTTCTCCAAGGGCATCTGCAGCTCTAATTTTGGTTAGGTTTTCTGAGTTTTCTTGCATTCAGGGATATAATAAAACTTCAGTGTTAAACACAAAATTTGCTTTCTTTTTAAAACAACTCTATTATAAGAGTCTTTAAGTGCTGGTTATTAAATTGACTTCTGAGATTTCATAATTCATACAGCTATGTCTGTAACAGAAGTTTTTTGTGTGTGCATAAAAGCAGACTGCAATCATTGAACTAATGAAAGCAGAAAAAGCCTTGTTCTTGTTACTCACAAAATACATAATTTAGCTTGAAGCAAATGCTTGCTTACAAATTTCTGAACATAACAGAAAATTGAGTTAATCATTGGGTGAGGCTGGGTTAACTTCAGTCTAAATGCCTCAACCAGCAATCTTTCATTCTGTGAAAGAAGGAAAAGACAATGATACTGATTTGTAATTGGAGATTAAGGAGTGCTGCAAACTGAGCCTGTTAAGGTAGCTTCCTTTCAATAGATAAATTGCCCAAGTTTTTTACAGTTAAGAGCATCTGAAGTTCTTAAGCAGAACTTCAGTCACGTTTCTCAATAAAAGCTCCTCCTTCCCTGAAATAAGAGGTGCTATTTCAGCTTTAAAGCTTTTTCTACTCACTACCCAAGCACCTCTGACAGTGATGTAATTAACTAGACAGTAAATTAAATATTTTCACTGGTGGTGAGATGGCTAACCTGAGAACCAAACCCAATCAGTAGAAGAAAAGTGAGAATGGAAATGAGGCAGTTTAAATCTACTATATTTTGCTGTAAAGCTATAATGTACCAGTAGTTGAGATTTTTAATTTTTGATTGCTTAATGCTGGGGGAAAAAAAAAATCCATAAAACCTAACAGAATCTGATCATTTTTTTGCTCATCATAAACAATTTTATGTGAGAAGACAAATTCTTTGAGTTTGCAGGCAGGTGATGACTGTACGTCTAAGCTGTTAAGCTACATGTGGATGAAACTTGTGTAGCTAAGTCTGATTTAAAATACCTGGAAAAGGCCATTTTCTTCTGCTAGAGTTCTATCTAAAATACAGCATGTCAACCTGAATTGGTGAAATTAAATGAAGATAATTGCCAAGTGCAAACTGAAGAGATTTACAAAGAATCGTCATGAAAACCTAAATTGTCTTTTCAGAACTTGCATAAAAGTGCGATAATCATGTCTAAAAAAAGCCCTGAAAAGATTTGCTCATCAGGCAGAGCTTTCCTAGGCCTTAGCTGTTTTGTCTTCTGGTATATTAATTGCATGGAAGTGAAAAAAATGTAGAGCTTCTTGCACTGTAGTGTCTGATTTTTTTGATAGAGAATAGTCAAGGTTGGTTTTCAGATGGCACAATTCATTCTTTCAAGAATAGAATAACTCAGCTGTAATAATCCTGTTTTGAGGTTAGGCAGGGCTAATGAAATCAAACAAACTTTTTATTATTACGCTATCTATGCATGATTCTATCCAAAGCAGAAAAGTGGAATGCATACATTTAAAATTTGGCCATCTTTGTCTTTAGCACAAACACTGATTAAGTATCAGACGATTAAAGCTGAAATAGAGAAAATACAATGTTGCTGTTTTGCAGTACCTTCAAGTTTACAGCTGCAAAGAAGTGTCAAAGATTTTTGTAAGGTAGCTGGTTCAAATGAAGGGTCTCTTGGTTTGCTCTGATGCTAGGAGCTAGTCTGAGTTAGGATCTGGTAGAGAATGCACACTCTAGAATCTGGATACCAAGACTGTGAATATGCAGCTGTTATTTAAAGAATGCCACTTCTCTTTGCAATAAGCTCCTAGACCTCTTCTGTGCAAAATGCCAGTTTGTTGATGAAAGAAATAGCATTGCTGGAGATGGCATTTTTCAAAAGTAAAGAACTCAGTTTTAAAAGCCAATTTGTTTTTTTCCTCAAATCAAAGTGCTAAAGCTGCATTATCAGAAGATTAATAGGATCTTTTGGCCCTTGGAAAACTCTTTGTGTAGTGGGTTTGCAGTTACCTGCCCCCCCCACCTTTTTTAAACCCTGGCTAAAACTCAGAACAACACTGGAAGTTAATAAATAAAGCTTTATATTTACAGCAATGCAAATATACAAGCAAATATTTACCAGATATAACAGATATTTACAGATATATACAGTAAAAAAGGTAATACACACCACACCCCTCCCGGAGACCAAAATCCCCAAGAGAGGGTAACCAAACCCCCCTACCACCTTTCTCCCCTTTCCCAGCTTTATCTCACCACCTCTTGATGCTGCAGATACGCTGAAGATCAGAGAGATTAATGGTAGGAGAAAAGGTTACTAGGTTTAGTGATTTTACTCTGAATTCAGCCAGCAAGCCCGAGAGACAAAGGAAAAAGCGGCCAGAGCCAGCACAGACCCAAAGCAGACTGGTTATCTGGATGTTCTGAGAAATTTCTTAAAACAATTTTTTTTTCTCTGTCTCAGTGAAACTTGGTGAAGTGACACTGTGTTGTTTAACTCTCTCTCAGCCAATAGTCTAATTTCTTACTCAAATTCTCCAATTAGCTCAAACCAACACTTCACTGTACATAGCTAAGGCTGTATTTCAGACATTCTTTTACTACAGTGATCTAGCATTTAATTGTTTTTCTTACCTGGACTGTCCTCAGTGAAGATTTTAAGGAGTCAGTTCTTAGCAGGGGGGACTTGGATTTTGCTCGAATGATGTCCAAGCGAGACTGATAGTCTGGTGGGTAAAGTGAACTCCGGAAAACCTGCTCAGATCAATAAAGCTGTGACTTGTGTGCCATGATCCAGTTTGCAAGCTAACAGTCACCAAGGCTGAAGCTAACAAAAATACAGCACCAGACACAATTAAACCTGCTCTTAAGATCTGCATCATCTCTAGTTTGATCAGTTGTAGCTGAACCAAGGTCCTTACTTTAACACATTTACATGGCCAAAGTAAAACATTCCTCAGAGAGGGGATTTACAGGTGGAAAACTGCAATAGTTTCCCACCAACATACATAGCTGAGTCTCAGAATAACCCAGGGGTACAAATCCCAGCAACTCCTTTCAGGGTCTCCATTTATTGGGAGAGATAACCTCCTGGCCATTTAGTAAGGAAATCCTTGTTGCCAGTAACAGCTGCACTAAAAAAAAATATCTGAAATGTTGAGATGTGAAGCCCAAGGATAAATTGGGAAAATCCCTTCAAATACAAGGGAGACTTGTAATAGCCATTTTATTTACAAGTTCTTTCCAATAGCCAAAAAGGATCAATTGTAAGACTGACAGCTTGATACTAAAAATACTAAAGCTATTTGTGCAAGACTTACATGGTTGAATAAACCCTGGGGGTGTTCAAGGCCAGACTGGATGAGGCTTTGGACAACCAAGCCTAGCTGAGAGGCATCCCTGTCCATGGCAGATCACTTCCAGCCTAAACCATTCTATGACTCAATGAATTATGGTCAGTCAATGTGTTTATGCAAAATAAGTATTTTTCAATTAGCAGGAAATTTTAAATGAGGTTATATATCTGGTTATGTAAGATAAACATGGATTTAAATTGGTGCCACATGACATTTTAATTATGAAACCAAAATTGCCAGTGTTTTCATATGAAGAATCATAATTTTGTATGTCTTGTTCTAACAATATTGCAGTCCTTGGTCCTGAGCTACAATAAAATGAGGACTGATTAAACTCATGGAAACAGACCAAGTATCATCCCAACTTCGTTGACAAGCTGAACACATACATACACCAAACATTTCAATGATAGCAAGTCTAAAGACCCAACATCTAGAGGAACTGCAAGAATGAGTAAAGGACTGAAAAGCATCTCTCAGGAAAGAGAGACTGTAACTCAGAGGGTGACTTGAAACTCTAAACTGCCACAGGGAAAAAAAAAAAAAAGCAATTTGGCAACAAATGTCTCTTAATTCTAGCACAGTCTAATAAAATCAATGACTGAAACATGAAAACAAGCAAAGAAAACTCAGAAGAGGGAGAAACTTTTAATGAAGTAATGAGTCTTTAGAACATCAGAGCAATGAAGATTTTCTCTTGCTATGCATTTTTAAAGTGAGATTCACTGCAAAGGTGTTCTTAGCTGATCCTGGAGTGGCAGTTAATTTAGGAAGAGTCTCTTATCTATGTTTTGTGGGAAAGATGAGATTGCCACTGCAGTTTAAAAATCTCTAAATTTATAATCCTGCAAGCTCTTGCTGGAGTAGTGCAAAAAAAAAAAAGGGTTCTGTATACATGAGCTTGTTTTGGGAATCTGAAATTTATGCTGCATTTTCTGCCTGGGACATGTTTAGCTCAAAAATGTGAAAACTGTTTTTATGTAAATTAAAAAGCAAATCTGAAATCACTCTTACCTCTAAATCTTCATTTTCATCAATATTTTGGATGATTTGGTATGCAGCAGTATAGATCTCTAAAGCTTTCCCGTGGAATAACATTTCAATATTTATAAATTCAGAAAATATGTTCTAAAAGCAAACAAAAACAAAGGTTTTCCTAATGCAGTACATTTTCACTTCAAATAAACAACACAGTTCTATACAGTATTTATATGATAAAAATAGCTGCATAACACTTAGTACTTTTAAATAAATTTAAATTTTAGGAAATAAACCTAAGTGCTGGCTAGGCTGTCACTTACACAGTTGTCATTTCATATTAAAATTCTAAATAAATATTTTTAAAGTGATGAGGAGACTCAATAAATAAAATGTCATGCTGAAAGCTCACTGAATATTTGCTTTACTGACAGTAATCTTTTTTAACAGGTTTGGTATATATTAGGTGTAAATTCTACAATTTACAGATAATGATGTTTTATGTAGTAGAATGCTCTTTATTTTATATATGTATACACACACATATAAAAACTCACTTGATGACATCTTCACAATTCATATAATCTAATAGCAAGTACTGGTTGGTTTGGTATGGTTTTTCAACCACCTTTCATTCCTATTTAGCCTGTTGTCTCCCCCATCCCCAAATAAGAAGGTACATCAGCATATATCAGAATTAAATTTGAGATCAGAAAACGCAAGTGTTTTTCAGTCAATACTCTTTGGGGCTTATACCACTTACTATTTGACATTAAGAGAGAAACAGAATCTTTGGTTACTTGCAGTGTCTGAACATTTTGTGCTTTCTGCATCACTAAAGCTTTTAACTTACAGTAACCTACACAGATTTCAGCATGGATAAACATTTATCACTATTTCTGCTAGTTTTCCTATAAAAATAAATGCAGCTACCAGTGAAATAGAAGATCTGCATCTTAGAAGATGCAGATTCTAAACAATCAGATACAGGAAAAAATATTAATTCAGTAAACTGAATGAATAATGAACTAATATTTTAATTGCAAAATTACTCGGATGATGAAATATTTATGCTTACAAGATTTGTATTTATGTAGGCTTAATAATAAACATGGCTAATCTTGCCAAAAGAGTAACCACATTAATTCTGTTGTGCAGAAGGAAATCTGATGTCTTATGCCTAAATGTGACCACTTACTTTTATGTCCTTTATTTTCTGTTTCTCAAAATTATCAATGGTTTCCTCTAATTGTCGAGTTGTTCGAGTTGCATCCAGTGAAGCTCTCTGCAGTTCACTTTCAGCCTGGTGAAGTAACACAAAGGTGAAATTAGTCCTGTATATGATACAAAAATATTTGCTTTAATTGCTATAAAACCAAAACTTTAAGTCTGAGGTTTCAAAATGCTACATGTGTGAGTAACAGTGTTTTTAAATACGCTTGTAGCTTAATAAACAAATAAAGCTGCCTTCTGCACCACAGTGGCTTTGATCAGAAACATTAGCAGTGCAGCCAGTTGGGAAAGGTCCCCTGTCCTAAGCTGGTTTTTGTAATCATCTGCTAATTCCACTGAGCGAGCCCTGAAGCCAGTCACAGTGTCATCAATTAACACAACTCAAGGGTTTATTTAACATCGAAGTTAAGGGTTTGGGTTTTTTTAAGGTGCTGTAAAG
Organism: Psilopogon haemacephalus; assembly: GCA_013396835.1. Classification (NCBI taxonomy): domain Eukaryota; kingdom Metazoa; phylum Chordata; class Aves; order Piciformes; family Megalaimidae; genus Psilopogon; species Psilopogon haemacephalus. Next base: position 103,042 of record VWZI01010871.1, read on the forward strand.
GAGAGGGCAGGAGTGGGGAATGAACAGAAAAGATAACCCTTTATTTTCAAGTGCAAATCAGCCTGCCGGCTCTAGATTGAGTCTGTTCTGGTACCATCTTACTAAGTTTTTATAAATCATTAAAATAAGCAATAGAACAGCAGATGGAACCAATGCACTTCTGTAGCATCTCAGTCAGCAGGCTAGAGTTGGTATCAAATTCAAAATACCAAAAGGTATTTTATATTTTCAGTATATTTATATGATTTTATTTTATTTATTCTTCATCAGGAAGGGAACACACCAAGCAATTCCAAATGCATAAACTACAGTTCTGCTTATTTTACTACAAAAAACATTTTAGATACGTATTTTAATTTTGTAGAAATATGAACTGTATAGAAGTGCAACACTACCATTCAAGCAAAGATACTGAAGCTCTCCTGCTTAAGTAAAGTCTGAGAACTGTGTGCTGTTGCAAAAAATGATGTAAAGCTTGCACCTGAGTGCAAAATTGGGGTCTAAACTTTATTTACCATATGTTATAGATTAAAAATCATAGACTAGTCAAGACAGTAGCTACAGGCTCAATCAGTGAATATCATCAGGAATATATTCTGGCCTTGGATTTGGAAATAGTATATGGATCAAGTAACTGTATGCTGCAATTAAGATGCAATATTCTTCCCCCCTGCCTTTTTTTTTCTTAATATGGAAATAGATACCACAGGCCCAGCTCTCAAGATCTACTTTTCACTCATGTACAGATACGAAAATTTAATGCTCTGCCACTTTCTTTTCTTTGATTAAAATCTACTAACCTACCTTTTCTTTGATTAAAATTTGCTAACCTTATATTACAGGATTATTGATTTGAAAGTGTCCTTACAAACCCAGCTTAGAATCATACAATTCTGCTATTAGTGGGCAAACAAAATTGATAATGGTCAGATCTTAATCTCCTTTTCTTGATTTTGCCCAAAACACAGGAAGAAAAGAGTCAGAAAAGCCGTTTTATGCATTTTCTACAATCAGCCCCTCTCTCTAAAAGAAGGCAGCTGTTCTGCATAAGCAGCCATTACACATACAAATATAGGGTATTATTTTTATGACAATCCAATGCATCTTCTCAATCCATCTTACACAGACTGCCCAGATTTTGTGGGCAGATGCTCTGGGAAAAGAATTTTTCATGTTGCAGAGCAAAATGTCTAAGTTTGCAGAACCTGCACAGTTGACACAACAGCATTTTGGTATTTTCTTCTCTGAAACACTCACCTGTGACTGTAAATATTAGTAAAGGAAAAAAACCAACAAAATAGCATTCAATATTCATAAAAGTATCTGTTTTCATTTCTACTTACATTGTGAATGAAGTATTTATCCTAGATATTTCAAGTTTCTGTATACTTGGATATTGCTATTACTATTACTATGTTGTCTGAAGCTTCCTGCTCTAAGACATTTATTTACAGTATCCAGGCCCAAATATTTCAGTACAGCTGCTTATCTTCATCTGAAGGTTTGGGTATTTATTTATTTAAATACCAAACTAACCCACCCAATTGAGGTAGACCATTTTGAAGGAAAAAAATCCATTTTGACTTTTTAAAAATCTATTTTTAGATTTTCAAAATATCTGTTAGGGTTTTCTTTTCACAGCTGTACTACCCCCATACTTTATCAGATGTATTTGAAATCGGGCCGTGAGTACAGATCCCTTGCTCTTTGTGGCCAAAGCTGTCAGCTGCTGAAACATCACAGTTGCTCAAGAATAAAAGAACCACTGCTGGAGCCTAACAGCTCTGCTAACAAACACAGTGAAGCCCCTCTCAGGCCTACAAGAAAATTGGGAGGGGTGGCTGACACCCCATTAAGATGTGCTGCCATTCAGTAAGATCTGGACATGCCGGAAAGCTGGGCAAAGGGGAACCTCTTTCTGTTATCATTTACCCCTTTAATTCTAGTAGAGGAGAACTTGAGCATCACAGCTCAAGCTTTAGCACTACTGCTGACATCTCTGCCTTTATTACATAAGGAACTTTAATCAGTCAGTACTTGATTTAACTGATTTGATTAATATTAAATGGGAATTCTTTGGCAGAGACAAAAATAAAATGTAATCCTCCTGAGTGACATTTAACTATCACAATAATTTTTGCTCTTTCTGCAGTCCCATGGCTCAGTCACTAGAAATTTCCCAACTCCTGAAATAAAGTTGATGAAATCCTACAAAGATTAGGGCAGCTTTACTCCAGAGTCCAAAAGTAGAATGCAATAAAAAAATAAAGAGCACATCATCATGAATTTAATGCTGTGCAATAATACATAGACCTAAAGGGACTGAAGTAGAACTGCCTTGGTCACATTCATTTTTGAATTGCCTAAATTCTGACTGCTTCAGTGAGATTTTAATGGAAATTCTCTGGAGGCTATTTTTTTCCCTCTGTGATGTAGATTAAATAGTATACTAGGGAGAGTCATTGGTCTTTTGAAAGGATGGCTGGTCTGGTTGAATATTCTACCAGCAGTTTTCCTTTCACACTTCATTTCACAGCTGGAAGAAACTCATGCCCATCTAGCTACAAGGAAGCACAACTATGAAAATGACAGGGAGGAAACAGAACAAAAAATCCACAGAAGTAAACAACGAGTTGTCTGATGACACTTATTTTCAAAAACCTCCAAATTCCTAGATGCTATCTATGCTTACATCTCCTGCATAATCACATGAAATAGTCTAGTTTCTTTTCAATCAAAAAGAGAGTAACAAAGCAGCTATTATAACCTGTAACTCATCATGAAGTTTAAGAAAAGATTCATTGTCAACATAGGAATGAGTTCATCTAAGCAGCACTCATATTACTCTCTAAACACAATGGTTTAATTCTTGAGAAATATTTAAAATGCTTGTCCTAGCCCCTAGAAACAAGGATACAATAATGTGTCGATCTGAAGGATTCCGCTGACGTGTCTTTTCCAGCTGAGACAATTGTTTCGCTTCTCTGTTCTTTGCTGTTAAAGTTGCTTTAAGATCGTCCTGGAAATTAAATCGTTTAGACATGTTTGAAACAGATCTAAGATAATACAAAATGCACTTCTCCTCACACATGCATTGTCCAGAAAACACAAACTTTTGCTTTAAACAAACCCAGATTTTACTGATATTATCCTGTTAAGTAAAACCCTGAAATGGAAGTCAATGGGGACCAAAATAATTTAGCACCTTGCACAGTTCTCTTTAGCACACACTGTGATTTAAAATGTGGAGGAAAAAAAGATATTTACAGCTTTTCATGAAAAACATAGTAGATGATCAAAAGCCCAGACCTCTAAAGCAGAAGACAGGCCCATTCCAGGCTTAGCAATGGAATAGAGGTGCAATTAGAAATAAAAAGTGGCAACAAATAAGTCAGCAAAAAAAGGGTACAAGAACAAATCTATATGAAAATGGAAGCTTGAGGTGCAGTGCCACAGTGCACTTAACCATGAAAACACCTTGTGAGATTTTTATATGTAAAACAGCATCAAATGATGATCATTTTACCTTTTGATTTAAATAGATTATGATACATTCATACACAAAAATTACAGATTTGGGTTTATGGGGTGAAAGAACCCTCTGTGTAATATACAAGTCCCACACAGGATTGTTTTCATCCTATAAGCTAGAATTTACTTATTTAAAAATGTACTTGTTCAAGCTTATTCCTCCTGGAGGGAAAAAACAAACAAACAACAAAACAGTATTTTGTAAGAATTCTTCAACTCCCTGCAGTCTGTTTTCAGAATGTAGGAAACAAAGAGACCTCAGGTCTTAGTGTATCTTCAGATTATCTTGATGGCTTTACAGGACAGATGGATTCAGGCCACTACCTATTTATCTGCTTCAAAAAATGTCTTCAACATGAACTTCATCATCAAACACAATTCTAAGCTAGAAAAGTTAAAGGAAGTGTATGATCACTAAAAGCCCCTTGCTTTTTGGATGATAATTTTTAAAAATTACATTAATTATAAAGAAAAAACATCTTGAATTTTCATTATCCAGGAAGTTTAACACTATCCACAATACTTATTTTCACCATTTGCTTGTGCTCTAAAGTTGTAAATACCCTTGTCTTGACATCAGTGATAGTTTTCCTTTATCTATATAGCTTCATTCAGATGGATTTCTACAGGATTTAGTTAGGCTGATTATCACAGTATGAAAAATCAGAACTACTCCACCTGAAAGTGTTCAACTAAGTGGCCACAACACCAAAAGATACCTTGAGAGAAAACACATCTATTTAACCTACCCTTTTCAGTTTCACTATGGTCCCATAGCTTTTTAGAGGTTCAACAACCTTGGCTTCAAGCCTATGAACCTACAAAAGAAATTTGAAGGTCATTAAAATCATTCACATCTATGGTGTCTAGAAACAAGAAACAACGTGTACTATTCACTCAGTAGGAATTTAGTTTCTATCTAGTGAAAATATAGTGGGGTGGAAGTTTTAAAAATACTGCAAAAAACACAGGCTGTTAAATTAACCAGTGAATAGTTTGTATTTTGAGGAGCTCAAGATGATTTCTAGTGTAATTCCTCCTTCTTCACTGTCATCACATTGGGAAAAATGAAACATGGAGATTCTGACAACTGGGCACTAAATACATCAAATACTGCATCCTGGAGATCTGTAGCTGTCCAAAGTTCTTTCCAAAGCATTTGTTCTACACTTGCTGACATAATAAGGACTAAGCCATTTCAGCCATCACATACTGAGATGAAATGCAACAGTTCTTAAAAATAACGTAAACAGCACCATAGGTAGTGGAAATACTGAAAATACCAACAGGGTATGCAAAATGCATGAATGTTCTCACAGATGAGTGCATCTGAACTTTTGTTTCAGTTCCCCTAGTTAGAAAAACAGCCACATATGGTCAGACAGACAACAGGACCAGACTTAACTGCTTGTCAAAACTAACAATACTGCCCAAGTAGCCCCAGCATAAGCTGTTGGTGACTTCAGACCAGCGAGTCATGGCCCACTGCTGTTATATCCAAATAAAGACAAGGTGTGTGCCTCTGCTAGGAAGGGACACATTACATTTCCCTGTAAATTGGCAGTTGCCAGTAAGCCAAAATCCACAGTAACTGAGCAAACATTTTTCCTTTACTATGCTCTACCACTGAACTGTCAAACAATTTCACTAAAACTACTAATAGAACAGGATGGAATAGGGCACTAAGGCTCAAAATGAAGCATATGATATAGACATGCCAAGTAATCTGCTCATCTTGCTCACTTATCCCTCAGTGGGTTGTGGAATCACCTCACACCTCAGCATTTAGGCATCTAGCACTGCAACTGAAGACCAGAAATCAATAACCTACATTGTCAATATATATGAAAACTGTCCTCAAATAAATAAAGCTGAGATTATCTATTTGGTTTTCATGAGGGGAACTTGTTCTAAATAAGCTAAAAGCTTCTCTTTTACTGTGTTGGATCTGCTGGAAAGAGCCCAAGGGAGACCTACAAGGATGACTGCAGGACTTGAACATCTCTCTTATGAAGAAAGACAGAGGCCCTGGTGCTGTTCAGTCTGGGGAAGAGAAGGCTGAGAGGGGATGTTATCTGAAGGGTGGGTGTCAGGATGAAGGCGATGGTCTCTTTTTGGTGGCGCCCAGCGATAGGGCAAAGAACAACAGGTACAAGAGGGAGCACAGGAGGTTCCACCTCAACATGATGAGACACTTCCTTACTGTGAGGATGACAAGAGCACCACAACAAGCTGCCCGGAGAGGCTGTGGGAGACTCTGGAGACCTTCAAAATCTGCCTGGATGTGTTCCTGTGTGACCTGCTCTAGGTAATCCTGCTTTGGCAGGGAGGTTGGACTGGATGATCTCTAGATGTTACCTTCCAACTCCTAATACACTGTGATTGCTTCTGAAGGCAGTGGTAGCTTGAGGACAGGCGTGGTAGGAAGATGTCAGCCAAACAGCAATTTTAAAAACCACTTAGAAGTGAAACTCAAGTAGTTGGTACCTCCAATCACAGAGTCATAGCTTAAAAATATGCCTTTAAATGAATTATTAAAGATTCATTAATATTTCTTGTTTTTCAAACGTTCTACTTAGTAGACTATATACCTCATAACAAACTTCTTTCAAAAGGTTTTCTTCTGTGCTTTATTAATACAGGAAGATGATTTGCAATGCTTCTTATTAAAAAAAAAATAAAATCCTACCTGAAAATGGCAAGAATATCAACTACTTTTGTGTCTTTTAAAAATTATAAAGGTTCTTTGCTATTTAAAACTATAAATAGGAATTTTCTATGCCCAGTTTTATGGACATGTACTCCAAAAACTGTTCTGAGTATATAAGAATATTTTGGCTTTGTTTTTTTTTTTACCTGAAATCTCAGCATTTGGAATTCTGGATCACAGGTTACAGTTTGTCTGGCCCCACACACAGAAGTGTGTGTAAGTGGCATCAAACACTTTCTTAACACCTTCACTGATCTAGCAGAAATGTGATCCAAATCAAGCTTGTATTTCTAGAATTGACGTACAGACTTATGAAATCTACAGTGGTCCCCAAGAGCACCTTAGAGGGCTGTCAGTGCCTAGTGAAGGAGTCTAGTTAGTATTCTCTTCCATACTGCTTCTCATAACAGACTTGGCCAAAAGAAAAGGCCTGATTTTACCTCAGCTGCTGCTAGACAAATCAAGTCACAAAACTAAAAGAACAGTTTATTAACTGTAAATCATAATCCAAAGTCAAAGCCAATAAAAGACTTTGTCTCTAATTCTGTGGGCGCTCACAGGGATAGTTTCACTGACAGGCAGTTTTCACTAAAGTTACAAGCAGAGTAAGTGATGAATGCTTTGGCAGCCTATCCTGCTCTGCCACTAATCTATTTAAGAGTGTTTTCTCCTGTGTTTCTCTTGTGATTGCAGAATGTATCTTTTTACCCTTTTAATCACAGATAAGTAACTGAAAAGTTCAGATGGCAAACACAACATGTACAGCTTTAATTCTGTACCTCTGCCTGGCGATAGTCCTGAAGTCTGGAAAATTCATCTGCAAAGTTTTTCAGTCCAAGTTTTAAGTTTGGTGTCTCTGTGGCTGCATATGCATTGATTTCATTCACAAGAAGATCTGCTTTGTCTCGTAGTCTGGCAGTTTTTCGTACATATCCAGCAAATATTTGGCACAATTCACCAAAATGTTTTTCCACATTTGAAACAGCATCTTGTATTTGTCTAGTCTGATTGTCCCTGGATAGCAAAAGAAAATAAGTGAAAAATAAGAAGAGGACAAATGTTTACAACATATACAGAAGGAAAACAATCTAATTGCATTATTAATAATTTATACAGGATTTACACATGTCATTTCAATGCAAAGCAGGTAAACTAACGTAATATGTGCTTGTCTATGAATTAATAACAAACAAACAAGCAAGCAATCAAAATTTATACTCAAAAAGAAAGATCCAGCAGAGGAAACCCCAAATCACAAACATCAAATAGGAGGAAGTTTTCCTCCTATTTTGGTTATCAAAACTCTCTGTGTTAATTACTAATGTAGTGGTAACCCTTGCAACTTACGACTTTCTGTAAGTTTAGCAGCTAAACAGACAAGCTAATGGTTGGTGAAATTAGGCAGTAGAAGGCAAATCTCTGAAGCTATTAAATGCTATTTAAATTGTCAACAGGTGGCAAACTGCTCTGGGTCAGTGCTACAGAGGATAAATAATATCCCTGAGAATTACAGAAGAAAGTGAATGGACACAACTACATGTCCAGTGAATGGACAGAGGTGAAAACTCTAAGAGCACAGAAAGGGCATTCACCACCAACAAATTATTTTATTTTATAGTAATGTATTTTAATAGATATTATCTTTATAGATATATATTTGAACCAAATGCCTGTTTAATTATTAATAATCTAGATAAGTACTTCTGAATATTAATTCACATATTTCACTTGCTATTTTGCTTTCCTATTCCTACATCAGTTGATGGCCTTGCTTTTGTTATGCTTCATTGATACTGTTAAACCAGTTTCAGTGAATTCTTGCCAGTTCTTGTCCATCTGACTGAATTAACTACAGGACAATTTAGCCAACAGTAACTGCGAGAGACTGGGTCCTAGGAAACCTGCATGGTCTACATGAAGTGATTCATGTCAAGTGCTCTAATTCTCAGCAAGAAAATTCACTCATACCATTGTCTTGCTGAGGGTAACCAAATCATGAGTGCAAAGGAAAACTTCCTTTATACCTCAACTCCAAATACTGACGAATATTTAAATATTGACTTAATATCACATGAAAATCAGAAAATAAATTTACTACTTTAAAACTTTTTCAGGACTTCTTCAGGGAAAGTATTTCAGGTCAAAGTTCTGCTCTGGGCAAAATGTTTCATAGCAAACAGTCCAGGAGGCTCTTCAAGACTGATGTTTCCACAGCAATATTTGAGAATAGACCCATGGAAGTAGGAGAGATTTTACACAGTAAGTGTGAACAAAAGAGTCCGATTAAGAACTAGTAAAGTTTTTTGGTTTTTTTTTCGAATTATTACTAGTTGATAAAATCTTCACTAAAAGGTGTATTTTTCCATTTTTACTGGAAGGTTTTTATGTCAGAAAACGTTCCTTTTCCAGCTTTAAGCCTGTTTACATGTCAATTTAAAATTTTGATCTTATAGTACTCCCAGGCAAATAATAATTTAACTTTGAGGCACAAAACAATACATTTCCTTAGACAGAGATGTGAAGACTTGTGGGTTTATTCCCCCCCCTTCCAATTGTATCCAGTTCTCAGCCACTCAATTCAAGGACAGGGAACTGCTTGAAGGAGTCCAGCACAGGGCCACAAACATGCTGCAGGCAGTGGAACATCTTCCCGCTGAGGACAGGCTAAGGGAGCTGGGGCTTGGAGCTTGGACTAGAGGAGCCTGAGGGCTGCCCTCATTTCATACTGATCAAGATGTTCAGGGCAGTGTCAGGAGGACAGAGCCAGGCTCTGCTCAGGGATGTCCAACGACAGAACAAGGGGCACTGGGTACAAGCTGGAGCAGACGAGTTTCCACGAGAACAGAACGAAAAACTTTTTCACTGTTAGGGTGCCGGAGCCCTGGAACAGGCTGCCTAGAGAAGTTGTGGATTCTCATTCTCTAGAGACATTCAAAACCCGCCTGGATGCTTTCCACTGTGACTTGCCCTAGGCGACCCTGCTGTGGCAGGAGGGTCGGAGTGGCTGATCTTCTGAGGTCCCCTCCAACCCCTAACATTCTGTGATTTGGGGCGGCTTAGAGGCGGCCACAAAATTACCAGCGAGAGGCCTGAGTAAATCGGCAAGTCTTTACTTCATCTCTCCATAGTACACCATGCCTAGAAAAGTTTTTTGGCCTTTACCCGAGGCAAACAGAAGCGGATCCCCCACCCCTAGGACGATTAGCCGCCGTAAGGGGGACTGAGCAAGCATCGCCCCCAGCGCCCCACGCCACTCCCTGGTTACCCTGAAAGCGGGCCTCTTCCCCGCCTGGTAAGGCCAGGCAGCGCGGCCAGCCTCCGCCACGCAAGCCCCCAGGAGGGACCTTCCTGGGGCTGAGCAAGATACCCGCAACAGGCACCGTGGCAGCGGTACCCCAGAGCCTCCTCCGCCAGTCAGCTCCCCGTTACCTGGCTTCCAGCCCGCGGCCCAGCAGCATCATGGCGGCGGCGGGCC
>VWZI01010871.1:112787-137265 GCA_013396835.1 Psilopogon haemacephalus
GGCGGCGCTCTCTGTGCGCCTGGTTTCCATGGACGCCGCCCGCCCCGGCCCGCCCCTGCCTGGCCCGGCCTGCCCCGCCCCGGCCGGCTTCGGCCCGCACCGCCTCTTCTCGGCCCGGCTACGTGCTTGGGTAGGGGGTTCCAGGTTTTGGAAGCTTTGTCGCCCGAGGACCCTTGTCGGTCCTTGGGATGTGGTCGGTCCGAACTCGCGGACACCCCCGTCCGTTTCGGTGACCAGAGGGCGGAGAGGTTCCGATCCCGCCGGAGTGCTCGGGAGTACTGGCGTTTCCCTGCTTGGATAAACAATTAAAAAAAAAAAAAACAAAACAAAAAAACAACTCTATTTTCCCCTATACATCTAGATTTGGCACGTGAGAAGCAGTACCGGGGAAGTGGCCTACCTGTTTGCCACCTGTGAGGAAAAACCTCTGAGGCTGGTTGGTCATGGGAAGAAAAAAATCTTGTGGAGCACCAGGAAGAGCCGTCAAAACAGTTACTAAAAAAAACATTATGGAAACCTCTACTCTTAAAACACCGCGTATCTGTAAAGATAACACTGGGAAACGGGACGGAGTGGGCATCAACCTGTCGCAGTGCTGAAGAAGGAGGCTGCTGGCAAAGTCCCAGCAGGTGTTGAGCAAGGCGAATGCAGGAAAGGCCCTTAAAGGAGGAAGGGTGGGAATTGTACTGTCTGAAATAAACCCTCTAGAAAATACAGCAGCGGGCAACAGCTAGGTATGAAATACAACAAGGACAAGTGCATCTGAGAAAGAAGAACCCCATGGAACAGGATAGGTTAGGGACTGACAGAGGATCTTACCCACGATGCCACAGTGCTTACCTACAAACCATTACCCTTGGTGTAGAATGATGGAATGGCTTAGGTTGGAAGAAGCTTTAGAAAGTACCTAGTCCAGCTGCCCATGGGCAGGGGTGCCCCTCAACTAGGCTCAGCTGCTGAAGCCCTGAACACCCAGAGAGGACGCATCCACAACCTTCCTGGACAACCTGTTTCAGAGTCTAACCACCCCTGTACTGAAGAACTTCTTCCTGAGATCCAGTCTAAACCTACTGTCCCTCAGCTTCAAACCATTCCTCGTCCTGTTGCTAGATGCCGTTATGAAAAGTCCCTTTACAGCTTTCCTGTAGGATTCCATCAGGTATTGCAAGGCAGCACTAAGGTCCCCCTGGAGTCTTCTCTAGGCTGAGCAACGCCAGGTCCCTCAGCATATCCTCATAGCAGAGGTGTTCCAGTCTTTGGTTCATCTTTGTGGCCCTCCTCTGCATTCTCTCCAACAACTCTGTGCTCTTCTTATGATGGGGACATGTTCATGTTCTTTAGACACTCTCCTGCTGTTTTGACCGTATTTAGACTTGGCCACCCAGGAAAGCTCAGGCAAAGCAAGTACCAGAGTACCCAGAAATTCTTGATAAACAGCAGAATGGTGTTGTATGAGGTGCTATAGAAACATAGGAACTACAAAATTATTTGCTTCAAATTACATGCCAGTGAAAAACAGACCAACACTTAATGAGAAGGCAGAAGACTTTGAAAATAAGGAAAAGTTACTTTTGATTAAAATCAAAGAAGCAGTTGTCATTAGAACAAGACAGAAAATAGGAATGACAGCTCATCTTCATCTATTGCGAACTAAATCTACTTCAGTCCTAAAGTGTTGGACTTGGCACAGACATTAAACCCCCTTGATTTGTATATGCTGATTTTGCACATGAATTAACTTAGTAGTTCTTGATATGATGCTGAAGATAGTTCTGGAATATATGTCCCAGCTGCACATAGAAAGTTGAAAATAATGTCACAAGGGCTTGTTGAAATTTTGAGTCATCAGAGAGTGCACAAGAGCACAAGCTGCATAAATCATGGAGTGGAAAAATATTTTTGCACTATGATTTAGAAATAATTATGGAGAACGATGTTGAAAGTAATGCCAAATTTCCTGCTCATTACCTCTAAGTAAGTTTCCAGAATAACATACTAAAGATGATGACATCTTATAAATGACAAAATCTGAAGATAAGAAATCTGTGAAATATCCAATTGACAATGTTTTCCAATATTCTTCCAGAGCATAAGCAACAGAGTCCTTCTGTCTTAAATGAAGTTGAGTAAATTTTCTGTGCTGTTGTATTGAACAACAGCATAAAACTCCAGCAGTTCTCAGTGGCAGTGAAGAACTGCCTGTCCTCACTGGGGACAGGCTGAGAGAATTGGGGCTGTTCAGCCTAGAGAAAAAAGGCTTGAGGGAGAGCTGGGGAGGCACTTTTTACAAGGGCTTGTAGTGATAGACAACGACTTTAAGCTTGAGGAGGAAAAATTTAGACTGGATATTAGGAAGAAATTATTTACAGTGAAGGTGGTGAGACACTGGAACAGGTTGCGCAGGGATGTCATGGATGCCCTCTCCCTGGAGGTGTTCAAAGCCAGGTTGGATGAGACCTTGAGCAACTTGGTCTAGTAGAAGGTGTCCCTGCCCATGGCAGAAGGTTGGATCTGGATGATCTTTAAGGTCCCTTCCAACCCAGACTGTCCTATGGATCTGCAAATTTTGGCATAAGAGTTTAGCTCATAGTGGATTGAGGTTCATTCCTTGAGATACAATAATTTCAAGTGTTTTCTTCTGCTGCAGAAGTTCCCCTCTTCCTGCTATTTCACTCTTTGGGTCTGCAGTTCCCTTACTTAATGCAGGAACTAAATCACTCCTGGCTCTGTGTTTTCTCAAAAACAAGTGGCAGCTTGTGGGAATCATCCTTCCCTGATACACAGGCCACCAATTCCAATACTCTTAATTAAAAGTTAGTTTGTTAGAGAAAACAATTGACAACATAATTAGAAACCCAGTAAAACATTGTTTCCTCAGGCTAATACCCATAGGCAGCGTAACCTTCTGTCAGCACTGGTTAGTGTGTGGAAGTCTCCTGATGATTTATGCATTTGCCTGTTTTGATCTTAGTTCTTTAAAAACACTTTGGCCACTGTCAAAGGTAGGATGCTGGGCTAGTGAAGTCTTTGAACTTGTTCAGTGCAGGCATTTATGCTTTTTAGAAACTAAAAGAAATTCTTTTGTTTGCTTCCTTGCTTACCTTTGGGTAAGTATTTGTGCTCCCATGCTTCTCTTTACGTGAACTGAGTTCAAAATAAAAAGTGAAATATGTCTGGAACATGCTGTGGTCCTGTGCAGCCTAATCTATTTGAAGGTGTCCCTGCTGACTGCAGGGGGGGTGGACAAGATGCCATCTGAGGGACTCTTCCAACCCAATGAAATTTGTGCATCTGTGAATGCTGTTGTAAAAGACTTTTTATGTCTGTCTTTTCCCCCCACCAATGATTAGTCAGAAGGTAAAGTTTTGTCACAGTCTTGTTGCCTTTTTTTATTTTCATATATGCACTTTCAGACTTCTCCCAGTTTCTCGTTTATGTAGTAGGACCTTCAAGAGAGAGACATTCAAGGTCAGATTCAGTGTGGCCCTGGGCAGTCTAATCTATTTGGAGGTGTCCCTGCTGACTGGGGGGAAGGTTGGACAAGATGGCCCTTGAAGGTCCCTTCCAACCTAGTGACCCTGTCTCCTCAGTCTGGCTAATCCACATTGTTTCTAGTTTATCCTTATGACCTACTGCTCCAATATTGACAGTTGATGTTCTCTGTTGACACTGTTTTATAATGTTTGATTCTCTGTGTAAGGTAATGACATTTGTTGTCATGCAGACCGTGGCCTCAGTTATGTCTAGTGAGTGGTGAATGACAGGGAAGGTTTGGGAACATCTGTTTCCTGGATTTGTGATCTAGAGTCACAGATTGCATTGGGTTGGAAGGGACCCTCAGAAGTCATCTTGCCCAACCCCCCTGCAGTAAGCAGGAACACCTCCAACTAGATTAAGCTGGCCACATGATTCTAAATGTTCTTATTCATTAGTGTCAACAAATGATGCTCTTAGATTAGGCTGTCAGAGTGCTCTACTGAAGTCTCCTCAAGGCTCCTGAACCATGTAGGCATATTGTGAGCACTGTTGAAGATGAAGAGCCTATGCCAACCTGCCCATGTATTGTAAAGCCAGGGCAGAGGCTACTCTTGAAAGGAGATGATTATTGTGTCTCTCCATGGGAACCTTAGTATGAAGCATAAGATTTATTTGAAAGTAGCATATAGATGATGAGGGAAATAAGCTGCTACTAAGTCTGCAGCACTATCCCTCCTTCCTTCAGTGGCTCCAGTGGTGAAGCAGTCTGCTCAGCTTTCTGGGGCTCTGATTGATGAAGGTAGGCAGTGAAGTCAGGCTGGTGTGCTATTCCCCTCAGGCTAGTGCCAGAAGCAATCTAATCTTCCTTTTGCTTCCAGATAAATGTGATAATACACACATTAATTAAAGAGACACTTGTATTAATAACATAGTGCACAATTTTAATTAGTAAATAACTACTTTCTGGACAGATTTTATTACCAAAATGAGTATGAGTCAACAAGAACAAGCAAGTCAGAATTAGACTTTTTTGATTTCATATTTATTGAAGTACAAAAACTGAAGACAAGTCACTTTGCTGCCTGAAAAGCAGATTGGAGAGTAGAGAGTTCTCTGTTACCCCATTCAGCAGCTGGGGAATTTCTCCTAGATCCTTTGTACCTGAAGGGATTGAAGTTAGAAGAGTGGTGAGATGGGTGAAGCTCATGTATTTGGGCCGGGTGTCTGCAACACATACCTCTGACAGAAGTTTCTTCATGTCTGCTATGCCAAACTCATGCTGGTATTCATGGCAGGATTTCTGCTCTTCAAGAATGGGATTGTAGACAGCATATGCTTCTAAATTGCTTCTTAGATAAGCAACTGCTTCCCAGAAATCCCAATACTGAGTAGCTTTACGGCCTCACTGTAACAACTAGCTCAGTACTGGTATTAGAGCAGACTGCCTGGGTCTCTTGCAGCACCACTGTGGCTCAAATAATGCAAAGGGACATGAAATAGCCCTCCTGAGTGTTTTTGTAGGAATCAGATTTTATCCTCAGTGAATTTTTTTTTCCTCTTTGCGCAATATCAGTATTCAGTTCCCGACAAACTGCTGTAGCAGGAGTATTTTCTGCAGCTGGAGTGGCAGCCTGAAGTGAGGTCATGCTGGAGATGATGGTATGCCGTAACAGCTACCACTTGGTGGCATCCACTCCATGCTTTATTTAGCTGAGAACTCCACAGCCAGCAAGCTGAGAAAACTGAGTTCCTGGCTCGACATTCTTTAAGGGTATTTAAAATAGTTAACCTTACACTAATCTTGATTGGTATGCTCAGGGCTTGACATGTGCATGACCCACCTTCTGCATGTGTTTTAGTGTGGGAGTCTACAGATTTACTGACCCTGCAGCTGACTCAAATAATCAAAGTGATGAAACTTTATCTTTGTTGTGTTCTTTAGAAGACTAAAAGTATTTTTTGTTCATGGAAAGCACGTTTAAACTCTTGGACCCTTGGTCTTGACCTTGCCATGTACCTCAGTTTAAAACAAGCTTTGATTTTAGATAAGTCAATTAGAACCAAAAGTAGCATGGATCTAGTTAGAGGCAGAGTGTACTTTGAAATGAGTTCTTGAAGGTTTGATTTACACTTTTCAAAGGAACAATATTCAAACTCATTCTGGAAATTGTGTAACATTAGCATTGCTAATAAACAAAGATTTATTAAGAGACATAAATAACTACAGATTCACCTTACTTAACTTCTGACATTTAAATGAAACATCAGAAATACATCTGTCACCCAAATCTTAATTCGAAGGTCTCTAAAATCATGTTTACATAGCAATCCCATTTAGGTTGATTCTCATGAGACCCTAATTTCAGATTTAAAGTTGTAAACTCATCTTAATTGTTTGATTGTCAAAGTACTATGAAAATAAGGCAGAAAAGCTTTTTCTTTTAAAGTAGCTGGTATATATGAATATTTCAGATTTTTTGGGTAGCTTTGTGCAGATATCCTTAAGTGATAAGTTTTTATGGTAGCATTTGGTCAAGTAAGGAAAGTTAAGTAGTTTTTAGCTGCTCATGACTTGGCTCTCAGTCACTTTGTTTATGTCTAAATAAATGGCATTTGGCAGTTTGTGGAATGGCACTAGAACAAGCTTTCTGCTTTTGAATAGCTCATCCATAAAATCCACTTGTTTGATGATAGTGAACTTTTAAAAAAAAGCTTATCTAAGAAAGCTGTAGACTCATAATCTATTTGCATTGTGCACTACCAACCTAATGGTAGGTGACATTTGAATCTTATTAATTGCTTTCTAGACACTTTGAGTTCTGCTTGAGATGAAGTTAAAAGGTTTGAGAGTTGTCTTTTAAAAAACATTAAAGGGACATTTCAGTAAATATTCCTAGGTTGTTGGAGAGTTGGTAGAAACCAGACACTTCCTAGAATTTTTTAGATTATTTTTCCCCCTACTAATAAAACAAAACTAAAATTGAACAAAAATTTCTAAAAGCTTGATAAACAAATAAGTGAGATGTCTGCTATTGTTAGCTATTAAAACATTTGAATTAATTGAAACTTGCTGACTCATTTTGTGGCCTGTATCAGTATGTTAAGGGTTGCACTTTTTAAAAAAGCAATTTTGATCTTCTTTCTATAGTTTTCAGTTTTATATTACAGGGTTCAAAAAGAATCTTTATAATAACATTCTTGGAAATTAACTTTGATAGTCTTAGGAGCAATACATGACATCATTTTACATTTCCACCAAAAAAATCAGTCATGTTGTCAAAAGGCTATAAATTGAGAGAGCACTTCAGATTTTCTTTACCTCATAGCTGACAACATCTCTCTAGTCCTTCGACATTGCTCTGCATTGCTGTTACATACATGAAAAAAAAAATACATCTAGGAGCAGGACTTTATTAAGGAAAACCAAAGGATATGCCTCACTCTGCTTCTAGAGGGCAGCAAATGACTATGTTTGAGCCACAACACAAAATACAGAATTAATTTCGAGATCTGCCAGCAAACCAAAGATGCAATCCAGCATCTTGGAGTTAATGGCAAACTTCCCGTTTTATTTGATGGGAACAGGATTAGGGCCATAAAATCATAGACTCATCATAGAATGCTATGGAAAAGATCTCTAGAGATCATTGGGTCCAACCTCCCTGCAAAGCAGGACCACCTGGCACAGGTCACACAGGCATGCATCCAGGAGGGTTTTGGTCTCCAGAGAAGGAGACTCCACAATCTCTCCAGACAGTCTGTTCCAGGGCTCTGCTACTCTCACTGCACAGAAGTTTTTTCTCATGTTCAAATGGAGTTTCCTATTGTTGAGTTTACGTCCATTGCCCCTCATCTTATCACTGGGTACCAGTGAAAAGAGCCTGGCTCCATCCTCCTGACAGCCATCCTTCACGTATTTGTTGACATTGATAAGATCTCTTCTCAGCTTTCTCTTCTCCAGACTAAACAGCCTCAAGGATCTTAACTTTCCTCATAAGAGAGATACTGCAGTCCCTTAACCATCCTCATAGCTCTCTGTTGAAATCTCTCCAGCAGTTCCATGTCCCTCTTGAACTGGGGAGCCCAGAACTGGACAAATATTCCAAATGTGGTCTAACTAGGGCTGAGTAGAGGGGGAGGAGAACCTCCTTCGACCTGCTGAACACACTCTCCTTAATGCACTGAGATGTACCATTGGCCGCCTTGGCCACCAGGGCACATTGCTGGTCTGTGGATAATTTATTGTTGGTTTTCTTTCTGTCTTCCCATCCCTGACTTTTAAGTGGATAAGTAGTGCATAAAATGCATTGGACTTCTGTTACCAGCCATCATTGTTCTAAAGATTGAACTATAGATGCAAACCTTATTTGTTTTATTAATATTCTGAGGCTATAATTAATCAGCTACAAAAAAAGATGTGGCATATTTGTAAATGTATTTATCTAAATATTAGCTCATTTTTTTTCTTTTGAAATCTTATTTGGTTTGTGGTATTTAAAGGAATGTTCATTATTCTTTTCTCTGCCAGCACATGATAGAAAATAATGGGGCTTTTGCCTCTTTTGGAAAAAGCTCTACTGATAAATTCACTAATATTGCTTAAGGCAATCAAAAGAAAGGAAGATGGTAAGTAAAAATTGCATTTTCAGTGTAATTCACTTTTATTTATGCATAGATTATTTTTTAGCCCTCATTACCCTGGTACTGGCATATTCACATGCAAGCTTATACCAGTGGTGTAGTATAAATGGAGGGAAACTGCCTAATTATTTCTTAACTATTATGTTTTTCTTCTTCACTGATCTATCTCTATAGAAGATGTTCTGACTTTCTAACTCTTGTGCTACTTTCAGCTAGGCTTCCTCTTCCTTTTCTCAGAAAAAACCCCACAGAATTTCTTTTCAAAATCACCTTAGTTGAATTTGTGCAGAGCTAAATGGGTGGAAACTGGTCAGATAGTTACTTATTTAGAGTGTCTTGACTCTATCTCTCTGTCCCTTTGCTTAGGAAGAACTTAAGTTTTGTGCTCCATATACCTAGGGAGTAGTCTGGCTGCAGATACAAGATGAAATTGTAGAGCTTCTGTAATGTGTGATTCATTTCTCATGGCTGCTTATGAATGTAGAAGACTGAAAACAGCCACAGTTTGGTACATTCTGGTGATGAACAATGTGAACTGTTGGCTGGAAACATGACTCGGATATCCCCTGGCCTACTGGGCATTTTTAGCAAGTATCAGAGTAACAAAATCAAGCTGAAACTGTCTTAATTTTGATGCTATATAGGTAGAAAAATGGGATTCTTCCAATACAGACTGAGAGACACCCCAGAGCATCAGATCAGATGCCATTGGTTGAGGGAGAGCCACCATGGATCATGTTCACAGCACCCTTGCTAACAGTGGCCTTTCCTGGGGGAGTTCATTCCTCTCAAGGTGCCTGGAGCCTAGAAATGCTGGGAGGAGATGTGTGCTGCAAAGTATGGCTTTTCTGGAGTCTAATGAAGCCCACAGCTATTGTCTTTGTCTTAGAGATAGCCCTTGCCTCTGTCACCAGTAAACGATTTTGGTGGCAACCCTGGTGCAAATCAGATCTAATTTCAATCATACTTTGTAAAGTTGTACTGGAACTGCCTTTTCCAGGACTGCAGTAGTTGTTGCTCAGATTTCAGTGCTGGTCCTGCATGTCTGTGTCTGAAACCATTTACAATTCTGATTCAATTTTCTAATAGAGACAAGTCTAAAGAATGACTCTCACCATAGTTTCAATTTTTCTTTTTAATGGTTATGAATAAAACATAAGGGGGGGGGAGCTTTTGTTGTCTACTTCTGAAGTGTGCAAAGAAAACAGAATATTCTGTATGACTTAGTGCCTGAAAAAATTTCACAGCAAGGCTTCCAGTAAAGTCAGGAGATGAAAAACTTTAGCTAGATATAGCTTTGAGATGCTTCAAATGGAAACACTGTAGAATTTTTCACCCACAAAAAGCAAGTTTTTGTTCTGCTCTAAATTTTACATTTAGTTTTTTTGGCAGATTATGATGTTGTTGTTTCTCAGAATAATTATTCATTACTCATTTCTGAAATATTTGCAGATACTGGCCCACAACATGCTGTAGTTTAGGCTATTAAATGTATTACTTCTTGGTTGCTGATATCTTCAGCATATGGTACTTTATCGTGTTCTATAGTTTTGCATGTTGAGTGTGGTTCTGTGGCTTTCAAATTTAATTATGCTTAATAATATAATACATATACAGGAAATAGTACTTTCCATATTTAAATTGTGGTTCTACTGTGAAAGGATGAGGGTCAATAACTTTGAGCTGCAAGAGGGGAGATTTAGACTGAAGATTCAGAAGAAATTCTTTACAGTGAGGGTGATGAGACACTGGCACAGATTGCCCAGGGAAGTCATGGATGCCCCCTCCCTGGAGGTGTTCAAGGCCAGGTTGGATGAGGCTTTGAGCAACTTGATTTAGTAGAGGTGTCCCTGCCCATGGTGGGAGGATTGTAACTAGATGGTCTGTAACTAAGTTCCCTTTCAACACAAACCATTCTGTGAATCTATGAATCTGCGATTTAAGGATAATTCAACAAGTAAGTTCCTTGTGCTAGTTGAATCATGACTACAAACAAAAATATATTTCCCTGTCTGCCCTTCTCTTAGCAGGTTAGAATCAGCAGAGTCTGCCTGTGACAGCTTTTCTCTTCCAGCCCCATGCAGAGCATGCATTTGGTATATTCAGGGGTTAATGTACTGTCCTGTGACAGTGTTTCCTTATTGAGGAGCTGCCTTTTAGGTTGTCTACCTCTATCCAGCTGAGGGTTGTTGTTGTCATCTTTTTTTATTATTAGTTAAGCCATCAGTGAAGTTTTGAACAGATCTTAGTGACCAATCGTTTGCTCACATTTTGGCAATGTCATCAACACAAATCAATAAGGATAATTTAAAAATCTGGGAGTTGTTGTCAGCCTTTTTTTGTTTAGCTCATGCTTTGAAGGGACCATTACGCCGAGACAGGGCTTTTTTTCTTATTGTTGTTATTTTGCTTTCTTTCATTCAGTTTACTGGATTTTGTTGTCAATCCTTTCAAACTAGCCATTCTTTCATTCTGGTAGAGAAGATGAGAAGATGACAGGCATAAGCTCATACACGAGGCAATCGGAAATTTAAGAACCGAGATAACCAAGGAAGACCTGAAACTGAGTTCAGATCTGTCAATACCATCCCTGTTTATAGTTATATCAGTGTATAACTATGCTGTGGACAAAACAGACAGCTTTGTGGTGTGCTGCCTCTGGAGCTGGAAGTGCAGCGAGGGGTATGGATGAAGATGCTGGCTCCAAGCACTGTCCCTGTAAGGTATGGGGATTGAGGGATGTGAGTTTGTGTCTGCAGCTCACCTGAAGATGCCTTCTACAGGAGACTGCTTCTTTTCTTACAGAGGAATGGATATGATCAGTTCCCAATTTATTGCACAAATCTGAAAACAAGCAGGAGTTTAGTCCTACTTTAATACTACTGGCTGAGTTTATAAGTCAATTAAAAAAAAAATAATCCTCAGGTTGACAGGCCTGAAATAAGTGAAATTAGCCTTTGTTGCTGCTTTGAGTTGCCTAAGCAAATCCATCCAATATCTCACACAGAGCACACGTGGAGGCAGTCTTCACAGAATCACACAGTCATAGAATGGTCTGGGTTGGAAGTGACTTCCAAAGGTCACTGAGTCCAATCCCCTCTGCAGTCAGCAGGTGCATCCTTAACTAGATCAGACTGCCCAGAGCCTTGTCAAGCTTCATCTTGAATATCTCCAGGGATGCACCTCAACCACCTCCCTGAGCAATCTGTTGCAGTGTTCCACTACTCTCATGGTGCAGAACTTGTTCCTAACATCCAGTCTAAACCTAGATGCAGGACCTTATACTTGGCCTTATTGAACCTCATGAAATTCTATTCAGCCCACTTCTCCAGCTTTTACAAGCTCCTCTGGACAGCACCCATCCCATCCTTCAGTCTTATCAACTGCAGCACTCCGCTTTTTATTTCAGTTGAGGAAACAAAGACTTGAAATGGGCATGATTTTGTTGTTTGGGGGTTTTTTGGTGTTTTTTTTTTCTTTAGAAATAAAATCATGGAGATATCAAAATATTTCCAATAACAGTTTTTAGCTACACACTTCAAAGCAGAATCATTATCCACATGCATTATTATTTTCAAGCCATCAGTACTACCCCATTAATAGGTTCTCCAAACCGAAAAGATACAGTCCAGCTTTGAACTTTGATAATGCCTTGTCATGATAGTGGATTGTCATTGGTTACAGGTAATGCTGAAGTAAATTCTGTAGAGATGACTGGAAAATTGGTGAGTTATTTGTTTTCTACTAATTACTTAGTTCGTTTACTACATAATACATGTGATGCTCCATTATGATTTATTCTTGAGGCTGTGTAATTTAAGTTTCTCTATGCTGCACTATGTCTGTCAACGAGTTTAAGGATTGCAGGGGAGATTTACTTTTGTCAGACTTGAAGATGATGAAATAATGAAGCATAGGTGGTTAATTCTATGTTATATAGTTGAAAGAAATTTTTAATTTTTTTTTTTAATCTTACATCAATTACTGTTAGGTATGAACTGCACAGCTGCAATTTTATATTATTCAAGGAAAATGAAAATAAAGGAAACACAGGGATATTGCCAGAGACAGTTTACTGCTGCTGTTTATTTCAAAATGTGCTAAAAGATTTCTATGGATACATTTTCAAAACTTAAACCAATTTGGTTCCCTGTCTGCTGAAGGTTAAGGGAGAATTTGTTAACTGAACAGTGAATTATGACAAAAAGCTTGTGACAATTTTTGGCTGTAGGCATTCATAACAAAATCACACTTCATGGAAAAAGGAGGAGAATGCAAAAGGATGGGGGGAAAATGCTGATATTTTAGTACATTATAAGCATGTTTGGTAAATAGTGAGTTCTGACAGACTCAGTTGATGAGTAAGCTTGTTCTGGGAGTCAGAAAGTCCCTTCTTATTTGTATTTTGTTAGCAGAAGGATATGTTCCTACAGCGAACTTACTTGGACTGCTGACATAAATCTGCTAAAGACTGAGTCTGCTAAAGCTGGGTTTCAGTGAATAAGTTCTGAGAACTGATGAGAAAACCAAAGGAGAAATATTTAACAACAGTTAACAATGCTGTTTCTCACCTGAGCATGGTAAAAAGTCCCTTCCTGTGCTCCTATGAGAAAGCCAAGAAGGGGCTTTTTACAAGGGCTGGTAGTGATAGGATCAGGAGTGATAACTTTAAGCTTGAAGAGAGCAGATTTAGACTGGAGATTAGGAAGAGATTCTTTACAGTGAGGGTGGCAAGACAGTGGAGAAGGTTGCCCAGGTTGGTCATGGATACCCCCTCCCTAGAGATGTTCAAGGCTAGGTTGGATGAGACCTTGTGCAACTTGGTCTAGCGGAAGGCGTCCCTGCGCATAGCAGGGAGATTAAGGACTAATGATCTTTAAGGTCCCTTCCAGCCTAAACCATTATATGAATCTATGAATTTAAGTTATAAATTGATGTTTATATTGGTCACAGTGTTGTACTAGTGGGAAGATATAACTAGAGACCCCACACTTGAGCTTGACTTCCTGAGACATTGTTGAGCTTGCTGAAGCACCTGTGAGGTACAGTCTCTGTAGCAGACTTGTGACTTTGAAGGAAACTCCTGGACTTTTATGAGATGAACTGCCAGTGTGCACTTGCAGCCCAGAGAGCCAACTGTATCCTGGGCTGCTTTGAGAGAAGTGTGGCCAGAGGGGTGAGGGAGGGGATTATGTCTCTGTACTCCAATCTGATGAGATTCCCACTTGGAGTACTGCCGTCCAGTTCTGGAGGCACTGTTACAAGAAGGGTGTGGATGTACTGGAGTGTGTCCAGAGAAGGGCCATGAGGATGATCAGAGGACTGGAGCTGCTCTGCTATGAGGACAGACTGAAAGAGCTGGAGCTGTTTAGTTTGGAGAGGAGAAGGCTGTGATGAGACCTTATTATTGCCTTCCAGTATCTGAAGAGGGCTACAAGAAAGCTGGGGAGGGACTTTCTAGGGTGTTGAGTAGTGATAAGACTGAAGGGAATGGAGCAAAACTAGAAGTGGGTAGATTCAGATTGGATGTTAGGACGAAGTTCTTCAGCTTGGGAGTGCTGAGACACTGTAACAGGTTGCCCAGGGAGGTGTTGGAAGCCTTATCCCTGGAGGTTTTTATGTCCAGTCTGGATATGGCTCTGGGCAACCTGATTTAGTGTGAGGTGTCCCTGCCCATAGCGGGGGGCTTTGAACTGTATGATGCTTGAAGTTCCTTCCAGTCCTGACAATTCTATGATTCTATGTAGGTAGAACAGCAAACCTGCTTGCTCCCTGTGGCAGAACCAGGGATTTATGTGGCTTTAATAATCAGTTCAGAGAAACTTGGGCTTCTTTTGAAAAATTATAGTGATCATTAGGTTACACTAAGCTGACATCAGAAATTATCTTGATCTGAAAGTTTCTCTGTGAGGCATGTACATGTGTCCTCAAGCTTTTCTCTTCTTTCCCTGGGAGGACTTGCCCTTAGTTCATAACACTTGCACTTTCTGCCTGATGATGTTAACTTAGTAGAAGCTGCCAAGAGGCAGAGTTATCCAATTCATGGGAAACTGTGCAGGTTCTTAGGAAGAAAGAAAGTTGTATTTCTCAATAAGAAGGATTTTGGTGATTTTTTTTTCAGTGGTGTAGGTCATCATTTCCTGCTCAGGCCATGGGGAAAGAGTCAATTTAAGCACTTAGCTGATTTCTTGTGCTGTCTGGAATGTGAATGAATAAAGCAATATTGAGTAAATACAAATTAGACCATGGGGCTTTCCGAAGTGGATTAATCTTGTTATATTCCCACTTCGTTGCCTTTAACTGATATACTAGGCCAATATTTGCCTCCCTGCATCTTCCTAAGGACTGCTATATGTGCTAAAAACCCCAGGCACAAAAATGATGAAGCCATTTTGTGGTGGAAATAATTTTGCCGCAATGACTTCTAACAAGAAGGAGAGGCACCAAAATAGGAGAGAAAAATGAATCAAATAAATTGCTTGTTTCTCCCAGAAGCTCCAGAGTGTTACTTGTAACATCATCAGGAGCTGCAAGAAACAGAACTGGCATTTAAAGGCTCTTCTTGGTTTTCAGAATAAGCACTGTGGCGTGATAGTGCAAGCTTCACACTCCTTTCCATACCTGACCTGTGAAACATGAGTTCAAAATTAACTGTGAAGACAGTAATGAAAATAATTGAAGGGAAAGCAGAGCTTCACCTTTATTTTTGGCACATATTGAGTCTTTCATTTGATGATGATTAGAACCTGATTGTTGATTATCCTCTGTAAATGGCATCTTATCTTCCTGAGGAATCACATTTTGCAGTTCACCATCTTGTTTTCCACATTTGTGGGTGACACCAAGCTGTGTGGTCCAATTGACCTGCAGCAGGGAAGAGATTCATCCAGAGGGACTTGGACAGGCTGGAGAGATGGGTCCAAGACAACCCCATGAAGCTCAACAAGACCAAGTGCAAGGTAGCGGCAATCCCAAACACAAATACAAATACAGACTGGGCAAGGAGTGGCTGGAGTACAGTCTGAAGGAGAAGGTCTTGGAGGTGTCAGATAATGACAAACTCCCAGTGAGCCAGCAATGGTTGCAGCCCAGAGCCAGCTGTGTGCTGGCTACATCCAAAACAAGGAGAGCAGCACCACAGGGAGGGGATTCTGCTTATCTGCTCTGCTGAGACCACACATGCAGCAGTGCCTCCAATTCTGGTGCCTCCAGCATAAGAGGGACATGGAGCTGCTGGAGCAAGTCCAGAAAAGAGCCACCAAGATGGTTAGAGGGCTGTAGAATGTCCTCTATGGGGACAGTTGGGACTGTTCAGCCTAGAGAAGAGAAGGCTTTGGGGAGAATGTAGAGCAGCCTTCCAATACCTGAAGGGGACCTGCAAGAAGGCCGGGAAGGGACTTCTTGCAGGGGCTTGTAGTGATAGAATGAGTGGCAATGGATTGAAGCTTGAGGAAGGCAGATTGAGACTGGAAATTAGGAAGAATTTCCTTACAGTGAGGATGTTGAGACACTGGGACAAGGTATCCAGTGGATGCCCCCTCCCTAGGGGTGTTCAAGGCCAACCTAGATGAGGTCTTGAGCATCCTGGTCTAGTGGAAGGTGTCTCTGCCCGTGGCAGGAGGATTGGAGCTAGATGATCTTTAAAGTTCCTTCCAACCCAAACCATAGTGTGACTCTGTAAATCATCTCACTGCATGAAAGCCTTTCTTTTCATGACATCCTGGTCTCCAGCATCTGTGAGTAGATGTCAGATTCTCTCCCCAGGATGGGCAGACTTACAGCTCTTGACTTTTCACAAGAGGATAATTTGCCATTTCTGCATGTGTGTGTGTGGGTGCCATCTCTCTGAACTCTCTCAATAGTTATTTAAACAAAGTTCTCCACCTGAGACCAAGCAGATCTCTTGCTGAACAGAATTCCTCTACCACAGCTTAGAGAGAGAGGAGCAAGTTCAGGGCAGATACAGATAGCAGCAATGTGGCAGATTGACAAAATCCATAGTCCTTAAGCTAAACACATCCATCTTGTTTTAAATATTTTGTATCTTCTTGTAATCTTTCATGGGAGATTTTTTTCCCTCTTCCTAGCTAATTTCTGAGAATTTGGAGGTTTAGTGTTTGATAAGGCCTCTTTCTGAGACCAGTGCTCCCAGCAGGAACTTCTGCTTGGATATTAAACTTGCTATGACAGAGAAATAGGTCAAGATTCTAGCCTGTCCCTGGCTGAGGAAGGTGGTTGGTTTTAGGAACTGCTAAGTAAATCTGCATGATCTTGATAAGAGGGCAATTTTGCACATTAAATCCTCATGCAATAACTCACTACTCCCTTTCTTCACGTTCTGGTCTTCGTTTTCTGATGTAAATTTATTCATGGCCATTTGTGTGGGCGTTTTGCTTTGCTTTATGTAGCTCTTTCCAGCCCTGATGTTACCCCTTTTATATCCCTGGAGAATAATCACATCTCAACTAAGACTTGGTTTGCAGTGTTAATAATCTGAGCTCTTTGGCTCTTAATCTTTTTTTCCCAGTTGTTCTTTTGTGACCATCCCAGTATCTCTTCCAAATTTTGTGGAAATAAATACCAAGGTGGTGTCCAATATTTGAAATCAGGATTACCATAGGCAGTTGTGCCAATGGCAGTAGTGCCCTTCCTTTTTTTGTGTTATCCAATTAATCCTAAACTGCTAGGTTTTTTATACCAGAATCACAGAATGTCAGGGACTGGAAGGGACCTTGAAAACTCATCCAGTCCAACCCCCCTGCCAGAGCAGGATCTCCTATACAGATCACACAGGAACGCGATCAGGAGGGGTTTTAATATCTCCAGAGAAGGAGACTCCACAGCTCCCCATGGCAGCCTGTTCCAGTGTTCTGTCAACCGTCCAGGGTTGATGCCTTTGACTAGGATTAACCATATAACCAGTTAATAAATACTTGTGGTCGTTCAGACTAGACTTGGCTGTCTGGAAGTTAAGAAATGAAGCTTTATATTCATAGCTTAGCACAATATACAAGCAGATATTTACAGTATATTACAAATATTTACAGCTATATACAGAAATATACAAGTTAAAAGTAATACAAAAACACAATACCCCTCTCAGAAATCAGAGTCCCCAGGAGGGCTTCCCAGCCATCCTTCCACCTTCTTTCCACATCTGTTTCTTATCCTGGAATCTGTCTTACGTGCAAGGTGAGTTGGAAGGATTGGCCAGGGGGGTTAGAAGCAGAATGATTAGTTGGGTTACACAGATCCAAGCAGAAGCTGGAGAGAGAGACAGACACCACCAGACTCTGTGGACAGAGTGTCTTACCTATGCTTATGTTCTTATTTTTATACGTCTCAGCAAACCTGTGAGTGAAGTAGACATCACCATTGTTTTCTTTTCACAGCCTATAATCTAATTATTCTCATTAAAGTATTCCAATTAGCCTAAAACCAGCACAACTCTTTTGTGGTTTTGGGTTTTTTTTCCCTTTTCTTTTGGTATGAGTAAAGTAACTGGTAACAAAAATTATTTTTCTTATCCCCAAAGTGCAGCAATTCACACTTCATACTATACCTGTTATTCTCTGCTCTATCGGGCCTAGAGGATCCTCAAGGTTAATCATAAGCAGTTCACATCACAAAAGAAGACATGTTGGTTATCATGAGGAACTTGTAAACCTATCCAAAACTTGTCACTGTTTGCTGACATCAAGACTGAGGCAAATAGATAATCTCAAGAAGACTAAAGATAACATGATGGAATGAATAACTTCTTGTTTAATGATTCGACCAAAGAGTTTTATTTTTTTTGTTGGAAATATCTAGCATAAACCATCAGAAATCTTTCAGAGTAAGGCAGAAGATGTTACTTTATCATGGTACAATACTTAGTAGCATCCATGCCTTGGGTTCTGAATTGCTATTTTTGCTGCTGCATATCAAGGGCAGAGTGGGGAAGGTACAAAGAAGACAGCTAAAATAATTAAGAAGATGGAGTAGCTGCCTTATGAGGAGAAATTATAAAGGCTGAGACTCTTCAAACAGGAGACAAAAAAGCAATGTGAGTATGATTAAGCTTTGGGAAGAAAGAGATGTTGGTTAGGCTGAATGCAGAATTGTTTAGCTAATTCCTCAGTATTAGAAATACAAGGAGCCTGGTGAAGCTAATAAGGGGCTAGTTTAAAAGAAACTATAAAATACATTTTCACTTTGAAAACAGGGAACTACTGGATTTACTTGCTACAGAAGTCTGTGGAGAAAGTACCAGCAGGTTCATAATAGGTTAGACAAATTTGTGGACATTGGGTCCAATTAGATTACTCAGAGACACTTTCAATTGAATTTTGAGCAGCTCCAAAGACGGAAGTTGTCTCTCAGGGCAACCTGGTCCAGTGTGTGACTGCCTCTGCAGTGTGAAAGGTTTTACTAATCTTTAATGTGAATATTTTATATTCTAGTTTGTGTCTGTTGCCTCTGGTCACATTACTGTTCACCTCTGAGAACAGAGTGGCTCTGTCTTCTCTGTACTTTTCCACCAGTTAGCTGAAGACAACAATAAGATGCCTTCCTGAGCCTTTTTTTCTCCAGGTTTCTCATCTGCTCCTAATATGTGAGTTCTCTAGCCCCAACCACACTGGTGGCCCTTCAACTGGTCTTGCTGCAGTATGTCCATGTTTTTACATTGTTACTGCAAATAAATAAGTTCGTTTGAAGCCAGAGGATTTGGAAGTGATGTCTCCCTTTTCATATTTGTCATCTCAATGAGTTTTTAAATCTGGAGAGGCAGTAATCTCATATTCATTCACAGCACTGAAGTATAGGGCATCTGGTCACTGATACTGCTGATTCTACAGTTTGGGCTTTCAATTCGAGAGCTCTAGAATAAAGTGACAATTGCAGAAATATTCTTCTGGAAATAATGACATAAACATTGTCAAAATTCATTATATTTAAAGGGCAGTAAAGCCTAATCTCTGTATAAGGGATAGGATGAAAGCTGTGTGCTCCAAAATTTTAATGAGAATTCCACAGTTGACTTAAGCTGTTTCTTCCAGCAGGCAAAAGTTCCAGGTATTTTCTGCATCCCCTGTACAGATTTTTTTTTTTTTTTTTAACTACTCAGGCAGAAATCCATTGTGTAACTTGAACAATGGAGCTGCTGATACTTCTGGGATTAAAGCTGTTATAATGATGGTCCAGGCAGTCCACTGAAGCCAGCAGACAAAAAGCATTTAATTGTCCCATGAAATCTAAAAGCACAATGTAGTCGTGCTTATCTCTATTGTACGTACCTAAATAATGTACCAACCTGCAGGTTTTCCTCCCCCCAAAACCAGCATAATAAAGTCAGGTATTTGCTATGTATTGATTTACTCCTGGACTGAGTTGGGCAATAGCTTGCCATTAGCTCACAGTTCATCATCCGGTGGCATATAATCGATAGATCAAGTGGTAGTCGCAGTTAATCTTATTTCTACATATCAATGTACAGATCAGCTCAGAGTTTTGTTTCTCTTCAGCATCATCAGGACTGGTCCAAGGATTCCCATTCTTGATGTCAGGACAGACACAAAAATCAGCTTCATAGCCTCTCTTCACTCTAGTCATTGCCTAATAATGATGTCCAGGCTTGAGCTTTACACTCTCCCTTCAAATTCAGTCTTAATCCTATTTCAGTCTTGTCTTTCCCCCATCCCTATCGTCTTTCCACATTTCACCACCAGCTCTTTCTTTACCTGATAGGCACCTCAGGCAATTTCTGCACCTACTTCTCATCAGCTGCCACCTGGATTCCTCTGCCTAGCTCTTTTGTGGAGCCCACTTTCCAGTCCTCTCACTGATGCTTTACCGCAAACCTCTATTTTTTTCCTTCCTTTCAAGAAAGCAGGAAGCTTCCTCTTATAATTTTTGTTCTGGATTGCTGTTTGGCACTCCTGACTTTCTCGTGGAGTTACCTGTAAAAGGTTTAATCTAGTTTACGTGGTCACAGGATCACAGGAAGATAGAGATTGGAAGGGACCTCCAGAGATCATTGAGTCCATCACCCCTGCCAGAGCAGGATCATAATCTAGTGCAGGTCACACAGGAATGCATCCAGATGGGTCTTGAAAGTCTCCAGCAAAGAAGACTTTCTGAGGTGCCTGTTCAGTGCTCTGTGACCCTTGCAGTAAAGAAGCTCCTCCTCATATTGAGGTGAAACTTCCTATGCTGTAGTTTACATCCATTGGCCCCTGGTCCAACGATTAGGTTTATTTTTCTAATGCTATGCATAAACTGTTTGGTGCATGTGGTAGGGCAGCACCCCTGCAGACATAAGTCATGGGTGGATCTGACTCATATCTTCAGGCTTTCACGCCAGAGAAAATAAAGGATGTCAGAGTGAAGAAGCTGCTGCTGTGTGTGTCAAGATCCAAATTTCTGGAGGGTGTATTCTAGCCCAGGGAGGCTGGAAGTGTTCTAATATGCAGCTTAATGGATCAGGACAGCCGAGGATTCTGTTATTTTGGTTTTGTTGCTTATCTGTATTTGGATCCAAGTCAGACAATGTAGAAGGAAAAGAGAAGATTGCCTTTGTGGCACCTGTTTTGCAAGTCACTTCTTTTAGTAATGATACATTCAGATTCCTTACACAAAGCAAAGAAATAATGTTCTTAGAAAGGATTGTATGGCCTCAAAAATCAAAATTCAAACAAAAACTTGCCTGGTGTACATTTGACATTTACAAATCATGGACTTCAGGTTTGTGTTTGATAGCTCCTTATTGATCCAGCAGAAAAAAATGGTCTTTCACTATGGAGTAGCTGAAATAAAAAGTATTAGGAGAAAGTGTGTAAGTTACAGAAATTAGTTTCTGTTGTGAGGCAACACTGAGGGAGCTGGAGTTGTTCAGCCTGGAAAAGAGAAGACTCTGGGAGGACCTCAGAGTTGCATTTCAATACCTGAAGGGATCCTACAGGAAGGCTTCAGAGGCACTTTACATGAGGGTGTCTAAAGACAGGACAAGGGAGAATGGTTTAAAGCTGAAGGGGGAGCAGTGTTAGACTGAATCTTAGGAAGAAGTTCTTCAGTACAAGGGTGGTGAGACTCTGGAATAGGCTGCCCAGAGACGTTGTGGATGCCTCCTCCCCGAAGGTGTTTGAGGCCAGACTGGACGAGATGTTGGACAATGAACTGTAGTTGAAAGTTGTCCCTGCCCATGGCAGGGGTGTTGGAGTCCAACCTAAGCCATTCTGTGTTTCTATGAAATGAATACTGTGGGCAAACTAACTGAAGATGTGGCACAAGCTTTGAAATTACAGGAATTAAAAAAAAGAAACAAAAACCCCAAAGCTAAGATGAGGGAGATGCAGTAAAAAGAAGGAACTGAATGGCAATGATTGTGGCTACTTTGGAACAGGCTGCTAGGTAGGGGTAAAATTAATCGATGCAGCTGGATAACTTTCTGAGTTTCAGATTAATTTTGCAGCTGGGTTGGTGACATAAACCACTTGTCACCAGGACTCTTTTCATTGATTTATAACATGGTCACCCATCCATCTCCAAACATCACTTTCTCTCTGATATTGTGCCCCTGAAAGCTGGGGAAGTTATTGGAACAATAAAGACCAATATAGAGTTCTTTCAGGAACTAATAGTTTTGTTATCTTGTGTGAGTCAGCTTGTGTAGGAGTCGAGGAGCTTTGTAGCACATTTGTTAACTCTGTGCAGCTAAGTGAAAAGTTCAGTGTTTAAATGTATGCCTGTGAAAGTTGCCTCATCCAACTAAATCAATTTATTTTAAGTCTTTGCAACGAATCTGTTCTTACAATCTCTTTGGTACTGGGTTAAATTCCTCAGTGTAAAATGAATTGCTTATCAGATTTTGCACGTTATGAAAGCTGTGCCCACAATGTTTCCAGGCTTGAATCTATTAATTGGGGGAATTAGAAGATGAATACAGATGGTAAGCCTATTAATAAATGATGGATAGGGAAGTACACACCGATTCTTAGGAAAATATTATATGTGGAGTGCACTGCATGTTTTAAGATAAGACTGATTTTCATCCCCAAGGACTTCTACATGTACTTGCAAATTAGACCTAATGTATGTATGTAAAAGAAAAGGACAGCTCTGCAGTGAGATGAAATTGCTCACTTTTAGTGTAAAATAGAAATAGCCTCATTAAGACAGAATATTAAACAAAAGAGAGAGTAAGCATCTCTGTACTGAGGATAAAATAGAAATATTTAACTCAAATACAGCACCTCTCCAGCCACTGTAACATGGTGTGAAGAAACAGCCCCATGATGTCCAACCATGTACGTTCAGAACTCAACCATGTACAGACAGATCTGCTGAGGGTTTACAGGCTGTGTCAGTGACAGTGCAGTGTTTTATGAGCTGGGCAAGAAGTGCCTTGAGCAGTCTGGAGGATAAGGACTTGGAGATGTCAGTTGATGAAAAACTCAACATCAGCTGGCAATGGTTGCTGGCAGCCCAGGAGGCAGCCGTGGGCTGGGCTGCGTCTAAAGTGTGACCAGCAGGACAAAGGAGGTGATTTTGCCACACTGCTCTCCTCTGTTCTGGTGAAACCCCACCTGGAGCACTGTGTCCAGTTCTGGTGACCCCAGCATAAGAGGGACATGGAACTGCTGGATTAGGTCCACAGTAGGCCACCAAGATAGTCAGAGGGATGGAGAACCTCCACTATGGCAACAGGCTGAGAAAACTTGGGCTGTTCATCCTGGGGAAACAAAGGCTCTGGGGAGACCTTAGAGCTGCATTTCAATATCTGAAGTGAACCTACAGGAAGGCTGGGAAGGGACTTTTTATAAAGGCTTATAGGGATAGTATGAGGGGCAATGGTTTGAAGCTGGACCAGGGAAGATTTAGGTTGGACATAAGGAGGAAGTTCTTTGCAATGACAATGGTGAAATACTGGAACAGGCTGCCCAGGGATGTGTTTGAAGCACACAAACATTCAAGATCATACTGGATGTGGCTCTGCGTAGCCTGATGTAGTTGGAGGTGTCCCAGCTGAGTGCAGGGGTGTTGGACAAGATGCCCTTTGAGGGTACTTCCAACCCAATGCAACCTGTGAATCTATGAAATTACAGAAAAGCAGATAAAGTTCATTTTATCCTGAATGTCAACGTGCATATTTCACTCTATATTATAAACACAGAACAAAGTTCATACAACACTTAATTTATGAAGCTCTCATTAGCATAGCTGCAGCCTAAATTTTCCTCATTTCCTTCACAGTTTAAAAAATCTCTTGATCAAATCCAAATCACCTTTGTAAGACTCTGAGATAATCCTTCAGGAATACCTTCAGCACTTCAGGGCTTGAGTTTGTGCTGCTTTATGATCAGTCTTTTGTATTTCCTGTACCTAATTATGCATTTTAATGAAGCTTGCACCTATAAATTTCATCTCCCAGAGAGATGATAATTTTCACTTAGAATAATTTTAGAATTCTTTTAGATGATTAGTATTCGTTAGAATATCTAATTTTTCTGCTCTGGCAGTCAGAAAGATCACTCTAGCAATTTATGCCTCCTCTAGCCTCAAAATCGACCAAGCCAATTTCAAGAAATGATGTTAGGTAATCTGTGGAAATCTGCTTGTGAATATCTTCTTATTCTGACTAAATTTTGGGTTGGATTGACAGATATCAGTGCAAACAAGATGCAAGTTAGGTTTAAGTGATGCCAACAGCGTTCACAATACACAATTAGAGTCACTTCCCAACCTGTGTCAGTTTTTACAGCAGTTTTAGTGTTGAAGCCTCCTTCAAGACCTTCAACTTTTTCCTTTTGCACACAGAGTCACAGAATGTTAGGGGTTGGAAGGGACTTCCAGACATTATCAATTCCAACCTGCCAAACATAGGGCAGGTCACACAGGAGCACATCCAGGCAGGTTTTTAATGTCTTCAGAGAAGGAGACTCCACAACCTCTCTGGGCAGCCTTCTCCAGGACTTTGGCATCCTCACAGTGAAAATGTTTTTACTTATGTTTCCGTGGAACCTCCTCTGCTCCAGCTTGTACCCAGTGCTCCTTGTCCTATCATTGGACATCCCCGAGCAGAGCCTGCTTCTGTCCTCCTGACACTGTCCTAAACATCCTGATCAACATGAATGAGGGCAGCCCTCAGGTTCCTCTGCTCCAAGCTCCAAACCCCAGCTCTCTCAGCCTGTCCTCAGCAAGGAGATGTTCCACTGCCTGCAGCATCTTTGTGGCCCTGTGCCATTCTCTCAACCATTTTCCTGAGATCTCCTTCTTGAACTGAGGGGCCCAGAACTGGACACAAAATTCCAGATGCGGTCTCGCCAGGGCAGAATATAGAATCATAGAACCATAGAATCATAGAATGGTTTAGGTTGGA
>VWZI01010872.1:6732-18830 GCA_013396835.1 Psilopogon haemacephalus
TCCCTCTGGATGGCATCCCTGCCCTACAGCGTGTCTGCTGTACCACACAGCTTGGTGTCATCAGTAAACTTGCTGAGGGTTCACTTAATACCTCTCTTCATGTCGCCCACAAAGATGTTGAACAAGACTGATCCCAGGACTGGTCCCTGAGGGACTCTGCTTGTCACTCGTCTTCACTTGGACATGGACCCATTGACAGCCACTCTTTGGATGCAGCCAATAAGCCAGTTCTTTATCCATGTGGTGGTCCACCCATCGAACCCATGTTTCACCAGCTTGGAGACCAGGATGTGGTGCAGGACAGTGTCAAAGGCTTTGTTCAGGTCCAGGTAAATGGCATCAGTTGCTTGCCCCTCGTCTATTAATGTTGTGACCTGTTCATAGAAGGCCACCAGTTTTGCGAGGCAGGGTCTGCCCTTGGTGAAGCCGTGCTGATTGTACCAAATCACCTCTTCGCTATTCTCCTGTCTCAGTAGTGCCTCCAGGAGGATCTGCTCCATGATCTTACTAGGCACAGAGGTGAGGCTGACTGGCCTGTAGTTCCCTGGCTCTTCCTTCCTACCCTGTTTGAAAATGGGAGTTATGTTTCTCCTTTTCCAGTCATTGGGGACTTCACCAGACTGTTAGGATTTTAGAATATAATAGAGAGGGGAATATTATGGAGAGAGAGTATCAATTGGCAGTTTCAGGTCCTCCGTATCATGATGTCTCACAACTGCAGATTCATCTGAAAGTTCAGGTCTAATGGACAGTTTCAATTTACTATCCTCAATTTCTACTGAAGCTATACCAAAAGCCCATTTATGACTCTTGGGATCTTTGAAACAACCTTGTCTGAAAAAGTCAATTCCCAGAATGCAAGGCGCATCAGGACCAATTACAATAGAATGCTTCTTCCACTCCTTACCAGTTAAACTTATCTCAGCCTCCAACTTAGTTAACTCTTGAGATCCAACAGTGATTCCTGAAATAGGTATAGCCTCTATCCCTTTGCAATTTGATGGCAACAAAGTACAGTAAGCACCTGTATCAACTAAAGCCCTGTATTTCCAAACTTTTGAGCTGCCAGGCCACCTAATGAATACATTCCAATAGATTCAGTTTTCTCCAGTATCCCTTTCCTCCTCCTGGCTAGAGGAAGGGCACCTATAATGCTGAACATGGCATGTGTGGTGTACACAATGGTTGGTGGTGTTGTGAGAGGAATTATAATTATTAGAATAATTGCAATTGCTCTGAGGAGTTGAAGAAGTGACAGCTACTCTTCTGGCACTGCTGCCTCTCTTCTTACCACTCTGCAGTTCCCTGACTCTCTTTGAAAGGACTGAAGTAGGTTGACCATCCCATTTGTTCATGTTCTCACCAAATTGGTCACGCAGGCGTATCCAGAGTGATGCACGTGATTGCTGGTGTCTAGTTGGAATTTGTCTCCTGGGCCAGAATTGCATTGCAGGAGGTGGGCATCTGTTCCTGATAGCAGAAACATGCACCCATTCATAGGATGAAGGAATGGTATCCTTTGCCAGACTGGATATGGAGGTTTTTAGTTCCTCCTTCAGTTCTCTTATGCTCTCCTTAATTTCATCCTCAATCCTTGTAGGCATATCTTTTAGCTCTGTCCCCAAAATTTTTACGGCACAGACTAGGGTAGAATGTGACAATCTGTCCTCTGTCTGCCTCAGTTGGTCTGTGAATTCACCAACAGTGAGTGATGTTCCGTTATCACCCCTTGAGAGGAACTTACTAGCCCAGATGTTAGCATAGGATGAAGGAGCAAGTTTATGGAGCTTTATGAGACCTGTCCCAAGAGGAATGTTATCAGGTTCATGTATGGCTTGATCTCCATAAAGCAGTTCCTTCACAGCAAACTCCTTCAGAAGCTTAATTCCCTGCTCAACTGTGTTTCGCTTCCAAGCTACCCATGACAAGTCATCTCGGGAGCTGTATCTCATACCCACAACCAATAGAAGACGTGCCCACAAGCTAACAACACCGAGAGTGGTTGAGAGATGTTTGTCCACTCCACTCTCCTTTGTAAGTGGGCCTAGCTGCTTTGCAGACTTGTCTCCTACTTGTAGGGCATTTGCAGCAATAGTATGGCATCTCACCAGCCAGTTTAGGACTGGCTTTCCTGATTCCCTTGTATATTCCTTTCTAACTTCCCTGATCTCTCTTAGGGGATTATCGGAGCCCTGGATGTCATCCTTCTCCTCTTCCTCTCCTTGTTGGTGTGTTGGTGCGTGGCCAAACAAAATCTCCTAACAGCATTCCTAATCTCCAGAGGGCCATCTTCCATCCTACTACTTAATCCCACATTGTCCTCATATTTAGATCTCAGTAAACCTTTCAAATCTGTAAGACTAGGTTTTTCCCCTTCTTCTTCCTTGTCCTGTGCAGCAGAGGTCTCTGCTCTAGTGTCTTCCTTTGATCTATCCTTTGATTTAAGCTTGGCTTTTACTTTCGCAGCAGTAAGCATAGCCATTGATTTTCCTTCTAGTGCATCTGAATTTTGGGGAATTTGAGCTGCTGCTGCCTTAGAATCAGAATTGTCATTTGGTGTCACAATAGATGCTGTCTGAGAAGTCAGTCTGCTAGAAGTTGCAGAAACCTGTGGACCTTGGCTGCTTGACATGGTTTTGTCAACATTCGGGGTACTATCGGCATTGTTTTGAGATCATTGTTCAGGTGTGTTGCCAGACTGTCTGGGAATGTTGCCAGAGGTTCCATCTGTATGCTCAGCCTGAACAGAAATA
Organism: Psilopogon haemacephalus; assembly: GCA_013396835.1. NCBI lineage: Eukaryota > Metazoa > Chordata > Aves > Piciformes > Megalaimidae > Psilopogon > Psilopogon haemacephalus. Next base: position 9,486 of record VWZI01010872.1, read on the forward strand.
TCCTTGTTTTTTTTTTTCCTTCCGAGCCCTATCCAAATGGTTTTTAATTGGAGCGGCAGACATTTTTAAACACACTGCAGAAATTAAGACTAAAACCATTATTAATAATAATGCAACTGCACATGTCAAATATATCATGGTGGTCTTTGAGTAAAAGTTTTTGGTTAAATCACTGTTACTAGAGCTGTAGAATAGCTTGTAGAGTTAGTAATATTTTCTGACTTATTAAAAGCATCAAAAACAGTACTCGTAAGAATTTCAGTAATATTGAAACCTGCAAAACCAAGAATATAGGCACCAAAATTAAAAAATATCCTTTCAATCTTTCTCCACGCCAAATCCCATAGAATACCATCAATTTTAGCCACAAGCCATCTTAACCACAGAGTTAAACGAGAAAATACTGTCCAGAAAATCCAGGTCACCTTCATTTTTTAATTTCCATGTGGAAGTGGAAATGGAATTTAACCTCTGCTCCATGTTGGGTAAAAAACAATTAAAATGAATATGCCCCCCCACATTTGAAATAACCCAGGCTAGAACTCAGTTGGCTGAAAGGTAATAAATGAAGCTTTATATTTTTAAGCAATGCACAATATACAAGCAGATATTTACAATGTGTAACAGATATTTACAGATATATACAGTGAAAAGGTAATACAGAAATATCACACCCCTCCCAGAGATCAAAATCCATAAGAGGGGTTTTCAACCACCCTACCACCTTCCACTCACTTCTCAGTCTTATCCCACTCTCTCTCTTATGTGCCAGGTAAGTGAAGGTAGATCGGCCAGGGGGGGTTAGCAGCTGGAAAGTACTTAGTGAAGTTACACAGATCCAGCTAAGAAGGCAGAGAGAGATGCAGCAGCCAGCACAGCTCAAGCTGCTCTGTCTTATCTATTTTTTGGTTCTAACTTTTATAAATTTTTCAGTAACCTATGAGTGAAGTAGAATCCTCAATGTTTTCCTTTCTCAGCCTATAACCTAATTTCTCATTAAAATCCCCCAATTAATTAAAACTAGCACAGGACCAAACTCTTTGCAGTGGTACCCATTGACAGGACAAGGGGCAACAGGCAAAAAATGGAACCCAGGAAGTTCCATCTGACCTCGAGGAAACACTTGTTTCCTGTGAGGGTGCTGGAGCTCTGAACCAGGCTGTCGAGAGAGGTTGCAGAGTCTCCTTCTCTGGAGTTATTTCAAACCTTCCCTGGACTCTGTGATCATGGCCAACCTGTTGTGGGTGACCCTGCTTTAGAAGGGGGTTGGACTAGATAACCTCTAGAGGTCACTTCCAACCACCACCATTTTGTGATTCTGCAAAGACAACTACAACACTCAGTTGAAGTGCTCTAAGGTTACCCAGGACTGTTATCTGATTAGTTGGTACAAGAAGATGACACATCTCTCTCAGCCTTGATGTTTAAAGACTTCTTGAGCTCCAAATGTGTGTCATCTGATATTCAGCATGTGTAGAATCTATTTTCTTTGATTTGAACTTTGTAGGCCAGTTGTATTTCCATAACATCTGTTTACTTAAGGATTCTTGTGCATATGGTTGCAAATTCCTCTTGCATTTTTCATTCACTTATGATCTGTCAGTGTATGCTGTACATTCCCCCTGCTTCCCATTTGGCACATTTATCAGTATCTGTGGACCTTCTGCACTGTGTCCATGTCTGAAACTTCTTTTTTCTGAGCTGATGTTCTTCATCAAAAACTTTTCAAATTGTCATTACAGAATCCCAGAATCCCAGCATGGTGGGGGTTGGATGTGATCTCTCGAGATCATCTAGTCCAACCCTTCAACTAACAGAGATGGAGACTCCACAACCTCTCTGGGAAGCCTGTTCTAGTGCTCTGGCACTCTCACAGGAAAGTTTTTCCTCATGGTCAGGTGGAACCTCCTGTGTTCCAGTTTGTGCCCATTGCCCTTTGTTCTATCACTTGGCACCACTGAAAAGAGTCTAGTTCCATTTGTAAAAATTGGTCTGAAGAACATTATCTGTCTCAACATTATCACCAGAAACATGGACAATATGGGACCACCAAAACTTAGGCTAACATCTTGGCATGAGTTTGCAGTGGCCTGCCTGGTAATAAGTTACTGATTAAGTTACTGAGTCTATACAATGGAATGTGATCTCCATGGATACACAGGTGCACACACCACAGGAAGGGGACTACATGTTACTGGGAGCATTGAGATGCTTCCCATTGCCTAGAGAGAGTCAGAATGATTGATTGCACCATTGTCCCAGCTCATTCTATTGGAGTGTAACCTGTAACTGCTGTCAAAAAAGGATTGATGTTTCATCATTGATGAGGAAATCATGAACCTTAGGTGAACTTTGTTCATTATAATGTCATTATAATATGAAAACACACCTCCTGGTTGAAAGCTACCCACCTACAAGGCAGATCATGCCTTGGACACTCCTCATTGGGCATGTGTGGGAGCCTCGCTTATGAGGGGCAGAGATGGAGGTTGGCCATAGGCAGATGTGTGATTGACTATAAAAGTGGCCTGCCTAGCAACAGAACTTTGTAAGCTTTCCCCACCAGAATCAAGAAGGATTGAAGGACCAGCAGGACTGGACCTGGGACCAGAGAGGTCTTTGCACCCTTACATTGGTGGTAGCTATCAGCTTCTTTTCTTTTTACTTTACTTTTCTCCTCTTACTGTTTTCTATCTATTGCACACTGCTTTTATGGGCAAACAATAAAGTTTTACTATTGATTGAATTAAACCCCCTTGGTGTGGTGACTGTATTTTTTTGCACTTTGAGATCATAGCAAATGAATCATCATGAGTCCACTGAGTGGATTGTGACACCATCCTCCTGACCCCCACCCTTTAGATATTGACAAGATCCTCTCAATTTTCTCTTCTCCAGGCTAAACAGCCTCAGGGATTCCAGCCTTTCCTCAGTGTCAGAGAGATACTCTGATCCCCTCAGCATTTTTGTAGCCTCTACTGGATTTTCTCCAGTAGTTCCCTGTCTCTCTTGAACTGGGGTATCCAGAACTAGACCTAGTACTCCAGATGTGGTCTGATTAGGGCAGAGTAGAAGAGAAGGAGGAAGAGGAGAACTTCCATTGACCTGCTGGCCCCACTCTTCTTAATGAACCCCAGGAGGCAATTGCCAGCTCACAAACTTTTTGTCCACCAGCACTCCCACAACTGTTTTCCAACAGGTGCCATTGCTACACCAGTACCTGCAGGAACTATTTGTCCCAGTTATGCCAAGTCTGTGCTATATTTTTTTTAACTTTTTTTTTTTTTTCCTTCTTGAAATAGCACTTCACAAATCTTAGCATCTTGTTTTTTAAAGTGTTGCTTTATCACTCCTAATCATCCTACTTCTCCTGGAAACAGTGAAGTCTCTGAGAGTCTCAAGCTTGTCTCTTGTAAAAATTTAACAACAACAAAAAAAAAAGTAAAGAAATTGCTATGGAGGGGGAGTTTGGGCCCTTTGCCCATATCTTAAAGTAATTATCCAGTGGCACTTGGACTGTCTCACTTAGTTTCTTGGTGAATTTGATCCCTCTGCATCTGTGATTGGCTTAAACCCTCCTGTAAATGAAACAGGTGGCGTATCATATCAGCATTGGGCCTGGTTTAACCATCTTGCCCAAAGCTGTTGGATTGCTGATTGCCTGGTTCATATTACTTTGGGTTATATCCCTGACTTCCAGCTCCATTCGCTGCCTCCTGCTTTGTCTCCATAAGTGTTATTATTTCTTTTACTTGCTGAGGCATGATGATTCTCCTAACATTGTGGAGTGTGGTTTTTGTGAGAGAAGGGGGTAAAGAGAAGCAACTTGTGAGTGTAAATGTGTTTGTTTAATCTTGTTCTTAATACATAGAGAAAAGAACACAAGTTCTTTTTCAGGAATCTGACTTTGTAACTTCTCAGCAAACTGAAAATGGGAATTGTTTGGAGGAAGGAAATTTTCAGATGCAGAATTCATTAGCTGAATGTCTACAGTACATTGATGGGAGTTTAGGTGAGGTCTTTGTAATTTTTTAGCAGCCTTTGCCCTTAGACGTCAGTTGAGCTGTACAACTGTAGTAATACCTCTGTGTGCTTTCTATAACCATGAAAAGAAGAAAAAATTATCTTTCTAAATCACTTCTGCCATCTTCAGATCATGTCTGCCTACATCTGCATGCTTTTTGGATGAAGGATTTAAATCTGCAATACACCTCAGCAACTCTGTGGTTTTCCAAGTGATTTTATCTCTTAAATACTTGCTACACTGCCTGAAGAGTTGCTGCAAATATTTGGAAGTCATGACTCATGCTGGTTTTGTTACCCTTGGGTTTTCACATTTAAAAGCACTTGTTGTTAAGATGTGCTAGATTACAATATTCTCTTGCTGGTGCAGCTGATGAGATCCTGACAAATATGGTAGAATATTAATTTTCTGTGTCATAAATGCATTAACTATCCCTTTGAGTGATATCTTTTTGTACTCTGCCCATTTTTTTCTAGTTAATCAGTAGCACCTTGCTTCCACAGAGTTCTCCTGCAGCTTTGAGATGGCTTTTGCAGAAGACACTGAACATCAAACAACTTTTCTAGTCAGGCGAGTAAAATGATCACTGTCTTGAGACAGAACAGAGAAGTTGATTTGAGAAGATTGGAATAGTTGGAGACTGTAGTGCTTATTTTGCTTTCCTGCTCATAAGATACATGTAAGAGCAATGAGAGCACTTCCACCTAGATAAATCACTAGTAGTTGTTCATGATATGAGGTAGCGTGCTATTATAGATGTCTGTGGTTTTTAGAGTATTTATATTGTTCAGGTAACCCTTTCTGGCTGAATAATCCACAGACATGGAAGTGAGACACTAGCATTGCACTTTAAATCTTAGCTGTTTCATGTTTTGAATTTCATTGCACAGACTGAAAAAAATCCCTCACCCTGCAGCAAGGCAGCTATGGGGAAATAGGATCTATGGAAGAGTTGTGGTTTCTTTTCAGTTCTTAATTACTTGGCAATCTTAATTTTGCCTTTCAGATTTATCTCCTACTCAGAGGATCTTATTCTGAGATTCTTAGAATAGAATGACAGAAATATTTTAGTTGGAAAAGACCTTTAAGATCATCACGTCCAATTATTATCCAACTCTACAAAGTCTGGTGCTAAGCCATGTCCTTCAGCGCCACATCTATAGTTCTTTTAAATCCTTCCAGGGATGGGAACTCCACCACATCCTTGAGCAGCCTGTTCCAGGTCTTGACAACCCTTTCATGGAAGAAACCTTTCTTAATGTCCAATGTAAACCTTCCTTGGTGCAATTTGAGGCCATTTCCTCTTGTCCTAGCACTTGTTATTAGGGAGAAGAGACTGACCCCCACCTCACAACAACCTCCTTTCTTTGGCATGATGAGATCTCTCTCTAATTTTGTAACTTCTTAGCATCTTTGCTTGTTCTGCTCTCATCACACTATAGCAAAAAGAAGGCAAATACCTTTGGTAGTTGAAGCTGAGTGCTTCATTAGAAGTGCTGTCTCCTGCTGCTGCTTTTCTTCCCTGTCTCTTCTCTCTGCCTCTTTCTCCTCAAAGCTCATTTCTGTTTCCATTATATTTCCTCCCTCTCTACTCTGCCCTAGTGAAGCCGCATCTAAAGTATTGTGCCTAGTTCTGGGCTCCCCACTTCAAGGGAGACAGAGAACTACTGGAGAGAACTTATCAGAGGCTACAAAGATGATGAGGGGACTGGAGCATCCAACACTGAGGAAAGTCTGGGAACCCTGGAGTTGTTTAGCCTGGAAAAGACTCAGAGAGGATCTTCTCAATGCTTACCAATATCTAAAGGGTCGGGAGAAAGAGGATGAGGCCAGACTCATTTCAGTAGTGCCCAGTGACAGGGCACATGTGCCCAGGGCAACAGACACAAAATGGAACCCAGGAAGTTCCATCTGACCTTGAGGAAACACTTGTTTCCTGTGAGGTGCTGGAGCACTCGACCAAGCTGTCCAGAGAGGTTGCAGAGTCTCCTCTGGAGGTATTTCAAACCTTCCCTGGACATTGTGATCGTGGCCAACCCGTTGTGGATGACCCTGCTTTAGAAGGGGGTTGGACTAGATAATCTATAGAGGTCCTTTCCAACCACCACCATTTTGTGGTGATATTCCTGAGTGGAGGGAAGTATGATGATCTTTGCTCAATATGTTTAGCTGTAAATCAAAGGTCCCTTGGGTGGGAGATTTACTAAGGAAGGGATTTGATGTTTCGTGCTTGCATCATGTAAACGTTAAATTGCACAAGTGTGCTTTGCAGAACATTTAGTACTCGATGTCTGGAACCTTAGATTCAAAGGCTATCTTCTAAAATTATCACACATTAAGATTGCATTTTGCTTTTCTTTGCACACACAGAAGTAATGTAGAAAGGTATTAAAGCACCTCTTGAATGTGTGATTTGGACATAGGCTTGTAGAGCTGTTTCATGAGAAACAAGATTTGTCGAATGAGAAGATTTGGTTTGTCTGCAAAACATATTAAAGCTTCTGGTGAGTGAGTGCTAGATGGAGAGACACAGACCGCAGCCCCTTTATTCTAGGGATCAAAATTGGAAGATTAAATACAGGATTTCAAGAGACTGGACTTGTGAAGGCAAGGTCCTGACTTTCAGTCACCAGCTGCATGTAACAGTATTCAAAATTGTAATCAAGCAGCCCAGCTTTCAAAAGTGCTGAACAGCCAGAAGCTCCTCTTGAGCAAAGTGGCATCTGAGGGATGACTCAACATTTTTGAGGATTTTTCCACTTAAATAAGGATTTCTTTGCTTGAAATAAGGATTTCTTTGCTTGATCTTAATCTTCTGGAAGTCAGCAAGCAAAGCTCTCATTTATGGGTGTAGTAGAGCTGTGTGTTTAATTTTAAGCATCTTTATTTAAAGATCTTTTGAATAATAGCTTTATCCAGTTCCTTATTTATGATTATTTATGCATATCTCTCTGTCATGCTGGTTTATATTTAAGGAAAATTATGTTCTCTTCTCTTTTAGTTGGCAAAGTCTTAGAGATTCATGCAAGTTGCCATGGAGAATAACTGGCAGTTTAAGCTTCACTTCTAAAAGAGGTTTATTGAGTTGAAGTGGAAAAAAAACCTAACATTAAGGGCAAAACTTTAAGGACTAGGTAAAATGAGCGTTCTCGGTGGTCACCTAAAAGTTGTTCCTTTGGGAGAAATTTGTTTCAGAAGCATCCTTATACGACTATGAAAAATAGAGGGAGGGGAAAGATTTGTGATGTTTTGGTGTACTTTGAAAAAAAACATTCTTTATTCAAGTTGAAATTGGGAGAAAATATTAACTAATCACTTAATTTTCTGCCAGCGTCTTAAGAAAATCAGACCATGCAGTTGGTAGAATGATGTTCATGGATGACTACCTAAAGCCAGAGCTGCTTGAATGGTGGTGGAGTCACTGTCCCTGGAAGCATTCAAGAAATGTGTGGACATGGCATTTTGGAATGTGGTTTAATGACCGTGGTGGTGGTGGACTCCGTGATCTTGGAGCTCTTTTCCAAACAAGACAATTCTAAGATTCTATAATTCTATGAATAACCAAAGCAGCTTTTTGACAATGTTAAACTTCCTTTCTGTCAGGACACAGAACCTGCTGTCCTCTTGTTTATGAATAAACTGTAGTAATTAGCTCATTCAGAACTGAGAAAATCAGGCCAGCTCATCATCTTTGTTGTGAATTAAATGAAACTTCAAATGACTGAGGTCTGCTGGCTGGGAGAAGAAATTACTTCATGACTAGAAACCACTGCAGGTTCTTAAAATTGAGTTTAAAAGCTGAGTGTGTTAGGAAGGAATAATTTATTTTATATTTAGCTTAATTGTGGCAGTTTTCTTTAGAATAATTTGGAAGGGCTTTTTCAGTAATTTCAATTCATTTGTCCAGAAGAAGCTAGATAAAAACAAGTAAAGACAAATGTGCCAGTTGGGATGTTCCTATATAAAGATCCACACAATAAGAATTTCCATGAATGTTGTCACAACCTGACCAATGAAGGGAGGCTTTGCAGGAGGTTCTTTAGTGATACCTGAGGGGTGAGGAGTGATGTAAACTGACACTGAAATGGCTGGAATAACTGTAGATTTATTGCTTACACATTTGTGCAGCTTGCTCTTAAGGCAGTGCCTTAGAGGGAGAGAAAGGAGTGGGGAGAGAAAGGAGTGGAGAGAGAAGTGACACGAGACCAGAGGCAAGAGGACAAAAGCATCATCACTGACTTCCAGTGGCATCCTGTGTTGTCGATACCTTTTTGGTGGTGTGTGCATACTTGACAGTTCATGGTGTTGCTTTTAATCCATAAATGCCTCTTCATTCCCCTGCTCAGTGGCGGGAGGGGGCAGTTGGTAGAGATGTTCCCATAGTGCAGGCACATTAGGGCTCCCATTTAGCTGAGTCATTCTTGGGACACCTGTGCATGGCATTGTGGTGGTTGCAAGACAGTGAGCACCCTCAGTATTCCAAGTGACGGCTGCTTTGCCCTTGTTTGCACAGGCTTGGTTGTATTGTAGAGTGGTGGTGACTGCCTTGAGCTCATACTGTTGGACCTGCAACATCCTGTTCCAGGAAAAAAACACTGGGCTGTAATGATTGCTTGAATACAAAGAAAAGGAAGCAGAGAAGCAGTCTGTTTGAGACAAATGTCCATGGCAATGCAGCTTCAACAAACGTCTATTAAGCTAATGGTCAGGTATAGTCTTTGCCTTTCCAAGTAGCAAAAAGAAACATAAGGGTTAATCTGAGGTCAGGATGTAGCTGAACTACTTGAGCACGACTATTAAATAAAGATGACATGATTCTGGTGAGCAGTCATGCTTCTTGACTGTTCAAATTTTGGTTAAATTAATGGCCCTTTAATTCTCAGTCAGTGTTTTCCCTTACTTTCATCCTATCAATATAAAACCTAGATGTGGTGTTTCAGGAGTTACCCACCCCCCACCCTCCACTTTGAAATAACCCAGTCTAGAACTCAGTCAGCTGGAAATTAATAAATGAAGCTTTATTTGTAGCTCTACACAATATACAAGCGGATATTTACAATGTATAGCAGATATTTACAGATATATACAGTGAAAAGGCAATACAGAAACACCACACCCCTACCAGAGATCAAAATCCCTAAGAGGGGTTTCGAACCACCCCTACCACCTTCCCCCCTCCTCAAACTTATCTGACCATCTGTCTTATGCAGCAGATAGGTGAAGGTAGATCAGCCAGGGGGATTACCAGCATGAAAGAAGTTAATGAAATTATTCAGATCCAGTTATGAAAGGCAGGGAGAAAGAGCCATGCAGTAGCAGCA
>VWZI01010872.1:33081-48703 GCA_013396835.1 Psilopogon haemacephalus
GATACAAAACCCCTCCTGACCAGCAGAGCCACCCAGGAGGGCTTTCAAAACCAACTCCCCTCCTTCCTCCTCCTTTCCAACATCTCAGGATCCCCCTTATATGCAAGGTGAGCTGTGAAAGGTCAACAAGAGGTGTTAGAAGAATTATTAGTTTGAGTTACATAGGTTCAAGCAGAGATAGTAAAGCAGATGGCAGCCAAACAGAGACTGTGACCTATCTTTCTTTGTGTTCTTGGGTTTAGATGTCTAAGCAAAACCAATTAGTGAAATAGACATCAATATTATTTTTATTTTCACAGCCAGTAATCTAATTTCTCTCATTAAAATATTCCAGTTAGCCTCATACCAGCACACCCTGTCTATTTTCGGTGTCACTTCCCAGGGACATGGATTAGGAGGAGTGTTAGCAATATGAGAGTGTTGGGTAGCAGCTAGACTGGGAAAGTTAGAAGTCTCAGCTACAGATGCAGCTGGGCTGACTGAATCAGATGCTGCTGCTTGGCTGAAGGCATCCGTTATCGAGGACTGAGTAAGCCTTTGGCACACTTGCCAGATTCTACTGGACCTGTTCCAGCATCTGTGGATGGAATTGTCTGTGCCTGGTTAGTAACTGATGACTGTGCCTCCTTAATGGCTGACTCTCCCTTGTCTCCCCTTGCTGATTGTTCACAGCTGTTCTTATTAACTGTCTGTTGTTGTACCTCCTGACCTTGAGTTTTGAGTCTTATCTCAGAACTGTTTTGCTTTTCCACTGTCTCCAGCAGGAGGGCATTCTTATAAGCAGTAGAACTGTAGCACATCCAACCAAAACAATAATCACCAAATCTTGCAAACATGTATTTCACATTATTCCATATAAGATGAATCAACAACAAGCCAAGTTTCTAGATCAACCATTTGTAAAATAACCATAATAATGCTGGATAAATAAAGTGCCATAGTATCCATAAAAGCTTCATCTTAGCTTCCAGAATTAATTAGCAATAAATCAACTTGAGCTAGCCCCATGTTGGGCACCGCAATAAAAGAAATTACATAGATTAGGAACTTCTCCTCCAACTACGGGAATTTACTAGACCAGCTCAGAAGGCTTGGAAGTAAGATGAAGCTATGTTTACAGCAAAGCAAAATTTACAAGCATATATATACAATATATTTAAAAATATTTACAGTTCTATACAAATAACACAGAAATCCAAACTTCCTCCCAGATAATGAAACTGCCCAGAAGGGGCTCAAAGCTACCCATCTCTTTCTCCCTCTACTTTCCCAGACAGAAACAAAAACAAAAGCCAGCAAAGCTTACATGATTTTCTATTAGCCAAGATATCAAAGTGGAATTAGGAGGAAGTGAATAGATCCAGCAACACAGACCAGAATGCCCAAGATTTACATTTTGGCTTTTTATCCTTCTCAGCAAAACAATGAAAGATATAGACTCCATCACTATATTCTTTTTGCAACCAATGATCTAATTTCTCTCATGAAAATATTCCACTTCGCTTCAAATCAGCACAGGGCACAAATGGGAACCCAGGAAATTCAGTCTGAAGAGGAGAAAAACTTCTTTTCTGTGAGGGTGCTGGAGTACCGGACCAGCCTGCCCAGAGAGGTTCCGGAGTCTCCTTCTCTGAAGAGATTCCAAACCCACCTGGACATAATCCTGAGTAACCTGCTGTGGGTGACCCTGCTTTAGCAGGGAGCTTGGTCTAGATGATCTCCAGAGGTCCCTTCCAACCCCCCCCCATGCTGGGATTCTGTGAATGTTTCTAAAAAAAAAAAAAAAAATCTTGACACCGAGGAACATGTGCGATATGATATACTAATTAATTGAATTGGGAATAATAGATGCTTATGATTTAATAAGTAGCTTAACAAGAAAAATAATAGGAATTCTATAATTATTATACAATTGAATGAAGCATATTCTTGCTGTCCCTGAAACCTGACACTAAATGTCCAATGAACATAATTCAGAATTGTCAGATTGTGCAGGTGGTAATGACTTTATTTCAAACCTAACTTTTTTTTTTCCTCCCAGAAGAAACTCATAGAAATTTGAATAATTCACTGGTTTTGGCACATTATTAGAAGCATTCAAGCAAAAATTACTTAAAACTACTCCCAACAAACTATCCAATGAACTGTTGCAAGATTTAACTTATGTGCTCATCTCTGCTGATTTGCATCATTACCTGTGTCTTCTGAAAAAAATTATCTTTTTGTACCCACTCAAAGCTCAATAGTCAGCAGTTAAATGCATACTAAGTGTTTCCTTGTTGTTTTTTTTTTTCAGCAGGAAACAGAATTNATCTTTTTGTACCCACTCAAAGCTCAATAGTCAGCAGTTAAATGCATACTAAGTGTTTCCTTGTTGTTTTTTTTTTTTCAGCAGGAAACAGAATTACTGTCAGTCTTTAAATATATTTAAGGCCAGTTTAAATGTGAGCATGTGGTATAAGAGCTTTTATTTGAACATAGTGGGTTATATAGAAATACATTCTTCTAGTGATGATGGTGGTAATTTCCTTACAGTGTAAGTGGAATATAGCATCATAGAATTGTTTTGGTTGGAAAAGACCTTTAAGATAATCAAGTCCAACCATTATCTATCTTTATCAAGTCTGGTGCTAAACCATGTCCTTCATCACCACATGTGCCTTTTAAACACCTCCAAGGATGTTGATTCATCTGCCTCCCTGGGGAGCCTTTTCAGTGAAGAAGTTCCTTCTGATGTTCAATCTAAACCTCACCTGGTGCAACTTGAGGCCATTTCCTCTCATCCTAACACATTTTACTGGGAAAAGAGACTGACCCACCCACCTCACTACAATCTCCCCCTCAGCCTCCTTGTCTCCAGACTAAACACACCCAGGTCCCTCTGCTGCTCCTCACAAGATCTGTTCTCCATACCCTTCACCAGCTTCATTGCCCTTCTCTGGACCTGCTCCGTCACCTCAGTGTCCTCATTGGATTGAGTAGCCTAAAACTGAACCCAGTACTCAAGATGTGACTTCACTGGTGCTGAGAAACAGGGACATGATGACTCCCCTGAATGCACTGAATTAGTGGCTGCATTGTTAAGTATAGAGTAGTGTTGTATTGTCTTTGAATGTAAATTTAATGTTTCCAGGCAATTTGCATGGGAGTTGCTTCAAATTCCTTAAGGGAATCATTTATGTGTTGTGTTCATGAATTACATTTTTCATTGGAGCTTTATGTTCTTACTAGGAATTGGTTTGTTAGCTGCTGCTTTAACATATGGTTAGGTGCTTGACAAAAGGCATATTTTTCCCTTTTATTAACCAAATCAAATCACACAGTGATGGACTAGAGATCAAAATGGTATTGGAGTCTGCTATGGGACTAAATTGCTTGTTTGAGAGCAGTAAGCCAAATAAATGCTTTGCTTTTCCATCTAGTTACTCTTCAACATTTCCTGCTTGCAGACTTAAAATGTTTATTTGTAATTTAGAGGAGTGTTTTAGCAATGTTTATAGAGGTTAAATCCTCCTCCTGAAAGTTGCAGTGCAATTTGTAATTAAATCCTGAGAAAAGATTTGCTTGTTTAACTGGTTTGCTTCTTTGCAGCTCCATCAAGCATGTTGGTGAAAGATGAATACGTTCATGACTACGAGGGGCAGCCATCGTTGTCTTCTGCTGAAGGCCATTCAGTCCAAACCATCCAACACCCACCCAGTAACAGGACATCTACAGAGCCTTATAGCACCCCAGCTATGTTAGCTCCTACTGAGGCTAGCACTACCAGTACCACTAATTTTCCCAACATTCCCGTGGCCTCAACAAGTAAGATCATAGACATTATACAAAATGCCAAACTGAAAGTGTAAAAGTTCCAAGATAACCACTATGTTTTGGCAAAGGTAATCTTGCTGCTACCACATGATACTGATTAAAGCATGTGGCAGCATGATCTAGGCAGTCTTTGAAGTGCTAACATCTAGATCTAGACATCTAGTTAAGTGTTAATGCTCCAGGAGCGTTACAAGACTATTTTGAATATGCCAAAGTGATGCCACATTAAAACAGTTGACCACTGACAAAACGTTATGGCTGTTATTGGAATAATTGCTGTGGGAAGGAAATTTTTTATTACAACAGCAAGTAGGACAAGAAATTAATATACTGTGAGGTGGCAGTATTGAGAGGTTTCAGACCATTCTTTAGTGTTCCACAACTGACAAAATGAGCCTTCCAGTTTTAACTGGATTATTTTTGTAATGGCCCACTGTACTGCTAAAGTGACAGTGCTAATTAATAGTTTCATGAATCCTTTGGAGTGATAAAGTTTTTCTTTTCTGTGTGTATTTGGTATAAGTGGAAGACTAACATCAGTACTGACATCAAACCTCACACTTCACTCCATCAGAACAGTAAAACAGTCAAGCACAGACTGTTCTGCAGCTCTTATGTAGGGAAACCAGGCGATATGGAGTGGTTTCATGTACTCTTTGTCACTTTAAGATCCAAAATGTTTGAATATAATGGATTTAATTTATCAAATGTGAATTACAGTGGTGTGGTGTATCAATAATGTTCTTTAATTTCAGCTGACAGCTTTTTTTGCTGAAGCTAATAATTGTTTTGCCAAGCTGAGATACAATGTCTTTATTTGTCTTCAGCAGAGAAAAAAAGAATAGCAGCTTAAATGTATTTCCTCTGCACAACAGTTTATAGTCAATAACTTTTTTTCTCATCAATGCTATAATTGTTGAAGTCAAATGAACAGGAAAAAAGAAAGCTTGTTTTAGGTTTTAGTTCAAGCATTCAATGTGTTTTATTTTGCTAGCCAAACCATTTTGGCAAGTGTGAAACTGCTGATCAGTTTAGTATTAATGGATGAGCTGAAGCCTTGTAAAATCAAAATTTGTTAACCTGTTCTGAAATATCTGTATTTTTTTTACTTTGAAGCTTAGATAATTCTTGAAATATTTCTTTGGGAGAAAAAAGCCCATAACTTTCTCAGGAAGGAGTCCAGTGATGCATGCAGCTCTGTTTTATTTAAATCTGAAATACTGTTCAGTATGTTTTGGAGGAGCCTAAATTTGAGTATCCTCCTTGGGAACAGAAGTTATGCAGTAAATAAGCATCTTATTGGACCTGCCGTTGGCCTGTCTGGATTCATACCAAATCTATTACAGCTAAAACCTGTGACGTCTCTTCTTGGTTTTCAAATGGAAAAATAAGACGTGAACCAACCAAAGCTGTGATTGATAAAGTTCTCTGCAAACTTCTGAAACATTAAGGGGTGTCAGTCACAACTGTCAGATGGAGATTCAGGTTTCCTGAAGACAGGTGGGTGGTTAAAAAGATGAAAGCAAACTTGTAGGAACTGTGTATTGCAGTGCCCTTAGTTGAGTGTCTTCCTACCAAGTAGTACTGAGCTCTTCATTACAATTTTGGAACGTTCATGAATAGGTAGTGTGTTCTTTTACCAGGTCAACCTCCCAGTATATTGACAGGTAGCCATAGTGATGGACTCTTACAGATTGCTTCAGGGCCTCAGCCAGGAACTCGGCAGAATGGGTTTACAGCTCAGCCAGCTACTTACCATCACAGTGAGTATATACATATGTGCACTACTCTTAGTTTTTCTAAAACCAGTTTCCAAATGTTCAGGAGGAATAGAGGATTGGAAGTGAAAAGAGGGAAAACTCCCTTAAAAAACAATCACTCCCTTCTTGTTCTAGATAGTACTACAACTTGGACTGGAAGTCGGACGGCAGCCTACACACCTACCATACCTCACCACCAGAATGGTCATCTTCAGCATCACCCACCTATGCATCCTGGACATTACTGTGAGTAGTGCAGAGTTCCAAATCAATGTTGTTGAATGATGAGGGTTCATTTATTATTATTCTTTACAGAATCCAATCCCACAGAATGGTGAGGGGTTGGAAGGGTTCTTTGGAGATCATGTAGTCCAATCCCCCTGCTAAAGCAGGGTCACCCAGAGCATGTTATCCAGGATCACATCCAGGCAGGTTTTAGTCTTTCCAGAGGAGACTTTTCATCCTCAAATCCTTTACTTGGAAGTTCCTGGCTATTTTTATTTTATCAAAATTTTGAAGTAATTTCTTAATGATGTAACAATCTACACTAAGCTTTGGAAGATGTCTGTTTGTGTATGCTAGCTGTAACAATCCCCTTGTCCTCTTTTTGGAGGGCTGATGTAGCCGTAGTAATCCCTGTAAAATGGAGGACTATTTGATGAGATGAATGTGGTGCAAACCCCATTGCTGCATAATGAGATTCTAGGAATGCAGGGAGCAACAAATCTCAAGTCCTTCCAGAAGTCCTTTATTACAGTGGTGCAGAATCCCCAGCATTACAATGTCTCAGTGTCCCTTGCAGAAATAGTTCCAGAAGCCCTTAAGATCCTAGCAGCCCTAACCCCCCAATCTCACTCTATTGTTCTGAGTAGCAGTTTAAGTATTTTTTCTTATCAATCACCTAAACAGTAAGACTCATCCACATATATAAGCTAAAGCATGCTCCCAGTGAAAGATACCAGCATGGCAGGAAGGTTGTCAATGTTTTTGTTTTGTTCTTTGCAGTGTTTGATTTGCTGGCTGGATAATCACATATGGGGCACATGTCCCAGCAGCTGCCTTTGTTTATAAAACAGTGGCTGCAACAACTAGCCAGTTAAAAGAACTATGAGAAAGCTTCTGCAATAAAGTTCCTGTCAAGAAAGTTGTGTCACAGCCTGATTCATAAGTACATTGGACACACAAAATTGAAAAATCCTACAAAAGAGGACCACAACCTTTTGTTTGAAGGTACAGGAGATGAGAAGAACAAAAAAAGTGACCAAACTTTGAGTGTGTCTATCACAGTATATTCATTATGAGAATATAATGCAAAATACCCCTACCCACATTAAAGTGTTTCTAAATTTTGTGTAAAAAACTTGGATTCATGGGATTTTTTTAGTGCTTAGCCAGATCACCTCTTTGCAGCAGCTGTTGGTAGTGGAGGGGAAAATATATTGTAAGGTAATGTTAGAATGACTTTTCAGCTTGTCTCTATCAAGAAAATTGTGATTTAGTTATTTTCATTCTTTTATCCTGTTAGAACCCCATTTCATTTATCACCTTATTTATCAGAAATACCAAGTTGTAAAAACTTAATTGGTGCTGTAGTTCCTCTATAAATGTTTCTCAGTGCCTGTATCTTGCCATAATCAATATTTGTAACTGGCTAGTGATACCACACAGAGCTGTTCTTGGGTACTGCCATTTATCACTTCAGAAAGTCGCCTGTTTTGATATCTTGTTGCAAAAGCTGCTATTATTCATAATACTGTGTTTAAATCTTTCCTCCTTGTTCTCTGTTGTCTGTAAGGTTAGTTTATAGAAGTGGAGAGAATAAACTGACCAATACTGTGACCATGTTCAGGGTTTGGGTTTTTTGTTTGGTTTTGGGTGGATTTTTTTTGTTTGTTTGTTTGTTTGTTTGTTTGTTTTGTTTTGTTTCTTTAGAAAATGAATCCTCTAGGGCTTTTTTCCATCTTCAGGAAATAGGGTTTTTTATTATCAAGTCTACAACATGCTGAACAACTTGTTCTGTGATGGATTATACTAACAAAGTGTGATTTCTGGCAGATTTCTATCACATACCTTAACCTACAACACCTCTATACAATGATTCTTTCCTTGCCCAACTTGGGGGCAGATGTGAAGCCAAAGTCCTATTTCTGTTACATCTCCATGCTCCATCTGATTTCTTTTCTCTCCTGGAGCTGAGTCTGTCTTGAGAAGCATGCAGCCTTTCCTCCTGGGATACTAATAAAGCTCTTTTCTCCGCTACTGAATTTTCAGGAAAGAGTGTATTTCCTCTGTGGCATTTTTCTCCCCTATCAGATTTGGCAAGTCAATTCAGAAATTACTGGGATTTATTAACATATGGCATCCTCACAAGTCCCTTTTCATAGGAAAGCAGGAAAGTAAAACTTCTTTTACCTCATGTAAAACAAATTGTGTGTTTTCTTTTAAAGGGCCAGTGCACAATGAACTTGCTTTCCAGCCACCTATATCAAATCATCCTGGTGAGTAAAGTCTAATATGTAATGCTAAATATGGTGGAAGAGGATAACTTTCTGGTTTGCATCAGATTTTTTTGTTTGTTTCATTTTGGTTTTGTGTTAAGCATACTGAAATGTGCATGTTACACATTTAAAAGAGGAGGAAATAGAGGAATCATTTTGTGAAAAGTTTAGTTTTGAATTCTGTTTTGAACTACTCATGTACTCCAAGAACTGAATTTGATTTACATGTCCAAGTCCAAAATTGCAATCCTTAACCTCACACTAAGCTGATTCCAACCCTGGAGTTATCTGAACTCTCAGTGTCCTCCATCCTAAACTTAACAGGGTGCCTGAAGTTATACTTTTTGCCTGCTTAAAAGCATCATGGTGTTTAGGCCATGCCAAGGCCCTCTTAGATCCGTCATCTAGAAGTCCAACATTACAGCCAGATGAAACATAGGTGGTGCCCTTAGCATTTTGGACCTTTACATTCAACTTTGCTCATTCCAGGAGTCTTCATTTATGATCACAAGGAACCAACAAGGTCTTGTCTTGTGATACAGGCTAGTTCTAGTGCAAAGTGGTACTCTGGTTTCAGCAATAGCAAAGGAAGAGCTGCATAGTTAAAAAGCCTAAAAATTTAACTCATATATTCATTGGCCACTGACTAAATCAGTACTAGAAATAAAAAGACTGATATTTGCTGGTTGAACTTAACTGTAGCTAAGTTTTATTTTGTATTATTTAGTATGTCTTTTTAACCTTATCACAGAATGATAGGGGTTGGAAGGAACCTCTGGAGATCATATACTCCAACTCCTCTGCCAGAGCAGATTCACCTAGAGCAGGTTTCACAGGATGGCATCCAGGCAGGTTTTGAATGACTCCAGAGATGCAGATTTGTCATGGTTTGGGGGGTTCCAGGTTATTCCAGATTTCCCAAAAAAACTACAAAGACCAAGATCTGTCACAGGAGACAGACTGGTCGCTTTGGATATCGTAATTTTGTTATTCAATCCCATAAATCCTCCAAACACTTTAAAAGTAAGCATCAAAGTCAATTCACTCTCTTCTCTCCCTGCCTTTCCAGCTTTCCAGAGGGATTCTTATCTGGGTAACTGTGTAGGAGTACCCTGTAGGCCATGGCCCATAGCGAATCCAGCCCGTTTGGGGCCTAAATGGGAGACAATGGTGGATGGGAGAAAATGAGCACTGGGGCATTTTTGGTCATTTTTGGTTTGCTTGGGGGGAAGATTTTGAGGGAATTCTCATGTATCCTGTATCTATTAGGTGTTAAGGATTCATGTATGCCATATATTTTCCTGCACGTTTTTAATACAACCTTTCTGTATTTTCTTCTCCAATTCAGTGAGAGCATTATTATCTTACTGCCCTTTTTCTTTAAAAAGAGTAAAATAGAATAATCTCAGTCTGTCACTCTTAAACAAAAAACTACAAGATTCCACCACCTCTCTAGGCAGCCTGTTCCAGTGCTTTACCACTGTCAAAGTAAAGAAGTTCTTCTTTGTGTTTAGATGGAACTTCCAATGTTCAAGTTTGTGCCTGTTGCCATTTGTCCTGTCACTGGGCCTCACTAAAATAAAAGAGTGGCTTCATCCTCCTGGCAACTCCCCTTTAAGTATTTATAAGCATTGATCAGATTCCCCCTCAGTCTTCTTTCGGCTAAAACCCCCCAAGTCTCTCAGCCTTTCTTCATGAGAGATGTTCTAGTCCCCTCATCATTTTCATAGCCTTTTGCTGTCCCCTGTTGTCCAGGGTTCAGCTGGGAGGGAACACCAACCAAAACAGCCAGCTGACCCAGCTAATGGGTATTCAATTCCATGCTACCATCATGCCCGCTGTATAACGAAAGGGCTGACTGGGGCAAAGGATGATGTGGCTTGGAGTTTGACTGTGATGTGAGATGCTTCCTGTTTACAGGTTTTGTTCTTTCTTCTGCTTCTGGATTTTGCACCGTCTTGCTTTGCCTCGCTTTGCTCTCTCCAACAAAAAAAAATCCAGCACTTTTTGTATTATTCCATTAAACTCTCCTTATCTCAACCCACGGAGCTGTTGTTTATTCTTTTGCTTCTGATCTTCCTTGCCATCTGTCATGTGTTGAGATGAATATTTGATGTTGTTATTCGTTGCATACTGCCATCATGCTAGCTTCAAAATGAAAGTGCTGACTGGAGCGAAGTATTATGAGGCTTGAAGTTCAGACTGTAATATGAGAGGTTTCCTGTTACAGTTGCTGCTTTTAGGTTCTGGGGTTTTTGGGTGTTAGCTCCTTCCTGCAGGAATGGCTGCAATCCAGGTGGGAGTTGGTTAGCACACTGGTCTTCTGTGTTTTTGGCTTTTTTTTTCTGCATTTCGCTGTGCTTTTTCTGGAAATCATCTAAGCTAAGGTAATTGTGCATTGTATTATTAGGCATTTATGTTATCTAATTTTATATTAAACTCTTATCTTATTTCAACTCTTTCTTTTTCCTCACTTCTGTGTTGGGGGGTGAAACAGGGCAGGCTAACCCATTCTCAAGGTTTAACCTGTTACACCATCCCATCAGGAGGGTGGTGTGGGGGAGTTTTGTGTGAGCGGCTTTGAGCTTTTGTCTGAGTCAAAACCATAACAGTTCCTTCTGGTGCCCAACGTTGGGCATGAAGGGTTTGAGATAACAAGAAAATTAATGTAAAGTTTGTTAAAATAATTTTGTATAGCTTTTTTTTTTTTTTTCCTCAGTATGGTCACCATATGAATGCATTTGCTTTCCTGGTTATGTTATAGAAATCCTTATGTACTTTATGTGTTCTCTGTGGTGGTGTTTAGCACCTCAAGGGAACTGATTAGAACTATTATGTTACTGTACTGGCTGTGGGCAAATTACGATATGATTATTCCATGGTCACTTGGTTAAGCTGGTATTTATATGTGGTGTTGTCATTTATTAGTAATCTTAATCAAGAGGCAAAACAGTGGAGAACACTTTTTCATTTTTTGAGAATTTCTAATATCTCTGGGACACCCAGACCAGCCTTCTTTTGTTGCTTTGTCTACTAAATGTGTCCTAGGTCTTGTCTGAATAACACAAATCTTTACTGAGAATACCACCTGGAGATCTGCCCTGAGGCTGGATAACTGAGTGGCAGGGTGTGTGGGAGAGTATGGGCAAGTGTCTTGGACAGCGATCACCTCTGATGCTTTGGAATTTCACTCCCAAACAAGTGCAAAATCTTGACAAACTAGTAAAACATTTGGAAAAAGTCTGTTGTCAGCCTGGAAATTCCCGAGAAACACAAATCGCTGCAATGCATTGGGACATGGTCCATGCCTATGGAGCCCTTCTCATCACTGTTCAGTGCCCTCAGAGGTAAGAGGAAGGTCTCTGGGCATAAAGACAGACTGGCAGGAAGTGCAGCTACTTGAACCCCAACAGCAGGCACTGCAGCTGCACCAAAGAACCACCCCGTGCAGGTATCAATTGCCTTTATACAGAAAAAGGAATATATGAAATAATCAGTTCAATTTTCAAAGGGTGAGGATGAATCAGTGTAATCACAGGAACAAGAGGAAGAGCCAGAGGTGATCAATCGGTCTTTATCCCTGGGTGAGCTATGGGACATGCAAAAGGATTTTGGTGCCGTTCCAGGTGAGCACATTATTACTTGGCTACCCCAAAGTTGGGATAATGAGGCCAGTGGTTTCGAATTAGAGGGTGGGGAAACCAAGCACTTGGATTCCTCATCTGGGGAAGGGGCATTGACAAGGTGATTAGAAAACAGACACAGTTTGCCTTTGGAGACAACTTCTATCAGGCATGAAGGATATGCACCCCTTCAAGGAAGATAGTATGTGTTACCCAGGGAAGTGGGCCACCATGAAGAAAGTCATCCAGTACTTGAAGGAACTAGCTGTACTGGAAATGCTCTATAATAACACGAATGACAATTTTCAGCCTATAGACACAGATGAAAAAATATGCACACCAGCTATCATATGCCAACTCATTGGCAATAGTATCATGGAAAGGTGACCAAGGACAAACAGTGGATAAAATGGCTAGCCTACTCCAGCAATTCAAGGAGAGTCTCTCTTTCTCTCTATTGGTCTGTGTTTCAGCTGTGGAGGAACTGTCCCAGGAGTGCTATTCCCCACCTATATACAAGTTTCCCTTCACCCAAAGGAGAAAATACCCAAACAGTTTTCCCTAACAGATTCTTTGCACCTACAACAAGAACTCTATCACCATCCACTGTTAGTACCAAATCTGATTGGGTAGGTCCTGCCCTGTTTACAGAACCCCTACTGTTTACCAACCAGGTTGCTTGTGCTAAATGCTTGTCCCAGTTTTTCAAAGTTCCATCCCCCATGGCTTTTAGACTGGTCTTTAGCAAACTATTATAGCGTTTGATCTTTCCTGAAGCTTGTGCATAGTAGGGTATGTGGAAGATCCATGCAATACTGTGCTCTTTGGCCATTTTTCACAAGATTGTTCTTGAAGTGAGTTCCACTGTCTGATTCAATTCTCTCTGGAGTTCCATGTCTCACCATGATTTGTCTCTCCAAGCACAAAATGGTGGTACATGCAGTAGCATGTGGAACGGGATAGGTTTCCAGACATCCGGTGCTTGCCTCTACCATTGTTAGAACATACTGCTTCCCAGGATGAGAACAAGGTAAAGTGATGTAGTCAATCTGCCACGCTTCACTCTACTTGTACTTTGACCATCTCTCACCATACCATAAGGGCTTGAGTCACTTAGCCTGCTTAATAGCAGCACAGATGTCACAGTCATGTATGACTTGGGTGATGTCATCCATGGATAAGTCAATTGACCTATCACGTGCCCATTGGTATGTTGAATCCCTGCCTTGATGTCCAGATTAACCATGGACCCACTGTGCTAAGAACAGTTCACCCCGGTGTTTCCAGTCAAGGTCACTCATTGTTTGTGTCAACTTGAGAAATTTTAGCAGCTTAATCTGCCTGATGGTTGTGTTGATGTTCCTCAGTGGCTCTGCTATTAGGTATCTGTGTGTCTATGTGCCACAACTTCACAGGAATTCTCTCCAGTTGTGCATCAATGTCCTGCCATAGATCAGCACACCAAATAGGCTTTCCTTTCCTCTGGCATCCACTCTTTTTCCAGTCCTTTAGCCAACCCCATAGAGCATTGGCTACCATCCATGAGTCGGTGTAGAGGTAAAGGATAGGCCACTTTTCCCGTTCAGCCACATCAAGAGCAAGTTCTTTTACCTTAGCAAATTGACTGGATTCACCTTCTCCATCCTTTGCTTCAGTAACTCTCCCGGTAGGACTCCAGACTACTGACTTCCACCTTTGCTTGTTCCCAACAAGACGACAGGAACCATCTGTGAACAAAGCATAATTCCTTTCCTGATCAGAAAGATCACCATAGGGAAGAGCTTTCTCCTCTGGAAGTTTTGTAGAGACTGTGCCTTCTGGACAGTTGGTGATCACTTCTACCAGACCTGGTCGATCAAGATTACCCATACGTGCTTGTTGGGTTATCAAAGCCATCCATTTAGACCACGTTGTCTCTGTGCCATGATATGGTGATGAACCTTTGCCTTTGAACATCCAGTTTAGAACTGGCAATCTAGGAGCTAAAAGCAATTGTGACTCAGTTCCAATCACTTCAGAAGCTGCTTTCACTCCTTCATAGGTTACTACTATTTCTTTCTCTGTTGCGGTGTAATTTGCCTTTGAAACTCTGTACTTACAGGAATGTGTAGTCTCTAAAATCCCACTGCACCCAAGGAAGATAGAGTTTCTTTTTATTTGGGGGAACTGCCATGGTGGACACTTTGCTTATCACATCCTGTGTAATTTGAAGGCGACCATCCTGCCACCACACACCCAGAAATTGAATTTCTCTGGAACGTCCTTTGACCTTATCTCTCTTAATGGCAAAACCTGCTTGCAACAGAATGTCAATTATTTTGTTACCTTTCTCAAAGACTTCCTCAGCAGTTTGGCCCCATACAGTGATGTCATCAATGAACCGCATGTGTTCTGGAGCTTTACGTTTCTCCAGTGCGTTGTGGATCACTGAGTGACAGATCGTTGAACTGTGTACCCAGCCCTGAGGCAAACGAATAAACTGATACTGGATTCCTCTCCCAGCGAATGCAAACTGAGGCCTGCATTCCTTGGCTATGGGAATAGAGAAGAAAGCATTAGCAATGTCTATGGTAGCATACCATTTGGCTTCCTTCGATTCCAGCTCGTACTGGAGTTTCAGCATGTCTGATACAGCTGTGCTTATGGGTGGAGTCACCTCATTAAGGGCACAGAAATCTATTGTGAGACACCAGACACCATTAGCCTTGTGCAGAGACCAAATCAGACTGTAGAAAGGTGAATGAGCTTTCTCAATGACCTTCTGACTTTCCAGTTGATGAATCAGCTGATGAATGGGCAACGAAGAGGCACGGTTAGTTCTATACCACTTGTGATTGAAAGTTTCAGTAGGAATTTTCAGTTTCAGGTCCTCTATATCATGATGTCCGACATCTGCAGATTCATCTGAAAGTTCAGGTCTATTGGACAATTTCTTTTTATCATCCTCGATTTCTACAGATGCTATACCAAAAGCCCATTTATGATCTTTAGGATCTTTGAAACAACCTTGTCTGAAAAAGTCAATTCCCAAGATGCAAGGCTCATCAGAACCAGTTGCAATAGTATGCTTTCTTCACTCCTTACCAGTTAAAATTATCTCAGCCTGCAAATTAATTAACTCTTGAGATCCATCAGTGATTCCAGAAATAGTTATAGCCTCTGTCCCTGAGCACTTGTATAGAATAAAGCCCTGTATTTCCGAACTTTTGAACTGCCGGGCCATTTAATAAATATATTCCAATAGATTCTGTTTTCTCCACTATCCCTTTCCTCCTCCTGGCTAGAGGAAGGGCACCCCTAATGCTGAACATGGCATGTAAGGTGTACACAATGGTTGTTGTTGTTGTGAGAGGACTTACAATTATTAGAACAATTGCAATTGCTCTGAGGAGCTGAAGAAGTGGCAGCTACTCTTCTGGCATTGTTGCCTCTCTTTCTGCCACTCTTCACTTCCCTGATTCTCTTCAAAAGATCTGAAGCAGGTTGACCATCCCATTTGTTCACATTCTTACCAGATTTGTCATGCAGGATTATACAGAGTGACTGTGCTGGTTTGAACTAATTAGAGGATTTGATTGAGAAAATTAGACTATAGTGTGATAGAGGAAAACAGATGATGCTGCTCCACTTAGAGCTCTACTGAAAAAGAAAAAAATTGTTTTAAGAGTTTTAACCCAAATACAGATAAGTCAGAGTGCTTCAGGCCTCTCTGGCTGTGGCTGCTTTCTTGCATGGCTCCTTTGTCCCTGCCTTTTGTATCTGATTCTTAATAATTCTACTAACTTTTTTTCCTACTGCTAACCCTCCGGCTAATCTACTTTCACCTCTCTGCTACATCAACAGATGGTGAGATAAGATTGGGGAAGGGGGGAATGTTGCGTTACTCGGAAGGCGTGACGACCTGGTTCAAGGGCAGCACAAACAG
>VWZI01010873.1:2805-24981 GCA_013396835.1 Psilopogon haemacephalus
CCCCGCCCTGCCCTTGCCCCGCCCTGCCCTTCTCTCCCGGAGCCGCAGACATTCCTTAGCTGGTGGTTTGTGGGGAGGTGGCTTCTAGCCGGCAGGAATTGAGCTGCGACATGCAGTCTGCTGAGGCCTGCTAGGCCCCACCTGCAGAGGCCATATTTGGCCTCCCCTCAGGCCGACAAAGGGTGGAAGGGGGTGGAGGGTTCTAGAAGGCTGAAAGGTTTTGTGCTTATTCTCATAGAATCATAGAATAGTTTAGGTTGGAAGAGACCTCAAAGCTCATCCAGTTCCAACCCCGCTCTGCCACAGGCAGGGACACCTCCCACTAGAACAGGTCACTCAAGACCTCATCCAGCCTGGCCTTGAACACCTGCAGGGAGGTTGTGGAGCACAGAAGCACAGAATGAGATCTGTGATCACTTACTGTATGCAGCTGTAAATATCTGCAATATATTTTAAGTATCTGCTTGCATATTGTGTTTATTACCTTTTTTACTGTGTTTACAGCTGTCAATATTTGTAGTATATTTTAAATATCTGCTTATATATTGTTTCTGTTTTACCTTTTTAGAAGTATTTATAGCTGTAAACATTTGTAATGTGAATATCTGCTTGCATGTTGTGGTTCTGAATAACCTTTTTTTACTGTATTTGCAGCTGTAAATATTTGTAATATATTGTGAATATCTGCTTGTGTATTGCTTCTGTATTACCTTTTTAAGCTGTATTTGCAGCTGTAAATATTTGTAATATATTGTGAATATCTGCTTGTGTATTGCTTCTGTATTACCTTTTTAAGCTGTATTTGCAGCTGTAAATATTTGTAATATATTGTGAATATCTGCTTGTGATTGCTTCTGTATTACCTTTTTAAGCTGTATTTGCAGCTGTAAATATTTGTAATATATTGTAAATATCTGCTTGTGTATTGTGTTTCTGTATTACCTTTTTTACAGTTTTAACAGCTGTAAATATTTAATATATTGTGAATATCTGCTTGTATGTTGTGTTTCTTTATCACTTTTTTACTGTATTTACAGCTGTAAATATTTGAAATATATTGTGAATATCTGCTTGTGTATTGCTTCTTTATTACCTTTTTTTACTGTATTTACAGCTGTAAATATTTGTAATCTATTGTAAATGTCTGCTTGTATATTGTGCTAAGCTGTGTCTATAAAGCTTCATGCCTTAACTTCCAGCTGGCTGAGTCTAGTCTGGTTGAATTTAAAGGTGTGTGGGGAAGCCCTGAACCATCACAC
This sequence comes from Psilopogon haemacephalus, assembly GCA_013396835.1. Taxonomy (NCBI): domain Eukaryota; kingdom Metazoa; phylum Chordata; class Aves; order Piciformes; family Megalaimidae; genus Psilopogon; species Psilopogon haemacephalus. Next base: position 4,065 of record VWZI01010873.1, read on the forward strand.
ACTTCTGAGGTGCTGTGCCCACTTAGCATGAGTCCTTTGAAGCACGACATTGATGACAACAATCAGTTTTACAGGATATTGTGTTTTAAACATGCTGGTGGAGAACTGTCTGGAAAGAAATCTTGCTGTACTGTCACTCGATTCAGATGTGGACAAGGCTTACGTTGCCCTTTCTTCCTCAGCTGCCAAGGCCTTGCACTCTGACCAAGCAGCTGCTGACAGAGATGTTTGATGGTGAAGCAGCTCAGTTCCTTGCCATCCTGGAAGCTCTGTCTGATAGCAGCAGGCGTCTCTTGCAGCCTTCCACTTCTCTTCCTGATGAAGCTGAAATTCATGATGTCCTTTCAGAACTTTTTTCTGCAGGCCTGGAAATCCTCTCAGGTAACCAATTAAAGTTTGTTTGTTTTTTTAATTTTTTTTTTTTCTGCTGGGCTCTAGCCTGAGCATAACCATAAATAATCATAAAATGGTTTAGGTTGGAAGGGACCTCAAAGCTCAGCCAGTTCTAACACCCCTGCCATAGGCACGGACACCTCCTACTAGAACAGGTCACTCAAGGCCACATTCAGCCTGATCCTCAACATCTCCTGGGAGGTTATGAATGACAGAATGTGATTGAAGATCACATTCTGTCATCCACAGCCTCCCTGGGTACCCTGTGCCAGTGTCTAACCACCCTCACTGCAAACAACTTCCTCCTAACATCCAGTTTAAATCTCCTCTCTCCCACTTTAAACCCATTCCTCTTCCTCCTGGCATTAAAACACCTTGTGAATAGTTCCTCCTTTAGCCCCCTTCAGATACTGGAAGGCCACTCCAAGGTCTCCTGGAAGCCCTTTCTTCTCCAGGCTGCAGAGCCCCAACTCTCTCAGCCTGTCCTCATAGCAGAGCTGCTGCAGCCCTCTCAGCATCTTTGTTGCGTCCTCTAGACTTGCCCCAACAAATAGGGAGTTATTTTGTTTAGTTGAATAATATATAGAAATTAAACACACTTCAGAGTTCTATTTTCTTGAAAAGACTACTGATTGGAATACAACAAGTCAAGTACAATGTAAACTGATTTCAGAAACCGTCTATATTAAAGGTAGAGTGAGCACTGCAGATACCGAGGGAGGTCATCACTCCTCTTGCTTTCCTGTTGTTGATGCATCATCAACCCTTCTACAGTTGATACTAAGAGGTAAGCCAGCACTGAGCTGCCAAAGGATTCTGTGCCAGGTGATGCAGATGTTGAGTGAACAGATTTAGCTGTCATGTTAGCAGTAGTTCTGTTCATAAAAGGATTGCAAAATGCTGGTCTCTTCTCACAGGTAATTGGAGACAGAATGAGGGGGGGATGGTCTCCAGCTGAGGCTGTGGAAGTTTAGATTGGGCATTAGGAAAAAGCTTTTCATAGAGAGAGTGGTCAAGGACTGGAATGAGCTGCCCAGAGAGGTGGTGGAGTTGCCCACCCTGGATGTGTTTAAGGGTGGTTTGGATGTGGTGCTTAGGGCTATGGATTAAGATGAATCTTGTAGAGTAGGGTTCTAGGTTGGGCTTGGTGATCCTGAGGGGCTTTGCCAAGCTGGATGTTTCTGTGATTCTGTGATTTGCTTGTTTGGATGTGTACTTATCGTGTACTGATGTGATGGTTTTCTTGACAGAAAGGTAATTTAAATAGCATGTAGCAATGTACAGACACTGTAATCACATAGTGTTTAGTGTAGAAATTAATTTAGATATGTTTATGTCCCTAAGCAATCATTCAAAGGCCAAATTCTGCAATGATATCCAGGAATAATCTTACAGAAGAGAAGTGAGATCACAGGATGTCAGGAGTGGGAAGGGACCCAAAGAGATCATCCAGTCCAACCTCCCTGCCACAGGAGGACCATCCAATCTAGCTCACGTCACACAGGAACACATCCAGACAGGCCTTGAAAGGCTTCAGAGAAGGAGGCTCCACAGCCTCTCTGGGGAGCCTGTGCCCGTACTCTGTGACCATTACAGTCAACAAGTTCCCCCTTGTGTTGAGGTCTGAGGGCTTTCAGTCTTTTTTTCACAGGAGAGATGTTAAAGTCCTGCAATCATCCTCCTGGCTCTCTATTGGACTCTCTCCATGAGAGCTAGAGGACAGGCTGAGAGAGTTGGGGCTTTTCAGCCTGGAGAAGAGAAGGCTTCTGGGAGACCTTATAGTAGCCTTCCAGTATCTGAAAGGAGCCTACAGGAGAGCTGGGGAGGGACTATTCACAGGGCCTTGCAATGACAGAATGAGGAGGAATAGGTTTAAAGTGGTAGAGGGGAGATAGAAACTGGATGTTAGGACGAAGTTCTTTCCAGTGAGGGTGGTGAGATACTAGCACAGGTTGCCCAGGGAGGTGTTCAAGGCCAGGCTGAACGAGGTCTTGGGCAACCTGATCTAGTGGGAGGTGTTCCTGCCTATGGCACAGGGGAGTTGGAACTGGATGAGCTTTGAGGTCCCTTCCAATCTAAACCATTCTGTGATTCTGTCCCTCTCTTTCTTGAATTGGGGAGCCTCATAACTGTGGCACGTTCTTATGACTGCAGAACACTGCTGAACATATTAGCTAAGCAACCTTGAAGCAAGGACTCAGAACTCTCATTTCTGCATGACTGTGGTTTGGACAAACTTGGAGATAGCAAGTCTATTTTCTCTATGTGTACATGCATGTTCTCTGAGGGGGGGTGGATTTAGATTAGATATTAGAAATTCTTTGCAGTGAGGATGAATAGACACTGGCACAGGTTGCCCTGGGAGGTTGTCCATCCTCCCTCCCTGGTGGCATTTAAGGCTGGGTTAGATGAAACCTGGGGTAACCTGGGCTGGAGGGACATGTCTGTGCCCGTGGCAGGGGTTTGGAACTAGATGATCTTTAAGATCCCTTCCAACACAAACATTTCTATGAATTTAACACTCAATGAATCTTGCAAAAAAAATTGTTCATGCTGCTATGCAATTTTAAAAATAAAATTTCTGGCCAGAGGGGTCATTAGGGCGTGACAGCCAGATGGAAGCTTTTTATGCAAACAGAAAGGGCTAGAATTTCTCTGCTCTATTATCAATACCAGCATAGCCTCTTTGGACTCTAACAGGACATTGCAGGTCCATCATTAACATATTATATAAGCACAGATCTCATAGCAAAAATGATAAAGCTTTTATGTCTTCTAGAGCTATTAGAATAGAATAGAACAAGCCAGGTTGGAAGAGACCTCCAAAATCATCCAGTCCAACCTATCACCTAGCAATTATCCAATGGCACTAAGAAAGCAGCCTTCAGGGATGTGCTGACTGTTCCTAAGCAGATGTGGAGTTCTACCTGTTTATCAGTACCCAATTAAGTTAATCTTAAACTATCTGTGTGTGTATAAATATCAGATCAAAACTTTCTGTCATCACTGCAGGGGAAGATCAAGTGTCTGGAGATGCTGCTGTGAAATTCATAAAGTTAGCTTTCAGTTATGAAGAGTGGGATGTGTTTGATTCTGCTCTGGAATTGGCTGATCTCTTTTTTCAGGTAACCTGGGTGCTATTCAGACATTCTTTATGTTGCCTTTTCTCAGGGACATTATTCAAAGTGCATAATTTAAAAACAAATTTTAAATGTGGTTTGTTTTTTTTTTGATGATTATTATTTTAAAATTTTTAATCACATCTAGGCTCAAGATCATCCCAGATGGAAGAAAGCTGAAATGGAACTCAAACTTCTCAAGCTGTTGCGACCTTTACTGCTTCCAAGGAAATTGAAGCCTAATGTTGCTGTTAGTGAGAAGAGCAGCAAAGAAGCTAAGATGCCTCCTGGTTCTGAAAAGAAGCAAGAAGTTAGCAGTGAGTATATAGCTGTTCAGCTATAGCTGTCTTTGTATTTCAGTGATTTTTGCAGCAAGAAATTCTGCTGGGTGTTTCAGAACTCTAACCTGGTGCTCTTAGCACTCTGGGAGCAAAACTGGCAATTGAGAAGTTGCCACCTACTGAACTTCGTCCCTTTCTCATCTGCCAAAACATGGCTCCATGCCATTTGACTCAAGTGTGAAAATGTGTGATGTATGTTAGACAGAGTCATAGAATGGCTTAGGCTGGAAGGGACCTCAGAGAACATCTTCTCCAACCTCCTAGTTCGTGGGCAGGGACACCTCTCAACTAGATCAGGTTGCTCAAAGCCTCATCTAATTTGGCCTTGAACACCCCCAGGGAGGAGACATCCACAGCCTCCAAGGACAGACTGATGCAGACTCCCACCACCCTTGTACTGAAGAGATTCTTCTGAAGATTCAGGCTGACCCTGCTCTCTCCCTCAACTCCAAGCCAGTCAGGCTGACCCTGCTCTCTCCCTCAGCTCCAAGCCAGTCAGGCTGACCCTACTCTCTCCCTCAGCTCCAAGCCATTCCTTCTTGTCCTGTCTAGACAGGACCTTATGAAAAGTCTTTCTGCAACCTTCTTGTCAGATCCCTTCAGCTATTGGAAGGCAGCTCTAAGGTCCCTCTGGAGGTTTCCCTTGCCCAAGGAGGAGGTGGAGTCCCCATCCCTGGAGGTGTTCAGGCAACGACTGGATGAGGTACTTAGTGCTATTGGATAGGGCTGGGTGATAGGTTGAACTGCATGATCTTGAAGGTCTCTTCCAACCTGGTTTGTTCTAGTCTATTCTAACAATGTCAGCTCCCTCAGCCTATCTTCATAGGTGTTCCAACCTTTGGACCACCTTTGTGGCCCTCCTCTTGGCTTGCTCCAACAGCTCTGTGTCCTTCTTGTGAAGGGGACACCAGAACTGGATGCAGTATTCAAGGTGAGGTCTCAAGGGTTGTATGGAGCCATGTAAAATCAATGAGTGAAACAAAGCTGTTTGAATTGGAGGGCTGGAGCAGCTCTGCTATGAGGACAGGCTGAGGGAGTTGGGGCTTTTCAGCCTGGAGAAGAGAAGGCTGCCAGGAGACCTTATAGCAACCTTCCAGTATCTGAAGGGAGCCTACAGGAAGGCTGGGGAGGGACTGTTCACAAGGTCTTGTAATGACAGGACGAGGGGGAATGGGTTCAAACTGGCAGAGGGGAGATTGAAAGTGGATGTTAGGAGAAAGTTCTTCACAGTGAGGGTGGTGAGACACTGGCACAGGTTGCTGAGGGAGGTTGTGGCTGCTCCCTCCCTGGATGTGTTCAAGGCCAGGCTGGATGAGGTCTTGAGCATCCTGATCTAGTGGGAGGTGTCCCTGCCTATGGCACAGGGGGGTTGGAACTAGATGATCTTTGAGGTCTCTTCCAACCTAAACCATTCTATGACTTTCTTTCATCTGTTGTTAATTTGTGTAACAGTTCTTGGCATTGAAGCCAGAAAATCTCATTAAAGGCCATGTCATTCGCAATCCATGACCTTCCTAAAATCTCCAAATCCCTTGAAAACCTTCTGTTTCCAAACCCAAAGATGCTCACTTGTCACAGAAGTGAATAAATTTGGGAATATCTTGCCCTTTGTATTTGCTGTTTCTCAGACCGTATCATCTGGTGGCATAAATTAGTAAATCAGTCTTCTCAGATGTATTCAACTGTAAGTTTGCTACAAGAAATAATATCTTGCCTTTTCTTTCTTACTTTTCTTTTTTTTGTTTGTTTTCTTTTAATATATATCTAATGCAGGAGATTCCTTAAAGCATGGAGAGCCTCCTCATGATCTTCTTCTTTTGGCAACAACAGTGTTTTCCTGTGTCTCCACACCTGAGGAGGTAACTGAATTTGAGACATTCCTTCTCAATCCTTCCACCTGCAAGGAATTAATATAATTGCAGACCAATGGAACCACTTGGATGTGTTGGTTTGTTTTGAATTGGTCCTGGATAACCCAGCCTACTTCTAAATGAACAGAATAGAATCAGCCAGGTTGGAAGAGACCTTCAAGATCATCCACTCCAACCTATCACCCAGCCCTATCCAGTGGCACTAATTGCTACATCCAGGCTTTTCTTGAACATCTCCAGGGATGGGGACTCTACCACCTCCCTGGGCAGCCCATTCCAATGCCAATCACTCTCTCTATGAAGAACTTCCTCCTAACATCCAGCCTGTGCCTCCCCTGGCACAACTTGAGACTGTGTCACCTTGTTTTGTTGCTGGTTGCCTGGGAGAAGAGACCAACTCCAACCTGGTTAAAAATGTGTTTAATAGATCATAGGCTCACAGGGTGTTAGGGGTTGGAAGGGACCCAAAGAACTCATTGAGTCCAACGACTCTGCCAGAGCAGGACCATCCAATCTAGCTCAGGTCACACAGGAACGCATCCAGACAGGCCTTGAAAGGCTCCAGACAAGGAGACTCCACAACCCCTCTGGGCAGCCTGTGCCACTGCTCTGGGATCCTTCCAGCCAAGAAGTTGCCTCTTATGTTGAGCTGCAATCTCCTGTGCTGCAGCTTCCTTGTCCTATCCCAGGGAGCAAGTGAGCAGAGCCTGTCCCACTCACTCCTGACACCCAGACTCAGAGATTCAGAAAAATTGTTTAAATTGCCTTTCAGTCTTCTCTTCTCCAGACTAAGCAGCTCAGGTCCCTCAGCCTCTCCTCCCCAGGCAGTGCTCCAGTCCCCTAATCGTTCCTGTAGTTCTCTGCTGGGCCTTCTCCAGCAGATCCCTGTCCCTCTTCAAAACTGGGGAGCCCAAAATTGAAGGCAGTATTCACCCTCACAGTGAGGGTGACAAGACACTGGAACAGTTTGCCTGGGGAGGTTGTGGCTGCTCCCTCCCTGGAGGTGTTCAAGACCAGGCTGGATGAGGTCTTGAGCATCCTGATCTAGTGGGAGGTGTCCCTGCCTATGGCAGGGGATTGGAACTGGATGATCTTTGAAGTCTCTTCCAACCTAAACCGTTCTATGGGGTCTCACCAGCTCAGAGTAGAGGGGGAGGAGAACCTCCCTGGATCTGCTGGACTCACTTTTCATACTGCCCCCCAGGATCCCATTGGCTCCCTTGGACCCCAGGGCACATTGCTGTGCCATGGATGTTCTTCACCAGCACTCCCAGGTCCCTCTCCACAGGGCTGTTCTCCAGTGTTTGCTGTCCCTGCAGTGCTCATTCTCTGATTTTTCTGCTGAGTGTCTAGAACTTTAGCTCCTTATGGTCACAGAGGGATCTGAGTGGCTTTAAATTACATAGACCTAATACTCTCAGCCAGAATTCCTATTGTACTGTTCTCTAGACACCATGCAACAATGCATTTGTTTTGCTGCTGGGGTAATCTGAGGGGTCCTGGGTATTCCTGAACAAAACCATAGGGGCTGAGGCCCACCCGAGGGGCATGGACCTGCTCAACCCAGGGCTGACATCTGTGTGGAAAACCATAGGGTTAATTGCACATTTCAGCTGATCAAGCAGAGATCAAATCATAGAATCAGAATGGTTTAGGTTGGAAGATACCTCAAAGATTATCCAGTTCCAGCCCCCCTGTGCCATAGGCAGGGACACCTCTCACGAGATCAGGTTGCTCAAGACCTCATTCAGCCTGGCCTTGAACACCTCCAGGGAGGGAGCAGCCACAACCTCCCTGGGCAACCTGTGCCAGTGTCTCACCACCCTCACTGTGAAGAATTTCCTCCTAACATCCCATTTAAATCTCCCCCTGCCAGTTTGAACCCATTCCTCCTCGTCCTGTCATTACAAGACCTTGTGAACAGTCCCTCCCCAGCCCTCCTGTAGGTCCCCTTCAGATAGTGGAAGGTTATTCTAAGGTCTCCTGGAAGCCTTCTCTTCTCCAGGCTGTAAAGCCCCAACTCTCTCAGCCTGTCCTCATAGCAGGAGTGCTCCAGCCCTCTGATCATTTTCATGGCCCTCCTCTGGACCCTCTCCAATAGTTTCATGTCTTTCTTGTGCTGGGGGCTCCAGAACTGTCCAGAAATGTCTTGAAGTGTATCATATTTAGGTGGGCAAATATGCTCAGCTGTAGCAAAGACTTCCGCAGTGTTTATAGCAGTGGGAGCAATTACTCTGAGGAATGAAAATGCCTTTAGAAGAGCAGCATGCCTGTAATTTAAGATAAATTTCCTACTGCAAATAAACAAGCAGCAGAAACAACAACACCAGAGCCAGATATTATTGTGCTGAAGTCTCTGCTATGGAATAACCCCATTATAGATCTGATGATTGATTCCCCAGAGGAGTCACTTCTGGCTTACTTGTTCAAGCTGACATTTCCCTTCCTGTGCTACTGATGGGGGGGGAAAAAGCCTCCAAATAATGCAGTGCCTCTTGTATTATTTACATTAAAATAGTTTCTGATCCAGAGGGCTAATGAAAAAATTTCCTTAGAAAACTTCAGTTCTGCTAATTTGTTTCAGATAAACTCAGACTGTTCAAATTACACCTCAGGCATCCACTTCTTTAGCTTTAATGTCATGTTTTCAGTCGAAATATCTTGCTTGTGAGGTGGCTATACCCTTAGACATGAAGATTTGTTGGTTTGTTCACCACTGTCTCATGAAGGTGGATTATCTGGATTTAAAATTTTCTGGCCCTATACTTAAATCTTCTCTGTAACTATTCAGTCCGGGGAAGGAGGGCAAATCCCTTAAGTATCAAAGAACTCATTGATGTTAGATCATAGAATCATAGAATGGTTTAGGTTGGAAGGGTCCTCAAAGCTCATCCAGTTCCAACGCTCTGCCGTGGGCAGGGACACCTCCCACTAGAACAAGTTGCTCAAGGCCTCATTCAGCATGGTCTTAGAGTCATAGAATGGTTTAGGTTGGAAGAGAACTCAAAGATCATCCAGTTTCAACCCTCCTGTGCCATAGACAGGGACATCTCCCACTAGAGCAGGTTGCTCAAGGCCTCATCCAACCTGGCCTTGAACACCTCCAGGGAGGGAGCAGCCACAACCTCCCTGGGCAACCTGTGCCAGTGTCTCACCAGCCTCACTGTAAATAATTTCCTTCTAACATCCCCTTTAACTCTCCCCTCTGTCAGTTTAAACTCATTACTCCTCATCCTGCCATTACAAGATGATATAGCTGAGTTCATCTAACAGCTTGCTGCCATCAAAGGAGTGACAAAAATCATCTTGATTTATTTCTTCTTCTCCCCCTGATTTTGGCTTTGGGCACCCTGTTCTAACGTGAAGTGTCCCTGCTCATGGCAGGGGGGTTGGAACTGGATGATCTTTGAGGTCCCTTCCAACCTAAACCATTCTGTGATCCCTGAAAGCTCCAAGTGCACTGAGTGTACACATAGCAAAGCTTGAGTTTCACTGCACCTTAGATGCTCTGATATGAAAGGCCATGAAGATGTACACTGATCCCTTATCACTATTCAAAATTAGTTTAATGAGTGTAAGAGGAAATGGCCTGGAGAAGAGAAGACTTTGAGGAGACCTTATAGTAGCCTTCCAGTATCTGAAGGGGGTCTACAGGAGGGCTGGGGAGGGACTATTCATAAGGTCTTGTAATGACAGGATGAGGAGGAATGGGTTCAAACTGGCAGAGGGGAGATTTAAACAGGATGTTAGGAGGAAGTTCTTCACAGTGAGGGTGGTGAGACACTGGTACAGGTTGCCCGGGGAGGTTGTGGCTGCTCCCTCCCTGGAGGTGTTCAAGGCCAGGCTGGATGAGGTCTTGAGCAACCTGATCTAGTGGGAGGTGTCCCTGCCTATGGCACAGGGGGGTTGGAACAGGATGATCTTTGAGGTTTTTTCCAACCTAAACCATTCTATGATTCCAGGCCAGAATGCTGTTGGTCTCCTTGCCTATTTAAGCATGCTGCTGGCTCATATTCAGTTGGCTGTCAACCAGCAGCCCCCAGTCCTTTTTCTGCCAAGCAACTTTCCATCTGCTCTGCCCCATGCCTATATCTCAGTGCCTGTGTATATTACTTCTAAGATCTTGACAACAAAACAAAAAAGTAAGGTGGTGGGGGCGGGGGGAAGGCAAGCAAAGAACTTCTAAAATCATTTGTATTTTAGAAGTTGTTTTCCCCAGGGTTCAGTGCTGGGCCCAGGCCTGTTTAATATCTTCATTGATGATCTGGATGAGTCCAGCATCAATCAATTTGCAGATGACATCAAGTTGGCAGCAAGTGTGGATCTGTTAGAGGGTAACAGAGCTCTGTGGAGGTACCTGGACAGCCTGCACAGATGGGCACAGTGCAGTGCCAGGAGTTTTAACAAACCCAAGTGCCAGGTTCTGCACTTTGGCCACAATAACCCCAGGCAGTGCTACAGGCTGGGGATGGAGTGGCTGGAGAGCAGCCAGGCACAGAGAGACCTGAGGGTGCTGGTTGACAGTGACTCAACATGAGCCAGCAATGTGCCCAGGTGGCCAAGAAGGTCAGTGGCATCCTGGCCTGGGTCAGAAATAGTGTGGCCAGCAGGGCCTTCGAGGTCATTCTGCCCCTGTACTCAGCACTGGTCAGGCCACATCTTGAGTATTGTGTCCAGTTCTGGACAAAGAAAGATGTTTAAGAAAGACCTTGAGGTGCTGGAAGGTGTCTGGAGAAGGGCAGCAAGGCTGGGGAGGGGTCCACAGCCCCAAGAGGAGAGGCTGAGGGAGCTGGGGGTGTGCAGCCTGGAGAAGAGGAGGCTCAAGGGAGACCTCATTGCTCTCTATTACTACCTGATGGGAGGTTGTAGCCAGGTGGGGTTGGACTCTTCTCCCAGGCAAGCAGGGACACAGTCTCAAGCTGTGCCAGGACAGTGTTAGACTGGATGTTAGGAATTTCTTCCCAGCAATAGAGATTGGCATTGGAATGGGCTGCTTGGGGAGGTGGTAGACTCCCCATCCCTGGAGGTGTTTAAGAGGAGGCTGGATGAGGCACTTGGTGCCATGGGTTAGTTAATTAGAAGGGTTAGGTGATAGGTTGGGCTTGATTACCCTAGAGGTCCTTTCCAGCCTGGCTGATTCTGTGATTCTGTATTGTCAGGAGAAGAGAAGCATGACTGCTCTACCAGAAATCACCTTGAAAAATATTTTCTTGAAGCTTTCAAACTGTTGTCATCCCCAAATAAGAAAGCTGAACGTGGTGGTTTATTTGCTTTGCAAAACGTTGAGGCTCTTTATGTGCTGAGTCTTTATCTATACCTACCTGTTTCTACCATTACCTGTTTTTCTCTTTGCAGAACATCCAACCTGACACAGAAACACTTCTTGATGTTGTAATGTTTTTGTGGCAGAAGTGTAAGAAAGGACTCCGGAAGATCCAAACGAGCGGAAGTGACTGCTTAAAACTTATCCACAAATACAAAGCTTACCAAGTACTCTTTTATTCTAATCTGTTGTTCTTCATAGGAATGAAGTTTTTTAGGGTGAAGCCAAGATAAAATATTGGTGTTCAGGCTAAGTACATTTTTCTTCTGCTGAAAAGGGCTGAAAATGTGATTTCTGCCTGTAATTTAAGCTCACCAATATCAGAATATCTCTTAGCCTTTTCCAGTAAAAGAAGCCACTCTCTGCCAGTGAGCCCTGGGAGAAAGAAGCTGAAATAGGGAAAACATTTGAGCTTGATGTAAGAAGCAGCATTTGCTTTGCTGTGCTGGAAAATATCAATGTGTTTCCAGAAAGTTCCCTACATCAGTTGAAGAAAATAGCCATAAGAGGACATAGATGGGGGTCAGTAGTATTTGACCCACTGGATAGACCCTCAGCCTTAACTTCAACCTTTCCTGAGACTTGAAAGGCTTTTGGTGAAATGCAGTCTTGTGAAGGGTAATTGGAATCATAGAACCATAAAATGGTCTGGGCTGGAAGGGACTTCCAAAGGTCATCTAGTCCAACCCCCTCTGAAGTAAGCAGGAGCATCTTCAACTATTCCAGGCTGCTTAGAGCCCTGTGGAGCTACTTTTTTTGGGCTGCCATTCACAGAATCGTAGAATGGTTTAGGTTGGAAGGGACAGCAAAAATCATCTAGTTCCAACCCCTCACCGTAGACAGGGACACCTCCCATGAGAACAGGTCACTCAAGGCCTCATCTAACCTGGCCTTGAACACCTCCAGGGAGGGAGCAGACACAACCTCCCTCAGCAACCTGTGCCAGTGTCTCACCACCCTCACTGTGAAGAACTTCCTCCTAACATCCCACCTAAATCTCCCTTCTGCCAGTTTAAACCCACTTCTCCTTGTCCTGTTGTAACAAGACCTTGTTAATAGTCCCTCCCCAGCCCTCCTGTAGGCCCCCTTCAGATGTTGGAAGGCTACTATAAGGTCCCCTGGCAGCCTTCTCTTCTGCAGGCTGCAGAGCCCCAATTCTCTCAGCCTGTCCTCATAGCAGAGCTGTGCAGCCCTCTGAGCATCTTGGTGGCCTCCTCTGCACTGGCTCCAACAGTCCCATGTCCTTCTTGTGTTGCTAACCAAACCCCTTCTGGAGGAATTAATTTAGTGGCACTGATCTCTACAGTGAAATTACTCAGTCACCAAAAGGCAGCATATGGTTGCTTCCCTCTGGTCTACTACTATTCAAGTGGGAAGATATGGGGATAAAGGAGAGGCAAAGGATCAAAGACATGTGGAAGGCTTGCCATGCTAGGACAAAAATAAAAAGGTTGTGTCCAAGCAACGTTCAAAAATTCTTAAAAAATAATAAATAATGATGATAATGTTCTTTAAATTAATTAAACATATATCTGCTCTCTGAAGAAAGGGAGGCTTTGAAGAACACTCTCCCTGGAGGTGTTCAAGGCCAGGCTGGGTGAGGTCTTGAGTGCCCTGATCTAGTGGGAGGTGTCCCTGCCTATGGCACAGGGGGGTTGGAACTGGATGATCTTTGAGGTGTCTTCCAACCTAAACCATTCTATGAAGCTTAAATTCAGTATCTAGTGGGAGATGTCCCTGCCAACAGTGGGGGGGTGGAACTAGATGAGCTTTGAGGTCCCTTCCAGCCTAAACTACTGTATGATCTTACTCTGCTGACATGTGACAAAGGTAGCCAAATCCAAGAAAGGAGCTGTGTACATGTTATAAAATAGTTTTAAGTAATTTGAGGTGCAAAACCTAATCTACCTCTGTAATGCATAAATATCTTGCCAAAATTTTTTTTAACTCTGTCTTGATTTTTTTTTTTTCCCCCCCCTTCTCCCACCTCCTCCTTCCTTTTTATAGTGGGTTCAGATACTCTGGATAATAAATGAAGCAGTTCAGAAGAGCAGCATAGCAGACACTAATGGTGTCATGCTTGCAGAGGTCACCTTGTGCCTGACTGCCATATTGGAAAATGTTGCTGATTCCGCAACTAAACTGAAGGCAAAAGCAGGTAAAGCTTTCAACAACACTGTATTTATTTTATCAGAGTCACTTTCAGGATTGGAAACTTTCTGAGCTAAAAACTTTGAGAAGTATACGTACCCCAAAAGGGCTGTAAAGTGATTGTTGAGAGTAGAACTTTTCATTTTCTAACACATCATTTCATAGAATCCAAGAAAGGCTCACTTAGGAAGGGACTTCAGAGATGATCTGCTCCAACTTCACCTCTGTGGGCCGGGGTACCTCTCAGTGAGATGCAGCTCCTTAAGACCTCATCCAGCCTGTCACAGGATGTGAAGGGGTTGGAAGGGACCAAAGGATACTGAGACACAGATACAAGCTGGGGGGTGAGTGGCTGGAGAGCAGCCCTGAGGAAAAGGACCTGGGGGTCTGGGTGGATGAGAAGCTGAACATGAGCCTGCAGTGTGCACACACAGCCCAGACAGCAACTGTGTGCTGGGCTGCAGCAAGAGAAGCATTACCAGCAGGGCAAGGGAGGGGATTCTGCCCCTTTACTCTGCTCTTGTCAGACCTCACCTGGAGTACTGTGTGCAGTTCTGGAGCCCCCAGCACAAGAAGGACATGGAACTGCTGCAGAGAGTCCAGAGGAGGGCCACAAAGATGCTCAGAGGGCTGCAGCAGCTCTGCTATGAGGACAGGCTGAGGGAGTTGGGACTTTTCAGCCTGGAGAAGAGAAGGCTTCGAGGAGACCTTATAGCAACCTTCCAGTATCTGAAGGGAGCCTATAGGAAGGCTGGGGAGGGACTGTTCACAAGGTCTTGTAATGACAGGATGAGAGGGAATGGGTTCAAACTGGCAGAGGGAGATTTAAACGGGATGTTAGGAGGAAGTTCTTCACAGTGAGGGTGGTGAGACACTGGCACAGGTTGCTGAGGGAGGTTGTGGCTGCTCCCTCCCTGGAGGTGTTCAAGGCCAGGCTGGATGAGGTCTTGAGCGTCCTGATCTAGTGGGAGGTGTCCCTGCCTATGGCACACGGGGGGTTGGAACTGGCTGAGCTTTGAGGTCTCTTCCAACCTAAACCATTCTATGAGTCCAAACCCTCTGTCAGAGCAGGACCATACACTCTGTAAAAGGTGACACAAGAACACATCCTGACAGGCCTTCATAGGCTTCAGACAAGGAGACTCCACAGCCTTTCTGGGCAGCCTGTGCCACTGCTCTGGGACCCTTCCAGTAAAGAATTTCCCCCTTGTGTTGAGGTGGGACATCCTGTGATGCAGCTTCCATCCACTGCTCCTTGTCCTGACCAAGGAAGCAAGTGAGCTGAGCCTGTCCCCTTGCTCCTGACCCCCAACCCTCAGAGATTTGGAAACGTTGATTAAATCCCCTCTCAGGCTTCTCAAGACTAAGCAGCTCAGGTCCCTTAGTCTCTCATCATCAGGCAGTGCTCCAGTCCCCTTATCATCCCCATAGCCCTCTGCTGGACCTTCTCCAGCATATTCTTGTCCCTCTTGCACTGTCCTTGTGTAGGAGGCATCCACACTTTGAGTCTCACCACTCATATACTGAAGAACTTCTTCCCAAGATCCAGTCTAAACCTATTCTTTCTCACTTTAAAACCATTCTCCTGTTGTCCTATTACTAGACACACTTATGAGACGTCCCTGAGCTGGGGCTGTTTATTTTGAGGAAGAGGAGGCTGAAGGGAGACCTCATTGCTCTCTACAACTACCTGAAGGGACGCTGTGGAGAGGCTGCTGCTGGGCTCTTCTCACAGGTCGTTGGAGACAGAACAAAGGGGAATGGCCTCAAATTGAGACTGGAGAGATTCAGACTGGACCTCAGGAAAAAGATTTTCGCTGGGAAGAGTGGTCAGGGACTGGAATGAGCTGTCCAGGGAGATGTTTAAGGGTGGTTTGGATGTGGTTCTTGGGGCTATGGATTAAATCTGATAGAGAAGGATTCTAGGTGGGACTTTGTGATTCTGAGGGGCTTTGCCAACCTGGATGGTTCTGTGATTCTGTGACATTGCTTCAGGTAGTGATATTTCAGGTATTGATATTTTATCCATAATTGGAGCTTAACTGCCCTGGTTATTTGAAGGCTTAGGGTCACAGGATGTTAGAGGGTTGGAAGCAACCACCATAGATCACTGAGTCCAACCCCTCTGCCAGAGCAGGACTTCAGAATCTAGCTCAGGTTGCACAGAAATGCATGCAGACAGGAAATTCTCCAGAGAAGGAGAGTCAACAACCTCTCTGGGCAGCCTGCTCCTGTTAGTTAGTTAGGTTAAGGTTAGTTTTATGTCTTATTTCCTGTTCCACCAAAGCAATTCCATTTTGAATCCTCTCCTTATGACTTGCCCTTTCCCACAGTTTCTCTACACATCAGCCTATTTAGAGTAGCCTCAGATGGCTCTTGTGCTCTCTAAATCCTGGCTGGGCAGAAAGCAGTGAAGCTGCAGCTCATTAGGAACAATCAAGTGCTGAATGATTAGCGGCAGAGCAAAGAAAAGAGGGAAATGCTGAGGTCAAAGTGAAGCTTTTGCTTTATTGGGCCATTAATTTGGATCTATTGTCTGGCACGGGTCTTGGTTTTTTTTGTGTAGCTGTTCTATAATCGTTGAAGTTGCACTTAAAGTGGCTGATAGTATTGGGATGTAAAGATGTCACAGCCACATTAAAAGGTTTTCCTTCCATCACCTGACTACAAAAGGCTGCAAAATATGGATATTTAGACAAACTTATAGAATCATAGAGTCAGTCAGGGTTGGAAGGGATCACAAGGATCATCTACTTCCAACCCACCTGCCATGCCCAGGGACACCCTACCCTAGCTCAGGCTGCCCACAGCCTTTGCCAGGCTGGCTGCAAACACCTTCAGGAATGAATCAGTCAGGGTTGGAAGGGACCACAAGGATCATCTAGTTCCAATCCCCCTGCCATGCCCAGGGACACCCTACCCTACATCAGGCTGCCCACAGCCTCTGCCAGCCTGGCTGCAAACATCTCCAGGGATCTGGCCCCAGCCACACCCCTGGGCAACCCGTTCCAGCCTCTCACTACTCTCATGCTCAACAACTTCCTCCTCACATCCAATCTGAATCTCCCCACCTCCATCTTTGCTCCATTCCCCCTATTCCTGTCACTCCCTGAGAGCCTCAAAAGTCCCTCCCCAGCTTTTTTTGTAGCCCCCTTCAGATACTGGAAGGCCACAAGAAGGTCACCTGGGAGCCTCCTTTTCTCCAAACTGCACAGCCCCAACTCTTTCAGTCTGTCCTCACAGCAGAGCTGCTGCAGGCTGAATAGCCTATTCTGGAGCCCCCAACACAAGAGGGACATGGAACTGTAGGCTTCCTTCAGCCTTCTGGTATCTGGACATGGAAGTGTTGAAGCCAGCGCAGAGGAGGCCACCAAGATGCTGAGAGGGCTGCAGCAGTTCTGCTATGAGGACAGCCTGAGAGTGTTGAGGCTCTGCAGCCTGCAGAAGAGAAGGCTGCCAGGATCTGAAAGGGACCTACAGGAGAGCTGGGGAGTGACAATTGACAAGGTCTTGTAATGACAGGATGAGGAGGAATGGGTATAAAGTGGCAGGAGGGAGATGGAAATGGGACGTTAGGAGGAAGTTCTTCACGGCGAGGGTGGTGAGACACTGGCAGAGGTTGCCCAGGAAGGTTGTGGCTGCTCCCTGCCCAGAGGTGTTCAAGGCCAGGTTGGATAAGGCATTGAGCGACCTGATCTAGTGGGAGGTGTCCCTGCCTATGGCACAGGGGGGTTGGAACTGGCTGAGCTCTGAGGTCCCTTCCAACTTAAACCATTCTGTAATTCTGAAATTACTGTAACAATCCAGATTAACATTAAAAGGGTGATAGTATCCCTTTAGGGAGTATTAAATTGGAATAATTGATATAATTTATTATATCTAATTATATTAAGTTTTTATATTAGATGCTATTAATTTTTAATATTAAATATTATTAAATTACATCAAAGGTGGCCTTATGAATTAAAAAATCCTCCAATAATTTTAATTAGCATTTAAAGCACTGTGGATTTGATAACAATAACTGGGAATTGATTTAAAAATGGAAAATTGAGATGGATGCTACGGCAGTGTGAGGAACTACAAAAGGAATCCAGGTGAATTACCTTGACCTGAATGCCATGTTGCTATGGACTATAGGGTACATTTAAAATACTATGGTATTAAATAATCATCTTTTGAATCAGGATAGTTGTATATATGTAGCTCTTGTGTTTAAACCTCAAAAAGTTTCTCATGAAGCAGGTGTAATTGCCTCTCCTAATTACATAATGAAGAACTGAGTTATTGCCAAGTGCTGAAGTTGGTAGTGTACAGGTAATCAGATTCTGCTAATGTTTTCTGAGTGTATTTCATTCTCACTTTCTCATTTTCTTCCTCTTAAAAAAAGGAAACAGGAGTGCCTTTCCCTTGCCAGATGAAACCTGTGACATGCCTGAAATACTGCTGGTAATGTCTCATTTGTGTTGATTAACAGAGGTCTTTTGGAATAGCATTAGGACATTAATTTCTGCTGGAAGCTTTGGCGCAGTCTTAAATTGAGTTTTATCAAGCTGACAATCCACACAAAGGGGAAAAGGAAAGAGATTTTTCCTTAGATTAAAAAAAAAAAAAGGTTTAGCAGCACATTTTTCAAAGTTCCTGCAAACTTCGGTTCTTGCTTTACGTGGGAATCTATTTGGAGTTGTGTTTTTGCTTGCTTGGTTTTTTGGGGTTTTTTTGGTTTTTTTTTTTTTTTGAGGGTGTTACAATTTGAGACTAAAATGTGAACTGTAAACAGAATTTTCCAGAGATTTCAGACAGTTTGAGAGGGGTGGAATCCTCTGAGTTCATATTGTAATGAAGATAAATCCACCTCACTCAACTGCTCTGAAGAAGTAGCTTCTATTCTGCAGAACGAGCTTATTGTCTCACCCTTTCCCTCCTCCTGCTTGGCTTTGGGCTTTGCTTTCCTCCCTCTGACCTTGTGGCTTCTTAGATTTTGGATTTCTTAAGATGTGGGGTGAGTTGGAGAGGAAACATATGTGATTGTGTAGCCTTTGAGGCCCTTTGTCCTCAGAAGGGGATAAAAGAGCTGAATTAAGGTACAGGGGAGTGCTTGTGCTGTTGCTAAGCTGTGTATGTGTATATATATATATACATATATATGTGTATATATATACACACACACATATATATGTGTGTATATAGATGTAAATATGCATTTGTGGCCATGTGAGATTAATTTCTAGTTCAGACATAAAGACATTAGGAACAGAGAAACACTCTGAGCCAAAAGAATAACGCGCCAGAGTTAGGCCATAAAATGACAATAATAGGTAAGTTAATGTAATTTTATTGGTGCAATGAAAAACTTTATACCTGGAAGCAGAGCTTGAATCTCTCTCTCTCCTTCTCTGTCTTGCTCCTACTGCTTGCTACTATCTCCCCATCTCTGCTGCTTTGGCTGCTGCTTGGCTTTGCTGCACTGCTTTGCTTCTTCTCTACTCCCTCTAATGCTGTAGTAGTTTAGTTGTTATGTTTAGTCTAATTGTGAATTTTCAGTTTAATTTTCTGCCTTTCCAAATCCTGAGTTGTGGTGAATTTGCTCTCTGGGGCAGATTGGCAATAAGTTGTTGCAGAGGGATCCACTCCACACCCATAACACCTTTGTACATTTTTATGGCCTTTTATATAATTTCTGTTGTAAGTATAATTCCACTTTGACTTCCAAGTTCTGAGTGTGGTGAAATTGTTCTTTGGAGGGGCATATTTCCAAAAAAGGTTTGTGAGGGGGATCCAATACAACCCATCCTAAAGGGTGATGTGTCTTAGATGGAGTATCCTGAGTCTCGGTGCATGGCACTTTGTGAGAATATTCAATCAAGCAGTTAAAAATTACTTTGCTAAGAAGAGAAGAAATACGTGAGTCTGCCTCTTGAGCAATTTTGTCAGTGCTCACACTACTTTTAACTCAGTAGCACTCTTTAAGATGGTGTTTTCTGAGAAATCTTTGTTTTCTTATGTAGCAGTGTGGGTGGGTTTTATTTCCAATTAATATAGTTCATGAGTTTTGATTTTAATATTATTTTATTTTAATCTTGCTGCATTACTTACTTTTAACCAGGTTATTTGGATGGTCATGAAAAAAAATTACACAAAGGAAAAACCTAGAACAATTAAGGAATAACTATCAACAATATAACAAACATTAAACTATTAGAACTGGAAGAGAGGTTCTTGTGGTCGATTATACCACTTGCCCACTAGAGGGACTCGAGAAGCTCCTTTCTGCTTAAGGCGGAAGACACTTGGATTCAGTTAGAGAGAGGCTTTAAGTATTTACTCACAAAATATGATCTCTGGATTTCCAGAGCTAACTGCAGTTTCCAGACAGTACCCAAACACTTGCAAGGAGTTCTTTTGCTGTTTTGATAGTGTTTGAGATCTTCCCAGGCTCTAACAGGGTGCTAGGAGAGAGGCAGAAGATCTCTGACCTGATCCCGGTTCCTCTTGGACTCCAGACTTGGCACAGATGTTTGCAGAGGTGCAGGCAGGATGTCTTGCAGATGTGCATACAGGCACAATGTTGATGGCACTCCTTGTCACGTCATGAGGCACTTAATGCCTTATCCTGGTGAACTGGGACAAGGCAGTTTCCAGGTGTACAAACCCAAAGTATCAGGGCTTGTTATTACATAGCAGGCAGAGCATGGCAGGGCAATGAGGCAGAAGCACAGAGAGTGTCTGCACGTTGCCTTTGCCTGCTGATCACCTTTTATCAATGCAGTCTGACCCTAACGGTTCTTTGGTCATAGACTAGCCAATCAGAATGGCAGTTTGCCAAACTTGACAATATTGGGTAAATTCAGGGCTTACTTTTACCCTTTTAAGACAGAATATAAACCATTAACCCTCCTGTTTGGAAGGGACATGGTGGCACCAGGCCTTTGTCTTCCTTTCCTGCAGTGCTTCCCCCAACAGCAGGAGAGAGGGGGAACAGGGGAACACCTTTGGACAAGCCGGGACATGCTTAGGCTTATTTTGGCCTTCCACAATGTCTTATGAAACTTAAAACTTGCCTGTGAAAACTGCTGTGAACTGAATTCTCCAAGTTCAGCTTAACTTCTGCTATAAGCTCTTTGAGTTGCTAAATTGGGTTTTGAGAACTAAATAAAATCAGCCCTCAATTAATTAAGATTGCTTGAGATTAAAAATGTTTGTCATATGAAAGCGTGGGGGAGCAGTCTAAAGATGATATGGCAGCATGGAAGCTACAACAGCTACAAATCACACCACTATTATTTTTTGATTGTCCATAGTATAGCATTGAATGAAGTAGTTTTAACAAAACGAGTTTCTCTGCATTTTCATTTCAGAAAAGTCCTCCAGAACAACTGCAGCTTGCTTATGAAAATCTGGAAAAGGCAATTAATGTGTTGAACACATCTCGCTTGATGACCCAAATGCTAGGTGAAAAGTCTGTCTTTGACAGCTGCTGTACAAAGGTAAAGGCTACCAAAAGCTGCACTGCTCCAAGACCTGTAAATAATGATGGTATTTTCTGCAGACTTTGACATCTTAATATTATCAATTGCTCCTCATCTTCCTGCCCAGTGTAAAGAGGAGAAATAGAATAAGTGGATCTCTGTGTAGTAGAAATAGCACTTTTCTCTTCCCACAATAAACTCTCCTAGGCTGTCTTTGGTGGGTTTTTTTTGGAAATAATGATAATTAAAT